>BQKN01066548.1:256567-327664 GCA_022839385.1 Asparagus kiusianus
TTTGAATACTTAATAAACCATATTTCACAGGAAGGCTACTTTTATGGACAAAAATGGAGTATTACAAGCCAGTTACAATGAGATGGCAAAACGACTCCGGCCCCCACTTAGAACAAGCCAGTTACAATGAGCTTGCATTATCGCGACAAGCCACTTCTTTTGTTAACAACTTTTGTTAACAACTGCACTAAGCTCTGGCCGTGCTGCAACATCCATAGCTTTAAATCCCTCGTGAACGTAAGCTTGGTAAACAAACACATTCCAACCTCAAACTCTCACTGTACATGGTCCACTAGCCATCACACCGGTAGATCTGATGTTTGAGTCTGCTTCTCAATCAATGTCTGCACCCTCTGCAAAATTCAGACTTGCGTATTTATACCAAAATTTACTGTAAGAAGCAAAAGCTGTGGCTATCTGCAGCTATATGCAAGAACCAGATTTGACAATAATAAATTCAGGAACCAAATTTTTAATTTTTTCACATACCTCTATCCCATGTATTTCTATCTTTGTAAATATTAGTCTTCTTTGTTATCAATGTATCACATGCACAAGGCTTAGCACTGTTCTTATAAATCAGAACAGTATCAAGAATGGCTGCTTGCTCAATCTAATAAACAAAACTGTGTAAACTTAAAATGCTCATATGGAGTCTGCTTATTTTGGGATCAAATGAGCATTTTTCATTTTTATAACCCTTTCTGTAGATTTGACTCAGTGCCTGTGCAACAGGATAGATAGGTTCAAAATGGATAGGAGTTTCTCTCCTAATTTAGCCCGTCGTAGAAATTATAGATGGCTGCTTTCCTCTCCTCTGAAGTTACGTAATACCCCGGATAAGGGTCATTATGCACCCTTGTCTATTAACAAACTTGACATATTTTAAGATGTTGAGGACTCAAAATTCCATGCATTATTGTCTACAGATATACATCACTGTTAGGAGCCCAGTTCCATGTGTCTTGTTAAGATATTTCATGAATATAGGAGGCTCTGTTCAATGGATTTAGCTAAGCATGAGATTTGGATGCTCAAATCTTCTCTAAAGGACTGGGAGCAAAAGTCAGTAACATGTGAGAGCCAAGGAGGGTAAGATGCTAAGAATATAGAATTTCCACACAGTCAATGGCATTGGAGAAAAGAGATCAGAGGTTGATGGCATATAAAGAGAAGTAAATGCTCTTGGAATCAGACGCATTACACTTGTTACCATGGGTTTGAGATGAGAATGCTCGATGGTTAAAGTAACACCCAGGAAGGCCTCAATTTATGAATAACTCTGATATATCAAATCCCTAAGGTATAGCTTAAAACCATGATTTGAACTGTTCTTCTTGGTTATCAAAAAAGACATAGCAGTTGCTATAACTGGGGAAACCTAATATTGTTTCAAGCTGGAGGTTAAGGGTCAAAATATCAGATAAAAGCAATGTGAAGAGAAAACTAATAAACATTTGTTACCTTTACAGAGCTTCCAACCTCTTCAAGTTTCTGCAGTACCATCTCCCCATAAGAAGGTGAAAGGTCTTGTTTAAGAGATCTTGAAGGAGTCTGCAATTAACAAAAGATCTTAGGTTTCAGTGTCAATCTTAACCTTGGTAATCAAATTTCAAACTTTATCAGTATGACACAATTGTATTGATAACAGCCTACTGAACACCAGTGAAGCATCTTAAAAGAGAGAAAAGAAAACAAGAAACAGGAAAACATTTTGTTGAAACATAATAAAGCCACATTTTATTATGTTGGACGCAAGCACATAACAATAGTTCGCATACCCAAATTGGTGGAGGAGCAGAGCCCAGACTAAGTGGATCTTCGTTGACGAGAGATTGTCGACTGAGAGACTCATCCGTATTTGGGAGGCGCATCAGAACAGCCTAAAGATAACATAACTAGATTAAGAAATGCTCTGTATGATGAAAAATTGGTCTGTTCTAAAAATGTTTACCTTCCGGAACTCCCTAGGGTCAGCAATTCCTTCTATCTGAACATCATCACTAGCAGGCTTCCTTACACCAGCATTCTCAATACGGATAGAGTATATCCCAAAAAGTGATTGTAGATATCCTGGCGTTGAAACAGATGAATTGAAACATAATACCAAAGAAGAAAACAATGCACATAAAAGATAATGAAAGATTTTGATAAGAAACTTTGCAATATTTGGTTTCGACACATGTGAAAGAGACATCACTCCGGAAAAAAGGATAGCGGGTTAATTCACACATCTTACCAAAGAAACAACAGGGACTTTGGCTCAGATGAAAGAAATAAGCTTCCAAATTGGGCTAACTACATCATGAAACCAAAACTTCTTCACATGTTGAAAGATTTCTGCTTGCTTGCAGAGCACCTGGGAACTCCCTACAGCTGTAGCCTACATTTCTAAGATGTACACATGCAGAATATATCAACTTGTCCATTAATTTCTGTTGCAGATTTCCTACTTAACCACCTAAACCACGGGAACCAAAGAACCCCAGTTGATGAGTTAAAGTACTGAGTTAACGAGAACAGTACGAAAGAAGACTTATCAGTCTAAGCTACAGAAATAAAAGATACACTGGAAGACTTGAAAATCCAATCTTGCGCCCCCGGCAAGATAGCATCTAAATTTCCTAGGTTCCTCCGCCGATGATATACTTGAAGAATGAAACGTTTAAGTATAATTAAACTGCAAGATGGGTTTGCTGCCAGCAGAGTAGCATAAAGCTAGGCAAATATTGTGTATACTATGTACTACTGCAACACTTTGTCAAATGTTGAATCCTTTCTTACCTTGTTCAATCACAATATCTGCAACTGAAGGAAGCAGAACATGCTTCTCTTTCTTCAGAACCCCAAAACAAGGAAAAGCGACTGGCCTTGAGACCTGCAGAGCTCAAAATAAGAGGATGATTAAAAGAAGATCGACACAAATTAATATCAATACCTTGAAACTATAAAAAAGGAATTACATCGTCATCAGAATACAATGAGCAAGTGTAACATCCTCACTACTTGTTATATCAGATCAGTTTCCCGGTTGGATCACTTAAACTAGAATAAGCATGCAAGCTGTTAGAATGGGGTGTAGATCAAACCTCAATTCCGATGAGGAGCTCCGGCAAAGCTCCGACGAGCTCGAGGATGTCGCAGGTGAGCGTGGGTGTCGACAGCGAACTCCAGGCTCAGTTCGAGATGGAGCTCGAACAGGCGAAGCTGCAGGTGAGCGTGGGTGTCGAGCTTCGCGTGCGAGCACTCCGACCCCCGCGTTTCAGCGCTCCGACGTCCGCGTCTTGGCGTTCCCACCCTCGCGTCCAAGTGGGCCGCTCGCGTGGCTGGCGACAAGCTGTCGCCAGCCTGTCAATGTTTCGGCTATAAAAGCCCCTCTTTCCCCGATGCCCTATGTGCTGTGCTTCTCTCCCCCGATCTCTCTCTGGCGGCGGACGAAAAAAACGCAGCAGCGTTCTTTTTTCGGTCTTGAAATCGCAGCAGCGATTTTGTTTCCCATCTCCAGCTCTCAACTGTTTTGAGGGGAGATTAAGAAAAAGAATTAGAGAGAGAGAGAGAATTAAAGAAGGGTTCTTTATTGTGGGATATTTTATTCTCAAGAGAGAAATTGAAAGGGATTATTCCCTTTAATTATTAACACTGTAGCTGCAGTGTTCATTTGAGAAATCTCGGTTTTGAGATCTGCTCCCAAATTGTAATTTCTTGTTTAATTAATAAGAAATTGACTGTGTGGCTCCCGAGGACGTAGGCAGTTGCCGAACCTCGTAAATCTTGGTGTACTTTTTCTATTATGCGTTTCTGTTGCATTAGGGATTTCGGCGTTAAATTCCCAACAACTGGTATCAGAGCGTGAAACGATCTAGAGGAAGTCAGATTCAAGTGGAAGCCATGGCCGCAGATGAAGGAAAAATAAGACTTGAGAAATTTGATGGAACAGATTTCGGATTCTAGAAAATACAGATAGAGGATTATCCGTATCAGAAAAATCTGTATCAACCACTATCGGGAAAGAAGCCAGATTCTATGAAGGCAGATGAGTGGAACCTTCTAGATAGACAAGCCCTCGGAGTTATCAGATTGACGTTGACTCGCAATGTTGCGTTCAACATAGCGAAGGAGAAGACCACGACGGGTCTTATGGCAGCTCTCTCAAATATATATGAGAAGCCATCAGCCGCGAACAAAGTTCATTTGATGCGACGGTTATTCAATCTGAAAATGGCGGAAGGCGCGTCAGTAGCACAACACCTAAATGAACTTAGTACGGTTACAACCCAATTGAGTTCAGTTGAGATTGAGTTTGATGAGGAAGTTCAGGCGTTAATACTTTTGTCTTCCCTACCAGAGAGTTGGAACGCTACAGTCACAGCTGTGAGTAGCTCGTCGGGAAACAACAAGTTGAAGTTCGACGACGTTCGTGATTTGGTTCTCAGTGAGGAGATCCGACGGAGAGAGTCGGGTGAAGCTACAACCTCTTCAGTATTGCATACAGAGTCAAGAGGTAGAAATTCAACCAGAGGAAACGGACGAGGAAAATCAAACTTCAGAGGTAGATCAAAGGACAGGAGGTCCAAATCAAGGAATCCAAGCAACAGCTCGAAGGCTATTGAGTGCTGGAATTGTGGAAAGACCGGGCATTATAAGAATCAGTGCAAGAGTGTACAGAAGGAGAAGGAGGAGAAGGCAGAGGTGAATGTCACCTCCACTTCAGGAGGAGACGACGCATTGATATGCTCTTTGGAGAGCAAGAAGGAATCTTGGGTGTTAGATTCAGGAGCGTCGTTCCATGCTACCTCTTAGAAAGAATTCTTCGAGAAGTATACCCTCGGAAATCTTGGATACATATATCTTGGTGATGATCAACCATGTGCTATTATGGGCAAAGACGTGATGAAAATTAAATTGAACGTGTCAGTATGGGAGCTGAAGGATGTCAGGCATATTCCCGACCTGAGAAAGAACTTAATATCCGTAGGCCAGTTGGCTAGCGAAGGATATACCACGACCTTCCATGGAGATGATTGGAAGATCTCAAAGGGCGCAATGACGATTGCCCGAGGCAAGAAGACTGGTACCCTGTATATGACAGCAGGTGCATGTTGTTTGATCTCAGTTACAGCAGGCAATGAGACTTCAAAGCTGTGGCATCAGAGACTCGGTCATATGAGTGAAAATGGGATGAAAATCATGCACACGAAAGGAAAACTCCCAGGACTGCAGTCAGTGGAGATGGATATGTGTGAAGAATGCATACTCGGAAAGCAGAAGAGAGTCAGCTTTCAGACAAGTGGCAGAACCCCCAGGAAAGAGAAGCTAGAGCTCGTTCACTCAGATGTGTGGGGACCAATAACCACCGCGTTCATTGGTAGAAAACACTACTTCGTGACTTTTATCGATGATCATTATCGGAAAGTATGAGTCTACTTTCTGAAGCATAAGTCAGAAGTATTTGAAGCTTTCAGGAGATAGAAAACTATGGTCGAGAATGAGACCGGTCTGAGAATAAAGAAGCTCAGGACCGACAATGGCGGTGAGTATGAAGACACCGGATTCAAGAAGTTCCGCTATGAGCACGGGATCAGAATGGAGAGAACCGTGCCCGGCACGCCTCAGCAGAATGGTGTCGCTGAGCAGATGAACCGAACGTTGACAGAGAGAGCCAGAAGCATTCGGGTACAGTCAAGCCTACCGAAGCAGTTCTGAGCAGAAGCGGTCAACACAGCAGCTTACTTGATCAACCGAGGTCCATCGGTCCCATTAGAGCACAGAATACCAGAGGAGGTATGGTGCGGAAAGGAGGTAAAACTCTCACATCTTAAAGTTTTCGGTTGTGTAGCTTACGTGCATATTAGTGATCAAGGTAGGAATAAGCTTGATCCAAAGTCAAAGAAATGTACTTTCATCGGCTATGGTGAAGATGAGTTCGGCTACCGCATTTGGGACAACGAAAACAAGAAGGTGATCAGGAGCAGAGATGTGATATTCAACGAGAAGGTGATGTACAAGGACATGCACAAGACAGATAACTCAGAGAGCGAGTTAATATTTGTAAATGCAGATGATGTCCCGAATAACCTCTCGGAAGAACCCAATGCAGAGGGTTCTCAGCCAGAAGAGCCTGTTGGACAAGATGGTGCGCAGGAGCCCGACGCACCAGCTCCGATATTAAGAAGATCTTCTCGTCCTCCTGTACCCAACAGGAGATATATGAACTATCTGTTGCTGACAGATGATGGGGAGCCTGAAAGCTTTGATGAAGCTTGTCAGTGTGGAGATACGAGCAAGTGGGAGCTTGCTATGAAAGATGAGATGAAATCTCTCATATCAAACCAGACGTGGGAACTAGCTGAGTTGTCCACGGGTAAGAAGGTACTCCACAACAAATGGGTGTACCGGGTGAAAGAGGAGCAGGATGGTTCCAGAAGATATAAAACCCGACTGGTTGTCAAAGGTTTCCAGCAGAATGAAGGAATTGACTACACCGATATTTTCGCTCCCGTGGTGAAGCTAAATACTATCAGGATAGTGATGAATATTGTAGCAATTGAAGATCTTCATCTCGAGCAGTTGGACGTGAAGACGGCGTTTCTTCACGGAGATCTAGAAGAGGAGATATACATGCACCAGCCAGAAGGTTTCTCAGAAGAAAAGAAAAAAAACCTGGTGCGCAGACTCAAGAAGAGCTTGTATGGCCTGAAACAAGCCCCAAGGCAGTGGTACAAGAAGTTTGATGGCTTCATGCACAAGGAAGGTTTCCAGAAGTGCAACGCCGATCACTGTTGTTACTTCAAAAGATATCAGTCCAGTTATATCATCCTACTGCTGTATGTTGATGATATGTTGGTTGCAGGAGCAGATATGGAGTATATCAGGAGTTTGAAGCAGCAGCTGTCAAAGGAGTTTGACATGAAGAACTTGGGTCCAGTAAAAAAGATCATTGGAATGCAAATCACGAGAGACAAGAAGAAAGGGTTTTTACGGTAGTCTCAGACGGAGTACATCAATCGTGTTTTGCTGAGATTCAACATGGGCAACGTCAAGCCTGTGAGTACACCCTTGACCAGCCATTTTCGTCTATCGAAGGATCAGTCTCCTCAGTCAGAAGAAGAGAAAGAAAGTATGGCTCAGGTTCCTTACGCCTCAGCTATCGGAAATTTGATGTACGCAATGATCTGTACGAGACCAGACATTGACCATGCAATGGGAGTGGTCAGCCGGTTTATGTCGAATCCAGGAAAAGCTCATTGGGAAGAGATCAAGTGGATTCTGAGATATCTACGAGGCATCACACAGAAGTGTTTGTACTTTGGTAAGGGAGATGTGGAAGTGCAAGGGTACGTAGATGCGGACTTTGGAGGTGAAGTCGATCACCGAAGAAGCACCACCGGTTATGTATTCACCGTTGGAACTACAGCTGTTAGTTGGATGTCACAGGTGTAGGATCTGAAATAGATACACTTGAACACTAGATGGGGGGTGAATAGTGTTCTTTTAAAAGTTATGTAAAGTATATTATAAATTGCAAAGAAAAATGGCAATTTTAGAAAATCACAATCACAAATATAAGGATTTTATACTGGTTCCACCAATCCGGTGTACATCCAGTCCCCAAGCAAATCCCGCTTGAGAGTTTCCACTATGATTTTGAATAAACTTACAAAATCAAACGCAAACCTGACCAATTTGTAAGTCCCTGTAAATTACAACACCAGTTGACAAAACCATGCCAATTGTAAACCGACCTCTAGACCAAGAGATCAACCCCTCTCATAAACCGAGAGAACCTTTCTTTGAAGCAATGTACAATTCCAATCCTATAAGCCTTGATGTGGATGTGAACGTGTAACAATGGCTTATTAATCTTTTTAACTCTCTGAATATTGTCTAAACAAGCTCTAAGAATGATAGGAATAAATGTAATATCAGAAACTCTCTTTTATGGAAAAACAAATTAAAAACTGAAAGTTTAGAGTTAATTTGCACAATATGTGAATCTTATAAGTGCAAAACTTGGTGCTTGTTTTCTGATGTTTAAACCTATTTATAACCTCTGAAATGACATAATTTTAAACCCAATTAACGTCCACAAAACGGCTATAAACAGACACTTATTCAAAACCTAAAATCTGAAAAAACTGCATCTGTAGTCGACTACAAGTCATAGTAGTCGACTACACTGAGTCTAAACAGACTCTGTGAAGTCAGAAAATTGCTTAATAGTCGACTACAAGGCACAGTAGTCGACTACACTGTAAATTGGAGTTTTCTTTTTAGTATTTTAACCGTAACTTTCTCATCCGATATCGGAATGAGGTGATTTAAGATTTGTTGGAAAGCTCTTGAAGAGACCTACAACTTTGATCTTTTGAGTTTTTCCAAATTCTAATTTCTAAGGGGTATAAATAATATGTTTTAAGACCCACTCAATATTTATAAACTCTAATGGCTAACATAGGGGATTTTTATTGTTAACCAACATACTAAGCATGTGTTAGTATGTTCTAACACTATGTGTGTGCATGTGTATGAGTGATCAAGGCTTGTACAAATTTCTAAGCAAAGAAAATATAAAATTACATTTTGACAATAAAGATATCTTCTTCTTTGCTTCATTTTGTCTTGAACTCATCTATGTCTTGAGTATCTCTTTGAATATAATTGTTGATATAGCTCTGATACTGCAAAACAAATGTTAGCACATAATACACACAACATATAATATTTGTTATCATCAAAATAAACTAATTATGGGGTCAAGATTCCTAACATTCTCCCCCTTTTTGATGATGACAAATATATGTTATTAAGATATAAAAAATTTTAATCCCCCTGCATAAAATCATTAAATAAAATCTTTTACTCCCCCTGCATCAAAGCATTAGTAAAAATTAAAATTAAAATTTAAAATTTTCTATATAACTCCCCCTTTGTCATTAACAAAAAGAAATAAACATAATTCTAGTTAAAATTTTCTTTTCCCAGGTACCTTAATAAAAATATTAAGCACTTTGGTACCCTTTTATATTAGATCATTAGGATTAGCCCTTAGGAATCCAAATCCACTTGGAATTTGGTTTCCATTTATTAACATAAGTGTAATTCTTTGAATTGTAAACTTTATGCATATAAGATGAAATATAATCATTCCTGTCATGAATATTCAAATTCTTAGGAATCCATATATACTTATTTTGTTTAGCATGAATATTCTTATTATTATTTTTCAAAACATAATTATTCTTTGTAACATACTTAGGAACAAATTCAATGCCAAAATGATTGTTTGAAGATTTTTGAAATAAGAGCAAATTATTCAAATTCTCTTTACTTTTATTGAATTTACTAACATTCAAACATATATCATCATATTTTAATTTAATAGAAGAAATATCTTTATCTAAAACATTAATGTGAATTTTTAAATCATTGCATTCTGATTTTAGATAAACATTCTCATTAGTCAAAATATGATTTTCTTTAAGCAATGATTTATTTTCCTCTTTCAATTCAATTACTTGAGAATAAGAAATAGTAGAAGAATTAAAATTAGAAATTTCTTCAAGTAATCTTTTATTTTCACCTTTAAGAAAATTATGTGAAGCCTTTAATCTCAAAAATATTTCATATAATTTATTGAAAGCATCTAAAAGCTCTTCATTGTCACTTACTTCATCTTGTGTCATAAAACACATATGAGCGCTTTCTTTTTCTTTGATTTCTTCATCCGAAGACGAATCATCACTATCATCCCATGTAGCCACCAAAACCTTCCTTGTCTTGTTGAATTGGCTTTGATTTTAGAAGGGGACAATCATTCTTCATATGTCCTGCCTTATTGCAACCATAACAAATGAAATTATTATTAGTATCTTTAACATTACTTGTACCTTCATGAGTTACTTCGAGTGTGTGCCAAATATCATATGCGGATGTGGCCATTGACACCCTATTGAACTCATTCTTGTCAAGAACACAAAATAAGACATTCATTGCTTTAGAATCCAAGTTTGCATTGTTCCTTTGAGATGTAGTCCATTCCGTGAAAGGAGTGGTTGGCTTCTCATATTTTGTTTCCACAATGCTCCAAAGTTCATAGCCAATTGATTGAAGGTAAATCTTCATTCGACACTTCCAATAGTTGTAGTTCAATCCATCGAACATTGATGGACGATTTGTAGAATGACCTTCTTTGAATTATGATGTATTTGTTGATGCCATCTTTCACCTTACTCTGATACCAAATGTAGGATCTGAAATAGATACACTTGAACACTAGAGGGGGGTGAATAGTATTCTTTTAAAAGTTATGCAAAGTATATTATAAATTGCAATGAAAAATAGCAATCTCAGAAAATCACAATCACAAACACAGGGATTTTATACTGGTTTCACCAATCCGGTGTACATCCAGTCCCCAAACAAATCCCGCTTGAGAGTTTCCACTATGATTTTGAATAAACTTACAAAATCAAACGCAAACCTGACCAATTTGCAAGTCCCTACAAATTACAACACCAATTGATAAACACCTTGTTAATTTGAACACCAATCTCTACACCAAGAGATCAACACTCTCAAACCGAGAGAAATCCTTTTGAAGTAAGAACACAATTGATCCTATAAGCCTTGAATGTGTAATGAAGTGCAGCAGTGGCTTAGGATTCTTTTAACTTCTGTAAATTGCCTAAATGATAAGTATTTGCTGAATAATAAAAAGCAATTTCAGAAACTCTTCTTTTTCTCAAAAATCTGAATGTTTTTCACTTGAAAAATTGCACAAAGATCAAAGCTTATGGGTATGTATGTCTCTACCATTTTTCTGATCAAATAACCTATTTATAGCCCTTGAAAAGATAATTTTTTAAACTTTAAAAACGTTTAAAAACGGCTATAAACAGTCACATATTCAAACTTAGAAAACTGAAAAAACTGAAAAAACTGTATCTGTAGTCGACTACTATTGACATTAGTCGACTACACTGAGTTCAAACAGACTCTGTGTTTTCGGAAAAATTTCTCAGTAGTCGACTATAATACTCATTAGTCGACTACACTGTATTTTGACAGAAACTGATAAATTGAATTTTGAGTTCAGTAGTCGACTATAATGTTAATTGGTCGACTACACTGTAAAATATCAGAAACTTATGTTTCTGTCAAATACCTGAGTAGTCGACTATAATCACTATTAGTCGACTATACTGTAAATTGACAGAAACATGTTTTTGAGTTTTATACATGAGTAGTCGACTACTATTCTAATTAGTCGACTACTAAGAGTAAAAATTCTGCTTTAAAGAGTTTTTATAATTAATTTTTAACTATAATTCTAATGGTTAACATAGGGGATTTCTATAATTAACCAACACACTAAGCCTGTGTTAGTGTGTTCTAAAATAGTGTGTGTGTATGTGTGTGATCAAGACTTGTACAATAATTCTAAGTAAAGAAAATATAAAATACATTATCTCATTTGATCTTTATTTTCTTCACTTCGAAATGCCTTGAAATCAACTTGCACTTTTCACATATTCTGATATTGAAATCTGCATATAAAAGTTAGTACACACACATTGTATAAATTGTTATCATCAAAACATTATCATGAAGATATGATATTCAACAACAGGTACAGAAGATCGTTACCCTATCCACTACAAAAGCTGAGTATGTTGCAACGACTGAAGCCAGTAAAGAGATGATATGGCTTCAGGGTTTGTTGACAGAGCTGGGATTCAAACAGGAGAAAAATATTTTGCACAGTGATAGCCAGAGTGCGATACACTTGGCGAAGAATTCAGCATTTTATTCTAGAACGAAGCATATTACGCTTCGGTACCACTTTATCAGATCCCTGTTGAAAGATGACGTGTTAAAACTGAAAAAGATTCCAGGAAGTAAGAACACAGCAGACATGTTAACAAAGACGGTGACCGTTCAGAAACTGGAGTTGTGCGCAACTTCAGTTGGCCTTCATGCATAGATGATGAGGGCGGAGCCACACAGGAGAGGAGCTTGATGAGATAGCCTGTTGACGTCGGTTTGGTCTCCAAGTGGGAGATTGTTAGAATAGGGTGTAGATCAAACCTCAATTCCGATGAGGAGCTCCGACGAAGCTCCGACGAGCTCCAGCGAAGCTCCGACGAGCTCCAGCGAAGCTCCGACGAGCTCGAGGATGTCGCAGGTGAGCGTGGGTGTCGACGGCGAACTCCAGGCTCAGTTTGAGATGGAGCTCGAACAGGCGAAGCTGCAGGTGAGCGTGGGTGTCGAGCTTCGCGTGCGAGCGCTCCGACCCCCTCGTTTCAACGCTCCGACCCCCGCGTTTCAGCGCTCCGACGTCCGCGTCTTAGCGTTCTCACCCTCACATCCAAGTGGGCCGCTCGCGTGGCTGGCGACAGTGGATGCGAGCCGCTCGCGTGGCTGGCGAAAGGCTGTCGCCAGCCTGTCAATGTTTCGGCTATAAAAGCCCCTCTTTCCCCGATGCCCTATGTGTTGTGCTTCTCTCCCCCGATCTCTCTCTGGCGGCGGACGAAAAAAACGCAGCAGCGTTCTTCTTTTTCGGTCTTGAAATCGCAGCAGCGATTTTGTTTCCCATCTCCAGCTCTCAACTGTTTTGAGGGGAGATTAAGAAAAAGAATTAGAGAGAGAGATAATTAAAGAGGGGTTCTTTATTGTGGGATATTTTATTCTCAAGAGAGAAATTGAAAATGATTATTCCCTTTAATTATTAACACTGTAGCTGTAGTGTTCATTTGAGAAATCTCAGTTTTGAGATCTACTCCCAAATTGTAATTTCTTGTTTGATTAATAAGAAATTGACTGTGTGGCTCCCGAGGACGTAGGCAGTTGCCGAACCTCGTAAATCTTGGTGTATTTTTTCTATTCTGCGTTTCTGTTACATTAGGGATTTCGGCGTTAAATTACCAACACAAGCGCCCATATTGCGTGACTTTAGGTTTTAAACTAGAGCATAACACAATCCTTAACATATATCTTACAGAAGAAAAGCACGGGACAACTGATAAGAACGTAATTATTTCGTTTTCAAGCGGAAAAAAATGAATTGTTGATCAGATTGAATGGAAAGGCAAACAATTGAACGTACCTTGTAAACAATGGAATCAGGAGTAACATACAACTTCCTAGACCGAAAATCCTTGCGTAGTATGTGCCTTCGTACCGGAACGTAAAGTAACATCAACAACCCAACTCCCCATGCCAAAATCAGAAGCAAAGAATAAAGAACCCACTGGGCTGTTTGATATTTCACGTAGTTATCCTCCAAGTCTTCAAAAGATGCATCGTAGAGAACTGTTTCGTCGTCGGCTTCACCATACTCATGCCGGGCAGAGCCCGTTAACAAGCCTTTCTCTAGAGAATCTTCTTCGACAAGCCCATCCGTCGAAGTCATCCCGAAACGACAAACTCCCTGCAACAATAACTTCCCATTAATCCTGCAGTCACTGCTCAAATCCCTTGAACAACACACTTACTTCAATGGTCAAACTAAAAAAATTTACATGTTTCCAATGCCTGCTAAAGAGAACCAACAAAATTCCCTACATTAACGAGAGAACGAAATTTGCGTAAATCTGATTATGAGACCAAGTTTCTAACAGAACAAAGAATTGATTTGTTTAAGGACAAAGGTAATTTAGTTCTTAGATTAAATTAAGTTATTAAAACAAGATCAAATTAATTCTAACTGAGCTCAACATTAAAAACCCTAGCTTCAATCTACATATTTGTATCTAAATTACTGAAACTTCAAGCTCAGAGAGGTTTTTAATAAATGATTCTACAGCAAACATGATAAAAAAAAAAAAATTTGGACTGATGCTGAACCTAAGACTAGAAGCCCTAAATTAAAACCCTCGATAGAATTGAAAGTAAATAAATAAATAATTACGAATTAAGGAAAAAAATCGAGAGATCGAATTAGAAGAAACCTTTGAAGAATTCGGGATTTTAAAGCTAATTTGATCCCTTCTTCGTTTTGTGGAGAGCTCGTCGGATCGAGCTTTCGTTGCGCGTGGCGATATGAGAGACGGGCTTTTTAAATGGACCATGAGCTGGATCATTTTGGACCCACTGGCTTGTTTGGCTGGGCTAAGCCGAAAAGGGTTAAGAGTGTAGCCCATCATTATTGGGCATGGGCCTTTTTAGATAACCTCGGATCTAACTGTTTTGACGAGCCCAAACATGAGCGAGTTACTGTTTGATATTGCGAAGTCGGGTCCAGCTAACCAAACGACCAAACCCAACATTCTAACGTGCACGCCGCGGGTTAACATCACGCGCTACGCAGGCAGCAGCCGATCAGGGGTAAAACCGTCATCTCTCCCTCCTCCCGCGGCCATTCGAATTCCTTCCCTCCGCGATACGCGGCCTGACTACCGAACCAAGGAGCCGCCGAAACTTTTTATTTTATTCCAACCCCTCCTCCCTTTTAACCATCATTTCTTGGCCCCTCGTCTCTTCATTTTGCATCCGGATCCCCCCTTCCCGTAAAATTTCACGAATTCTGAATTTCAAACCACACCGGCCTTTTACGTCGCTGTTGAGGCGCGAAGTAGTTAGAGATAATTTTGAAGACATGATACTGGCCTTCAGTAATTTTTCTGCTAGATTTCTGCCAAGGGGCTGTTTGGTTCGTTTCCTTGATATAGGGAAATGCAATTCCATGTAAAAAAATATAAGTTTTAAGTTTTCCAAACTTTTTCAAGAAATAGATTGTTTTGTTTTGGTTCGCACATTTGAAACCAATGTATTTATTTTTCTTATGTTTGGTTCACATAGAAAAAAAAAAAAGAAAACTTTTGTAAACAAAGCAGAGAAGGAAAAAAAATCTGACGTGGCAAAGTTTTCATCAATTTCACTCGGTTAGGGAAGGAAATCGGAGAGGGAAAAAAATCTGAGCTGGCGGCGATTTCAACAGAGTTTTCCCTCTTCCATCCGAGCGAACCAAAACGGCAAAAAGAAATGGACGGAAACAAAAAAACTGACGTGGAGGGCTAAAAATCTGACGTGGATGGGTTTTCTGAGTTTTCCACCCCTTATAATAGCGAAACAAACAGCCCTTGGTAAATTCATTGTGCCTAGTTCGCGCGCTTAAGATTCAGAGAATCACGCCGTGAACGAATGCAGTCAGTTTTAGTTTCAATAAAAGCAAAGGATTTTTTAATATTTGAGAAGAAATGTTAAAACTTATGTAGCTGAGCAGTGCACACGAGTTTGCGCTTTAGACAGTATGTCCATTCTTTGTAAACAACTGAAGACTTCTTACACGAAATTTGTTACACGTATTTATCTAACACATGAATAACACAAATGCAAGTAGATGTATTTAAATTTTATACTATATATTTCTCAGTTGCATGTATTTCTATTGTATACGTATTATCATATCTGAACTTTATCTGGAAAGTATCTGAAATACTAGAGCGTATAACTTTTTTCAGTCTACTATTGGAAGAATGTATACTTAGAATAATTGATACATAATCAGTCACATACTTTAATTAGTTGTAATAAAATTTTTGTAAATTTTCAAAAATAATTTCATGTATCCTCCGATTCTTTTATTATATGGTTATTGAGAAAAGTAATGGAATTGGTGTTATAATAATCATACATCTAGGTCTATATTTCATCAAATAAATTAATCTCTACTGATTTTAGGTGAGGATATGAACAACACACATGTTCTGATTAAATAAAAAAAAGTTTTATCCTTTCACTAGCCTAAAAGTACAACAAAGGTCTAAAGGATATATTTGATTAAATTTGTTGAAACATTATAGACAAGCTGCACATTTTACTAAAATATACAAAAGAAAAATTTTAGTGTTCTACAGTCATTATGTTACTTTTGATCCATTTGAACAAACAGATCTCTTATAGAGAAATAATTAATACATTAGTAAAACTTGGTCATCGAGCGGTACACATCATACTTCAATCAGAAATATGAAAAACAATATGGAAACATAGAACAACGATTTTACTTGAGATGAAGTAACTTTATTCAAAAGAATGACAGTATTATCTATCTTAATCACCAAAAAAAAGCGTTAATTGCAGATAACCCCTTGTACTATTCCAAATTGAACTTACTTACCCTGTAGTTCTTTGTTGCCAATAGACCCACCGAAGGAGTTCTATTGCTGTAGATAGACCCTGAAAGGCTCAAAAAATTTCACTCAGATGTCTTTCTACAACAATAGAACTTTAGGTAGTAAGTTCAATTTGGCGATAGTATGGGGAATCGATCCATAATTAACCCAAAGAAGAACAAGACTAAACATCAGAATACATAACTGTTCAAAGAATTATTCTAAACCCAAGTTGGTATGTTTTTCCAACATCAACAATCACAATTGTTCATCCAAATTATCCTCCTCCGATGAAGACTCATGAACCCCATTAAAGAAACTCTCAAGATACGATGACGAGAGCTCATTCCAGCTACTAACACCAGCTCTACACTGCTGATCAGCTATCATCTCAGGGGAAAGCCCCCACTGCTCCATCTCCTCCTTTGAATGGTGTATCGCGAGGCTGTACTCCCCTGTGGGCCCCAACTGCATCACTCTATACTCGCAGTTGCCAAAATTGTTGAGCCTCTCAAACTGGTCAACTGTCCACTTGAACCACTTCATCAGGAATACTCTGGAGGTGAGCCCATGTGATACTATTATGAGGTTGGTTTCTGTGGTCTCATCTTGGTCGAGTCTCTTCATGTCGATGTCCCTCCATAAGGACTCCATGAAGCCTGAAACATAAATTTGCTCTCAGATCCGTTTAAATTAGAACATCCCCATCTGTATTTGTTTGAAATGGGGGTCTTGTCTAAACAATTTACTAGCTTTGAGAGTCTTATTTAAAACAACTTAATAGATTTTAGGCCTCATTCAAAATAACTTAATAAATTCAAGAGGGCCTAATTTAGAAATATGAAGAATTGGGGGTCTCTAGTATAAATATGGGTGTCTAATGTAAAAGAAAACCCTTAAATTTATTAACTGCAGTTGTCAATTCAAGTTACTAAATATAAGGGTACATGATGTGAAACGGGACAGGGGGTCTATCAGAATCAGCAATTTAAATCAAATAACACATCGTTTCACCAAATTTCATGATCTTTGGCAGGAATTAAATTCAAAACAACTAATGTGGCGGATGGATTTAACAAAATTTGCATCAATAATATGAATAATTACAATCTCACTCAATTTAATTGCAATATTCATTATCATGCACAAGTTCTACAATCAATATCAAATTTTAACAGCCACATGCTCAATTACTCTCAACTCACAAATATAATCTAAACAGTGAATATATGATAAGAGTTTAGAGATGGAATACTCATGCAATTAACTAATAATAAAATGAGATTAATGAAAAATTAATTGGAAAATAAATCACAACTAACCCACGAGCTGTTACTTTGCAAATGTGCTTCGGTGGGTTCAACGACTTCACTATCGGGCTCGGGTGCTCGTCAATGCGGAGGAATGGGGTGGCGGCAAGAAGAAATCGAGGGCGGTGGCGTCGAACTGGGCAATGACGCAGACGACGGCATCGAGCTGGGAACCGACGAGAGGGATTAGGGAACACGGGCGGGCGTCAGGACGAGGTAGGCGGGCGAGCGTCGGGACGAGGTAGGCGGGCGTCAGGACGAGACAATCGGGCGGGAGTCGAGATGAGGCAGTCGAGCGAGCGTCAGGACAAGGCAGGCAGGCGGGAGTCGGAGGCAGTAGAGGAGGAGGAGGAAGAGAGCATGGGTCGGCTGTTTGAGGAAAGAGGAGGAGCAGGGGGGTCAGCCCTAGGGTTTCACACCCGTGAGGCTTCACACCAACAATTAGCTAACCAAAAAATTTTGATTCAAATCTTCATTGATTCTCAATAGCCTCATACAACCTTATTTATGAAGAAAAACTACGTGCACACAACGTGCAATAAAAATAGAAACAAACCAAAAAAAGATATAGTCAAATCTCTCAATAAAACCTTACCAAAATAAAAAAATCCCTCAAATCTCTCGCAATTAAAACTAAACTAAGATCTGTTCAAACTTGCCAAATCTTCCTTATTCAAAACTAAAATAAAAAAGTCAAATAAACTAATATGAAAATTTGTCATTATTGTCCTCATCAGTTCATTTCAGACCTTAAAATTTATATCATAGAAAACCCCCTAAACTTATCTCAATTAAGTACCATGATTGGCGACAATTACTTTAAGGTGTGATGTGATCCCCTTCAAGCGTGGGTAAAAAGTAAAAAGGATAATTGAGATTTTTCTTTTTTCATAATTGTAATTGTTCACGTCATTTATGAGGGACAAAATTGAAATGTGGGGTTGGTTTTTTTTTTGTGTGTGTGTGTAGGGGGGTGGCGGGGGGGGTTGCACTAAAGTTCCGGGGGTTTTGACAAATTTACCCAACATGTAATCTTACTACTAGAGAAAAAACTGACTTTTAATTTAACTTACTATAACTTCTGTTTGGCAGTAGAATGAAGAAACACAGAAAGAGATACAAGATTTTGTAAAAGCTAACTCAAACAGGACTAAATACTAGGTAAGTAAGCATATAAGATACTGCCCAGACACCTAAAAAGAGTGTTTGGAAATAAATTTATTCATAGCAATTTTATGCTTAATATCCTAATAGTATTTCGCATATTTTTTCATTATAATGTTGAAAATCTATATTACATAACGCCAATGATTCTAGCATTACGTAAATTGGTGAAAGTTTTTCTAAGTTAAAACTGGGGTTTTTACACATTTTGGCACAACAATAATTCATATTTGCACTTTTTTACAGGTTTGAAAAGCCAGGTGCCCTGCATTATTACCCAATATTTCTAATAAACAAATAGAACTAAGAAAGGGTTTTCTTCGATATTAGTCCCTTAAATACTTCATATTTGAAATTGGTTCTCAAATTAGTGAACTGCTATTAGGTCCCCCAATTCTTAGGTTATTTAGAAATTATTCCCTCCAATCAAGAATAAAAGAAGTAGTTAAAGGGATTAATTTGAAACAACTTATGAGAATTGTGGGACCTCATAGCAATTTCAATGATTTAAGGGACTAATTCAAAATAACTTAAGAATGTGGGACGACAATTTCAATTATTTAAGGGACTAGATTCAAAATGAATTAAGAATTTGGGGACCAAATAGTAATTTCATTGATTCGAGAGACTACTTACAAAACTATTTACAAATTTGGGGACTTAATAGCAATTTCAACGATTTGAGGGACTAATTTTGAAGTATGCAAGATTTAAGCGAATAGTATTCAAAAATATCCTATCAATAATTATCTGACAAAATCATAAGAGAGAAAAAGCATCTTACTTGCAACTCTATCAAACACATCGGCGGCAGACTCACCCTCTGGGAACCGAAAGAAAAACCTCCCAAACCTCTCCCTCGTCTGCTTCACTGCCTTCATCCTCTCCTCCACCTGGAAATTCCCAAAATCCTGCTCCCTAATCCTACACTCCTCTCTCACCCCAATAATCCTCTTCCTCCCAAACGCTCGTCCCATCTCTCTCAAAGTTCCTCGTGTCCTCTCATAAGGTGACACATAAAAATACACCTTCCAATTTTCTATCGCCTCCTCAAAACCACCAGAAACCACTCGTCGAATATTTTGACCCACAGATCGAGCCTGCTCAAGCCCAAGAGGAGTTAGAGGGATTCGATAGTCTGGTGTAGTTGTGTATGCTGACATATCCAAGTTCCCTTGGCTCTCGCCATGCCTGACCAGTATTATTCTCTTTGGTAGTTTTCTTTTAGGACAGAGTTCTTGATTTTTGAGCATGGATTGTTCTTCTGAATCGCAGGCGAGTTTTCCATCTGTGCATTGCTTCATTCTTCTTTCTTTGTTTACTTTCCCTTCTTCTCTTGGGTGCTTTGCTTCTTTCGCTTCTCCTCTGATCATTTATTTATATAGAGCTTTGGAAAGTTCTTTTAAAGTGACAGCTGTTGATTCTTTTTCCAATATCTTAACTATTCTTTCTTAAGCAAGTTGTTTGGTTGAGCTGGATCCTGAAACCAGAACATGAGTCAAACTCTAGCTTCGGTAATAATCCAACCAAGAGAATACAATACTGTTTGTAAAAAATCAAGCAGGAGTATCTATATAGGAATTTTTTTTAAGTATCATGAAAAGATAATTCAAATCATTTTACTGATTCATAGAATACCACTAGTTGAAAGCTGTCTAGTTTGACCAGATACAATTGGAATTTTTAACATTTGAAAATCAATAAACAGCTCCCTACTTTTAGTGTTTCAGGCCCCAGCATAATGACTCTTCACAGCCATCACAGATTTTCTGGCGTTGAAATATGACTAAATGGCACATAAATACCCTATACCTTTATACTTCAATACCCTAAATTGTAAAAAATAACACTTTAATAGCCTAATTTGTAAAAAAAAAAAAAAATGCATGTCAGTACCTTCTATTAGTTGTCATGGGAATATTCCTAGGAATATGTCCTGACAACTAACAGAATGTATTAAAGTACTACTTTCTTACAACTTAGGGTATTAAAGTGCTATTTTTTACAACTTCGAATATTTAAATGCAAAGATGATGAAACAATGGGGTATTTAAGAGCCAGTTTCTGAAAACTTTGGGTATTAAAGTGCTATTTTTTATAGCTTAGGGTATCAAAGTGCTACTTTTTACAATTTAGAGTATTCAAATGTAAAAGTGGTGAAACAATAAGGTACCGAAGTGTCATTTAACCATTGAAATATAGAAGGCCTCTAGGCACAATCTATAACTTTAACTAATTAACACGACTTTCTCCAATAAGAAAGAATAGAAAAATATAAATCGCATCTAGAAGTAGTCTAAATGTTTAACTATCAAAAAGTATGTACAAGATGAAAGTCGAACTTATTGGCCTCCAAAAGGTGTAGCAAGGTTGGGAAATCAAAGTTGGGATTCCTTTCTAAAGTCATTTACGCATAGGTAAGGCTAAGTCTAAACCATCAGCTCAAGCTATTAACTACTGCTTACAAGTAAAACATGCCACTTGGGCATTCAAAAGTCCTATAACCTGAGTTTCATGAGGATAAAAAAATAGGGTAATTACAGACCCCCCCCTCTTTTTTTTGTGGCAATCACTGTACCCTTTAACCGTATCACTTCATTTCTATCAGTTAAACACCTTGCACACAGTAAATCCATTAGTCTGTAGTTGCATAAAGACCAATATACCCTATTCTTTAGTGTTTATATCAAAAACCCATAGGGTTTAGACAACTAGAGGGGGGGGGAAGTCAAATGTATGAAGTTAATTAGGAAAACAGTTATGAGTGTTTTCCATAATTTTCCCCAAACAATGTTAGTAATCAGTTCAATTATCCAAAACATAAGCAACCAAATTTTTACATAACGTAGAAGATAAGATGCAATGAAAAGAAAAGGAGGATATAACTCGAATATTTTATGCTCACTTCATTTTGCAATATTAAGCATAGAACCAACTTTAGATAAATGTTTGATCACTTTTGTCGGGGCCACACATAGGCAGGGTTGTATCTTTGAGCATATGGTTCAAAAAAAGCTATTGCTTCATAATTGCTTCCTTATTTTATTTATCATGCTTGAGGAGTCAGAAAGCTACAGCTAGATAGAGTTGTTTAGGCTTGTTGGACGCAGAGTCACGCCCATCGCCGCGGAAGAGATATCATCTGAGAGATAGCCCTGACTTTTGTTGTCACAAAAACACAAGCCAACCTCTATATTCCCGTTTCTCAAAGGAAACAAAGTGAAATATCTCAACAAAGTGAGATATACACTCTTCCTCTCAGCAGTTCTACGACTGAATGTCGAGGGAACCTACAAGCAATAGTCAACTCTTGTTCCAGCTCAATCTCTCATCAGTTCTAAGACTGACTTATCGAGGGAACCTACAAGTAATACCAACTCACAGTAAAAGACGAGACAACAGATTTACGTGGTTCGGCAAACTTGCCTACATTCACGGGAGGGGGGTTTCACTATAAAGAAAATACCAAACTTATACAAGCTCTCTTCCTCACTCTTCTCTTTTCCTCCACTCAAGATATTTTTCCCCACACCCTTTCTCCTCTCAACCTCCCTTCTATTTATAGCCAAGAGAGAGAGGCAGCGGATAAGGAGCAAGGGCTAGTGACATAGGAGCATGGGCTAGTGTACATAGGAGCATGAGCATGGGCTATTGTACATAGGAGCATGGGCTAGTGTTCCCTCCACGTTCCCAGCATGGGTTTGTCCTCCCCCCTCACGTTGTCCTCCTCATAATTCTCCACCTTGTTCATCATTTGATAAACCTCAAATTTTGAACGAACACCAGAAGAAATCCCACGAACATCACAAGAGAGATCCAGGCCAAACCAGCTGCGTCACTATACCGTGGCGGCCTAAGTACCCTCCACTAGGATCAAGCTAATCGTAGTTCTGTAACTATTCATCAACATAGTCTTCATCTTACCCCCATATCGCCCCGAAGGGCCATGCCCTCTTGGGCAGATCAACATGGGCTGATATGAAACAAGTCCAAGCAATGTTGGAACTTACTACCTGTTACCACATTGGTTAACATGTCTGCGGGATTCTCATTCGAGTGCGCCTTCATGAGAGAAATACCACCTTCCTCTATGACATTCCGCACAAAATGATATCTGACGTCGATATGCTTGGTATGAGCATGGTGAACTTGATTATTCGCTAAGTGAATCGCACTTTGACTATCGCACCACAAGTTCACGCTCTCCTGCTCAATCCCCAAATCGTCTAGAAGATCGCACAACCACAATGCTTCCTTCACTCTCTCCGTCATAGCCATGTACTCGGCCTCTGTAGTAGAAAGTATCACTGTAGCCTGCAACATCGATCGCCAACTAACTGGAGCCCCATGTATCCTGAATACATAACAAGTAGTAAATCGTCGTCTATCTAGATCGCCCGCATAATCTGAGTCCACAAACCCGTCAATCTGACATGTATCTTCACCAAAATACAGACCCGTATCCGTGATACCTTTCAAGTACCTCAGGACCCATTTCACTGCTTCCCAGTGCGTCTTTCCCAGATTCGCCATGAATCTGCTGACAACACTAACCGTCTGTGAAATATCAGGACGTGTACACACCATTACGTATATTAAGTTGACAACTGCACTAGCATAAGGGACACGCTCCATGTGTGCCTTATCTTCTTCCGCTGTAATGAGAGATTGTTTACCAGAGAGCCTAAAATGTGGAGCCAATGGAGTCACCACCGGCCTAGCACTTTGCATTCCGAACCTCGCGATCACCAGATCAATGTAGCCCTTCTGACTCAAGAACAATCGTTGGTTCGTCCGCTCTCTTCTAATCTCCATACCCAGTATTTTCTTTGCAACGCCCATGTCCTTCATCTCGAACTCTTTGCTAAGTTGAGATTTCAGCTTGTCTATCTCCACATTATTCTTCAATGCAATAAGCATGTCATCCACATATAAAAAGAGAGATATAATCACCTTCACGAAGCTTCTGAATGTAAACACAACAATCATAGTCGCTTCGGAAAAACTCATGCTTTAGCATGAAAGAGTCAAATCGCTTGTACCACTGTCGAGGAGATTGCTTTAATCCCTAAAGTGACTTCCTCAAGCGACATACATGATGCTCCTTATCCTCAACCTTGTAGCCTTCAGGTTGCTGCATGTAGATCTCTTCATTCAAGTCTCCGTGCAAGAAGACCGTCTTGACATTGAGTTGTTCCAGCTCAAGATCACCATGAGCAACAATACTCAATAGCACCCGAATAGAAGTGTGTTTCACCACCGGAGAAAATATCTTATTGTAATCCACACCCTCTCTTTGTGCAAACCCCTTAACCACTAGCCTCGCCTTGTACCTTGTACCACCGAGCTCTGAAGGATCTTCCTTTTTTTTATACAGCCACTTATAACCTATAGCTTTCTTTCCTACGGGCAATGGGACCACCTCCCATGTTTGGTTCTTTCGAAGAGATTCCATCTCCTCCTCCATCGCAGCCAACCAACTCTCGCTATCTCTATCCCGAATAACTTCATTGAAGGAGACCGGGTCATCTTCATCCACCGAGCGTGCGTACTCAACCAAATTAACCTGTCCATAGTGCTTCAAGGGTTGATCAGCCCCCAGCTTCTATACCTGCTTGTATGCTCACTTTGGCATAGTGAAAGCCAAATTATCCTCGACCTGTTGTTATAGTGTTTGTGTATTCTCCTGCTGAACCTCCTTCTGCTTAAGCTCATCATCTACCTGACTTTCCACTTAAACACGACTAGAACCTGGTTGGTCTTTAGGTTCTATCTTAATAACCTGAGACTTAGAATTCCTAACAGTCTCAACACCATCATCCTTAGGCACCCTAGCAATCATGGACTTCTCATCAAAGGTAACGTCCCTGCTGATCACGAACTTTGAATCTTCTGTACACCAAAGACGATAGCCTTTTACACCCTTTGCATACCCCTAAAAAATTACCTTCTTGGCTCTCGCGTCAAGCTTTCCCTCGTTGACGTGATAGTAGGCGGTACACCCGAAAATTCGAAGCCTCTCATAATCTGCATGCTCCCCTGATCACACCCGATAGAGTGTATCACCATCCAAGGTAGAATGTGGGGATCGATTCATAATGTAGCAAGCTGTAGCAATTGACTCTGCCCATCATTCTTTGCCCAAACCAGCATATGATCGCATACTCACTATTTTCTCCCACAGTGTTCGGTTCAGTCTCTCTGTGACCCCATTTTGCTGTGGTGTAGATCTAACTGTCTAGTGTCTGACAATCCCCTCCTGATCACAGAACTCCTTGAAGGCACCATCTGTATACTCTGTACCGTTGTCAGATCTCAATGTCTTCAAATTTTTTCATGTCCTGTTCTCAACCATCGCCTTCCACTTCTTAAATATCTCAAATACCTCATTCTTATGCTTCAAAAAATAAATCCAAGCATACCTCGAATGATCATCTATGAATGAGATAAAATACCTGGAACCACCCTTGGAAGTTATCGAAGCCGGACACCAAACATCCGTGCGTACATAATCTAGTATCCCTCTACTCTCATGATTGGTTGTCAGAAATCGGACCCTGTGTGCCTTTCCATACACGCAGTCCTCGCAAAAATCCATGCAAGGCTTCTTCAGATTCTTCAACAAACCATCCTTACCGAGCAGAGCTAGACCCTTCTCTGACATGTGTCGAAGCCGCCTATGTCATAACCATGTGTGCTCACATGGGTCTCCACCACTTCCATTAGTTCCAACAGCTGCATCTCCCGTCACCGTCGTACCCAAGAGAGTATATAGGTTACCGTGACGAATGCCCTTCATCGCTACCAAAGAATCCCGAACAACCCTCTTCACTCCGTTCTCTGTTACAATCTTGCAACCCCCGAAGTCCAAAGCACTAACTGAGATAAGATTCTTTCGCAGGTCGGGAACGTGCCTTACATCCGTCAAGGTGCGAACTACTTCATCATACATCTTGATCTTGATATCACCTAGCCTTACCGTTTTACAAGCATGATTGTTCCCCATCAATACGATTCCACCATCAATGCTCCTATAGGTAGTAAACCACTTCCTATTCGGACACATGTGGTAAGAGCAACCAAAATCAAGTATCCACTTTCCGGAGATATCCTCGTCGCCCGTGACGACATAGCATTCCTTATCGCTCCCTTCCTCTGAAGTATAGCTCACTTCTTCCTTGTTTTCTCTCCTCTCAGTCTTGTTATTCTTCCCACCTACTCTCTTGTTTGGATAGTCGATCCTGAAATGCCTAACTTCACCGTATTTGAAGCACGCTCTTCCCGCAAGAGGTCTCGATTTAGATCTAGACTTTCCTCCTTTGCCTTTTCCTCGCTCATTGCTCCTTCCTCTAGCAAACAATCTCTACGCTTGTTCTTTATTATCACCAGTAGTCATGTCACTGGTTGCAATCTTCTAAAGGTCATCCGCTAGAAGCGTCGTTCTAGTCTCATCCATCGTCAAATTGTCTCCCACAAGCATCAGTGTTTGCTAAGACTTCGGCAGAGATAGAAATAGTAGAAGCGCCTGATTCTCATCTTCTACAGTCACATCGATGTCCTTCAAATCCGATATTATCCTATCGAAGTTGTTGATATATTCCCGAATTGATGAGTCTTCCTCCATCTTGCAAGTATACAATTTAGATTTTAAATAGATCCGATTCGTTAGACTCTTCGTCATGAAAGTGCTCTCTAACTTTAACCACACGCCCGCAGCCGTTTCCTCTCCATCCACCAAGAAAGCAACATTCATTTCAAGACATAAGATAATCGACGCTCGTGCTTCCAAATCTAGCTCTTCCCAATCCTCATCAGACATGTCCTTGTGCTTCTTCTCTTTCCCGTCAAAGCTTTGTGCAACTTTTACGAAATTAACGAATTTTTTATCTGCATCCTCTAATAGGAGAAATCATTCTTCCCATTGAACTTTTCAATCTCGTACTTTCCAACTTTAACTGTTTTACTTGTTGACGTCATTCTCCGCTTGTATAAATAAATCTGTTTCTCTCAGGAATTCCAACAAATACCTTGTGTTCACCACACAATAATCAACCACCACCTCAGATTAGTAGCTCAACCACCGCCAATCTGAATAAGGGCTCTGATATCAATTGTTGGACGCAGAGTCACGCCCACCGCCGCGGAAGCAATATCACCTGAGAGATAGCACTGACTTTTGTTGTCACAAAAACACAAGCCAACCTCTATATTCTCATTTCTCAAAGGAAACAAAGTGAAATATCTCAACAAAGTGAGATATACACTCTTCCTTAGCAGTTCTAGGACTGAATGTCGAGGGAACCTACAAGCAATAACCAACTCTTGTTCCAGCTCAATCTCTCATCAGTTCTAAGACTGACTTGTTGAGGGAACCTACAAGTAATACCAATTCTCAGTAAAAAACGAGACAACAGATTTACGTGGTTCGGCAAACTTGCCTACGTCCACGGGAGGGGGGTTTCACTATAAAGAAAATATCAAACTTATACAAGCTCTCTTCCTCACTCCTCTTTTCCTCCACTCAAGATATTTTTCCCCACACCTTTTCTCCTCTCAACCTCCCTTCTATTTATAGCCAAGAGAGAGGCAGCGGATAAGGAGCAAGGGCTAGTGACATAGGAGCATGTGCTAGTGTACATAGGAGCATGAGTATGAGCTAGTGTACATAGGAGCATGGGCTAGTGTTCCCCCTACGTTCCCAGCATGGGTTTGCCCCCCCCCCACGTTGTCCTCCTCACAAGGCTTAAAAAAAACTTTATTCTGGGTAGATATGTTCGTGCTTATCTTAACTTTAAGCACAAATCTTAAGATGCAATTGAATTTCAATGACGCGGGACAACGGGATTTTAGGGATTTATGATGGGGATTTGGGAGATTTGGGGAAGAACAAGGATTTGGGGAAAGCCATGGTTTGAAAAGATAACAAATTAATAATTTTAACACGATATGACCACGGATCGCAATTCAGGCCTTGGCTTCACCACCATTGACTCAATCTTAAAGATCAAATCAATTACCCAAAGTCTCACAAAGGAAACCAATTTTTTCCAAATAATCATTACTTTATTTCATAGAAATGGCCTCTTTAAATAGGCCTTCAACAACTACAAGTTCACTTCCATATCCGATATGGGACTAAAATTATTGAGCAAATACAATAAAGAGGAAATAAAAAATAATACTACCTAGACTCCAAGCCTTCTCAATATCAAAGCCACATATGAGCTGAGGCAACATGAAGGCGGCGGCGAAAATATGTGCGAAATGAAGGTTGTGTCATATCCTCATCAATTCTCCCGGGGTGGGAAGAACTCGACCCTGTCGAGTAAGGCTCTAACTGGCCATCATAATACTCCAATAGATCCGGAGCAAAGCACTGTAGGTCCTCACGAGTAATCCATGTATCATCAGATTTAGGATGAATTTTCCAACGCACTAGATATCGTCTGCAACCACCATCTCGGGTGGAGATGATTTGGTCATCCCGAATGCTATCAATCTGTTCAGCTGTAAATGAGACAAAAGTAGTAGGCAGTGATGGCAACGGGGTCCCTCAAGGAAAGGATCAGGGGTAGGCTCGTCAAGATCCGAAAAAGTGGATTTTCAGGATTAAAATGAGGGCCTTTATAAGCTACCAAAACTGGAATATTAAATATCAAACTAATTCCAAAATCTGGAGGTAAATCGATTACATAAGCATTTGAGTTAATTTTCTTGATAATCTTAAAAGGTCCAGCACTAATTTGATTGTTGGAGCTAATCAAATTGAGTCCCCTTTGATTGTTGGAGGAATCGGTTCATTTAGGAGCAGGTGGGGAGCAGGTCGCGATGGAACTAATTTGATCCTCTTTCCATCATGAACGAATGAATGGGTGTTTGATCATCCATAAATAGTGATATCTAGATCATATATCCAGGGTCTACCTAAAATGATGTGCCCAACATCCATGGTAACAATGTCACACCAAATCTTGTCCGAATAAGTAGCAAATTGGATCGGGACAAGACATCGTTCTTTAACCTCAATGGACGCAGTATTCACCCAATATACTTTATATAGTTGAGGATGGGGAACAGGTTTCAATCCAAGTACAATCACCATGTTGGAGGCGACGACGTTAACACAACTCCCACTGTCAATTACGACTCGACAATTTTTGTCATTAATCTTTGTGGTTGTGTGAAAAATTATAGTTTTACGCCAGTCATCACTATCCTTAGGTTGAGTTAATGCGCACCTCACAACACTAAGTCGACGGGAAACTTCGTCCACTTTGTTGATCGAGGGTGTGGACACGCTCAAAAGACATCCTAAGATGGCCTCAGCAGATTCAGCCTCCTAAACATCTTCATCAGGGTTGTGGACAATCTCCTCTAAATCGTCCTAGTCACTGTCCGATCGGGTCTCAATAATTAAAATTCTTGTTTTACTCGAACACTGAGTAGCAATATGACCAAACCCTTAACACCTAAAACATCGAGTAGATTGAGCCGATCTAGATGACTCGTTGTAAACTCCCTTACCTTTATCATCTGGCTTCTGCGTGGAGGTACCAGGTCCAGTTCGGGGTTGAAACTGGGGTTGACTAAGTAAGGCCTTAATAGCGGTGGACTTATTGGTGTTATTCCCATAGTTGGTGCGTCTAGTGAAAGGAGAGCCTTGTGATCGATCTAAATCTTGGAGAAGCTAATAAGCTTGCTCTAGAGTGGAGATGTCTCACACAAAAAATTTACGCCTAAGATCTTCCCTAAGTCCTGAGCGAAATCTAGACAATACTACAATGTCAGATTCACTCTCGCCATATCTAACCAGAAATTCATCAAATTTGGTGATGTACTCCGATACTGGCCGATTGCCTTGCGTCAAACGCTACCATTGATCGAGCAAGCGTTGCTTGTACAACACAGGCAAGTATTTTTCTTGGAGTTTCAATTTCATCTCATCCCAAGTTTGTATGGGCTCTTACCTCCTAAGAGTCATCAGCTTCTCAACGTTAGACTAATATTGCCTAGCCTGACCCACTAACTTCATTTTGGCAAATCGAATTCGTCTCTCATCGAACATTTTATACCAATCGAAATAGTGGTCCATGTCCAACATCCAATCGATAAAAACCTGATGATCCAACTAGCCTTCGAAAGTGGGTGTTTCTAGTTTAACGTACTTCAGATGCATCTCATCTGGGTCAAATGGTGAATTGTCCCTAGGTGGTCGATTTCCAAGATGGTTGGCGTAAGGGTCTATGTATTCATAAGGTTGATGTGGATAATGTCTGGCTCGAGATCCGCCATCTTCATCACGTTCATGGGGCCTATTCGTCACTCGGTCCACTCGGTCTAAACGTTCCCTCGTCTCTCTCAAATCTTGTTCAACAATATTGAATCACGCAGTTAAGATATCTATGGCTTTTGTAAGGCTTGCAAGGTTGGGATCCATCTTGGAATTAGGATCTGGGGGAGAATATTGAGTTCCATTACGGATGCGCATGCAACAGATTAGTTTCTAAATGCAATCTAGATGATCCTAATAATAACGATGCAATGAATTGCTAACTAATTTTCACCTAAATGCAATCTATCAAAATGCAAATCAATTCTAACACCTAACATGATGCCAGATGATAATGTGGAATACGATGGGAAAATAAGAAATCAACAAGGAGACCAATTCGTAATGTTCAATATGTTATCCCACAATTTATTACAAATTAGACATCAATTATTTAACTTGTGATAATTATATCGACAACAAAAATCCACGCTAATAATATTGAACCGTAAGATTGCAGCAAGATAATTAACCAAGCTAGATTTAGAATAGTTCTAATTTAAAATCAAGATCTAGCACCAATAAAGGTAGAACAGAATCACACAATCACAAGTTTAGTGAACAGCCAACAATATTGATGGCACGCAAGATCAACCAATCTAAAAGTGATTGCAATAATTTCCAGATCAATTAGAAAGACGTAGAATTGATGATATTAGAATTACCTTAATGAAGATTCACTAACAAACCTCTGTTAATGGTACTACAGACTGCGAGTTCAGGACGATTGACGTTGCTGCTTGTTGTTGATATGTTGTTGTTGTTGTTGTTATTAGGGGAGTCAGAGAACGACAACGAAGTGGGCGGCGTCTGCGACGGGTGGAGTCAGAGGGTCGATGAGGAGGAAATTAACAGGATTGGGTTATCGTCGACGTCGATTGGACTGAGATAGGAGGCGAGGTGGTCGTCGCGACGGTGCTAAAGGACCAACGAGAGGGGCTGGCTGTCGTCGAGGACGTCACGGAGGACTGCTCGACAAGGAGGTAGTGGCGGCTGCTAGCGGTTGCTAGGGGAGCGACAGGGAGGCGAACAAAGAAGGGGGGAAGGCGACGCTAGCTGAAGAGATGAAGGACCGACGGCTGTTGAAGATGGAGGAGAGTGCGTAAGGCGGGGTTACTCGGTGTCGAGGGGGAGCAGTGAGAAGTTGGGTCGACGGTGATTGACGTGAAGGAGAGGGGATGCGGAGGTGGCGCTGGAGGGAGAGAGTGATGGGGTCGGGGTGGGTGGTCACACGTGAGCGGAGGAAGAGAAGGATGGCGTCAGGGCTTGATGGGTTCACGTGAGAGGAGGGAGAGAGGATGATGCTAAGGAAAGTGGGGAAAGAAGGCGGCTGTGGGGAAAAAATTATGATTTCTCCCTTTTCTTCTTTTGTAATTTGTAATGGAAGGCTGCGATGACTTCTAAAATTCGGATTTTTTTTTTAATCTGCCTCTTCTTTTTTATCTCTTTTTTTGGATCTGGCTCCTTTCTCTCTCTTTTTTTTACAGACTAAAAAAAATAAAAATAGAATAAGTGAGAGGACGAAAGAGATGTAAGAATCTGAGGTGGAGAAGAATATGGTTGATCTAACCTGGCTCTGATACCAAAAATGATGTGTGACAACAGGATTTTAGGGATTTATGGTGGGGATTTGGGAGATCTGGGGAAGAACAAGGATTTGGGGAAAGCTAGGGTTTGAAAAGATAACAAATTAATAATTTTAACACGATATGACCACAGATCGCAACCCGAACCTTGGCTTCACCACCATTGACTCAATCTTAAAGATCAAATCAATTACCCAAAGTCTCACAAAGGAAACCAAATTTTCTTTAAATAATCATTACTTTATTTCATAGAATTGGCCTCTTTAAATAGGCCTTCAACAACTACAAGTTCACTCCCATATCCGATGTGAGACTAAAATTATTGAGAAAATACAATAAAGAGGAAATAAAAAGTAATACTAGCTACACTCCAAGTCTTCTCAAGATCAAAGTCACATATGAGCTGAGGCAACATGACGGCGGCGGTGAAAATATGTGCGAAGTAGAGGCTGTGTCATGTCCTCATCATTCAAGTTCAAGCTTGAGAATGACTTCATGTAGAATAAACTTAAACACCCAATATTGATCAGCTCAAGAAGTAAGCAACCCCAATTTGAAGAGGCTGTGCTTGCTGACTCGTCAAACTTTCCTCAACCACTTGAAATCAATTTTGTTCTGGTAGATTTATTTTAGAGAAAAAAAACAAAGATGGTATATGTGTGTTCCACTTATATAAATGCTAAGGAGGGATACATTTTCCAGTGAATCAACTCTGATCTCTCAAGATTTTAGTAATACTCCAGCTTCATAAAAAACTAGAAGTGAACGACCTTGTCCTCATGAAAGTTGCGTCTGATTCAAGACCAGCAATTACCTTCATGTATTTTACATGGGTAACAGAAAGCCTTACAATGAGAGAGCCAGAGAGCATGAGCCCCAATGAAATATTCAAGATCATCATGATTGCTAACTTCAAGTTTGTGCAAACAATATTGACATTCTAATTTATCAAATCCAATCAGCATTCCCAAGGGAAGACTCAAACTTGACATTTGACAATATAACATCCGCCAATGAAATTGTCAATGCGTCATTCTGAGCTAATTGGCCCTCTATTCTTGATATGGGACTTTGCTAAGGCTTTGACTGGTTAAATTAAGCCTTTCTTATTCAAGTCCTACATAGGTGTTTCGGCTTAAGGTTGCGTAATTTGATTATTACTTGTCTCAGATTACGCAAATATTCGTCACAGATGTCGTCATGTCATATGTCATCATGGACTTTGACAAGTTGGCCCTAACTCACCTTACCTCTTCATTTACCATGGTTCAATTCGACAGAATTTTACAACTAAACCTGAAACTGGAATTCATAGAAAGAGTAGGCAACTCATTCGCCTTCTGTGGTACCTTCACCACGATATGCAGTTAACAACCTAATATTGGAACCACTGAACCTGTGATCCATCGCTAAACTCAAGATATAATTTCTCGATTGTTTTGAACCCTTATCAGGCATTCACATCAACTTCAAGAATCATGCATTTATCAATTGGGTTCAAATACTGCTAATACAAATGGAGGAAGACATCTATAATTGCAAAATTGGTACATTCTCATTCCTTGCCGAATACTTACACGGCGGCCTCAAAAATCACAACATTCTATTTTCCCTCGAGCAAAACTACAATTCTCATCACCAAGCCTATACATACAGTAGCAAATGTCCATTTACTAAACCCTAGAACTCAAAATAATACTAACTGAAATCAGATCATATATAATGCGACCCCCAAATAATTTTGTAACAATGTGAACAAAATCAAATTGAAATACATGCCGAAACACGCAAGCAATACGATCAAATTTTAAAGAATTACTGACAACAAGAGAGTTAAGCATAAGCAATAGTTCTAATGCCCCCCAAAAAAAGGCATTTTTTTTAAATATTTAGGGGAAGAGTAGAAATCTCGTACCAAATTGGGCGAGATCTGATGGGCCAAATTATGGATTTGAGATCTTTGCTTCTTTGTGAGAGAGAATTCGAGATTTTGAGAAGGGAAGAGATTAAAAAAAAAAATCGCAAAACACAGAAGTCCGAAAGTGATGTCTTTTCAGCCAACTACTTAATTGACTGGGAAAAAAAATTAGTTACTCAAATAATTTGGGAAAAGGCCACAATTCCATAATACGAATTTTTTTAAATTTTAAATTTGTATAAATTGGAAAGCAGCCGAAAAAATAAAATGGATATTTTGATCATCTATAATTCAATTTATTTATTTTTAATATTTCTGTCTCCAACACAGTCCACTACTTCCGTTTATTATACTCCAAAAATTAAAAGAATTGTTGTAATATACTAAAGAAATGAAACAAGAGACAAGAGACAAGAGAAGAAGAGAAATTCTAATCTTTTATTCACCCATTCTATTTCCATACATTGTACTATTTATAGATACATGATGGAATACAAAAGGACATGAAATTAATAGTCCACATATAAAGTAATGTCCACATACATTTTGTCTTTTAGATTTTCACAAAATGTCTCTTAGATTTTAACACTCCCCCTTGGACATTACTTCGAGATGTCAATGCCTCGTTAAAAACCTCACTAAAAAAACCCAGTGGGATAAAAACTAGTCGAGGAAAAGAGTACACGACATTAGTAGATTCTTGTTGCATTAGTTGCCTCATTAAAAACATTTAGCTAAGAAAACCCTGTGGGACAAAACTTAGGAAAGGGAAAAAGAGTACAATTATAGATCTTCGGGATCCAAACTTGTGTTACATTAGTTGCCTCATTAAAAACCTTTAGCTAAGAAAACTCTGTGGGACAAAACTTAGGAAAGGGAAAAAGAGTACAATTATAGATCTTCGGGATCCAAACTTGTGTTACATTAGTTGCCTCATTAAAAACCTTTAGCTAAGAAAACCCTGTGGGACAAAACTTAGCAAAAGGAAAAAAAAAGTACAACTATAGTCCTTTAAGGCACAATCTTCGGGATTGTGTTGAAATTTTGCTCCCCCTGATGATGACAATCTTCTGAGTCTATGCTAAGAAAAACGCAGTGGGACAAAACTTAGCGAAAAGGGGTAAATTATGATAATAGACCTTCAGGGCCCAATCTTCAGGATTGTTCTTTAAGAATTTGCTCACCCTGAAGAAGATAGTCATTCAAGCCTATGCATATTGTGAACATATTTCTCATAAGTTGACGTAGGCAGAGATTTAGTGAACAAATCTGTAAGATTGTCACTTGAGCGAACTTTTTGGATGGTGATTTCGCCATCCTTTTGGAGCTCATGTGGATAAAAAAAATTTGGCGTAATATATTTTGTCATGGTTCCTTTTACATATCCACTACTCATTTGTGTAACACAAGCTGCATTGTCCTAATAAAGGACAGTGGGGGGAATATCATCTTTCGCTAGACCACACGAGCCACAAATATGTCGTATCAACGATCTTAATCATACACATTCTCGTGAGGTCTCATATAAAATGATAATATCTGAGTGGTTAGAAGAAGTAGTCACCATGGTCTGCTTAACAGACCTTTAAGAAACGACAGTACTACCACAGAAAAAAACATAACCAGTCTGAGATCTGACGTTATGGGGATCAGACATGTAGCCAGCGTCCTAATAGCCCACCAATATCATATCTTGGTTTCTTTTATAGAATAGTCCAAGATCTTTTGTGCCTTGAAGATAGCGAAGGAAATGTTTAACGACATTCCATTGTCTCCTTGTAGGATAAGCACTATACCTTGCTAGCAAGTTCACCGCAAATGCAATATCAGGCCTGGTGCAATTTACGAAATAAAGCAGTGCTCCAATGGTGCTCAGATAGGAAACTTCTGGCCCTAACATTTCTTCATTATCTTCTTTGGGTGTAAATGGGTCTTTATCCACTTCGAGGGATCGGATGACCATTAGTGTGCTAAGTGTATGAGATTTATCCATAGAAAATCTTTCCAAAACCTTTTTCACATAGGTTGACTGGTGTACAAAAATTCCTTATGGGAAAATGCTCAATCTGCAGGCCGAGACAAAACTTGGTTTTTCCCAAGTCTTTCATTTCAAACTCCGTCTTTAGGCATGAGCTAGCTTTTGTAAGCTCCTTGTGCGTTCTAATAACATTTATATCATTAATATAGACTGATATAATACAGAAACCATTTTCGAATTTCTTTATAAACACACAATGGCATACATCATTATTTACATATCTCCTCTTCAGGAGGAACTCACTCAGTCGGTTATACCACATTCTATCTGACTATTTCAAGTCGTATAACGACCTTCATAATTTAATGCTATACATGTTGCGATTCTCGTTTTCTCTTAATTCAAGAATTTTAAGTCCATCAGGGACTTTCATATAAAAATATTAGCGTCTAATAACACATATAAAAATATGGTCATGACGTACATATACTGCATATATAAATTCATAGTTTCTGCCATAGGTATTAAATTTGCAGAACGTAATACAATCACTAATAGGAGAATATTTTACATCTAAATCGATGTCGGGTCTCTGCATGAACCCATTAAGGCATGAATCTCGCTTTATATCTCACCACCTTACAATTCTCATTTATTTTTCTTACGAAGACCCATTTATATCCTACAGGGATATATGAACTACAGGTTCAAAATACTTTAGCGAGTTCAGCTCAGCCTCGATTGCCACTTCCATCTCACCTAGTCCGAGTGCTTCAAGCACTCTATTACCGACATAGGTTCTGGATCTAGATTAATTTCGGAGATAGTAAGAGCAACTGTAGAGACAACTCTGTTGTCGACAACTTTCATATTTCTATTATATTTCTCCTTTTTTTACAAATTTGTGACCACTTTAATTCTTATTTTATGTCAACCAAATCCTCGCCATTTCACTTAACAATTGGATTTGGCCTTTCCGCATCTCCAGTATTGTGATTATCAAATGCACGTGCAATTTACTGGAGATTCCATCTTCAGGATGAACCTCTTCAGAAGGTTATGGGAGTGATTGTCTTTCTATATATATAATTTAGTTTGCCGCGGATTTTTATCTTTTACACTAACATGTTTTATATGCTTCTGGCACAATATGCTTCTGGCATACCAAATCATCAATGATATATTCAACATGAATATGGGGCTTAGTCACTCTTTTCTTAGCAGATTATTATTTGAACTTCTGGTTCAGTTTGACTAGTACGTGGATATAAATATTGAAGATCTTTTTCACCAATGGAATTTCTTGACATTATTTTGTATTTTGGGCACTAATCTCCCCCTAATGTCGAGAATTGATCTTCAATGAAAATACAATCAGCGTACCAAATTATAAATTGATCCCCTAACATGGGCCATAGGTACTAAATTATAGACGGAGTTTCATAAATAATGTATGTACCTTCATCGAGGTCCCATAGTGGTACGCTATGGTGGTGATATAGAAATATGGACTGCAAATAAAGAATACGCAGATGGGAAATGTTTCGCTTCTTCACCACGTATTAGATAAAGGGGGGGAATTGTGATATGCAATTGGTCGGATTTGGTTTGAATGCCCCATTTAATTTAAGAAAATCCGACGAATCATATTTTGCCCAAGATGACCCAATCGCTCATGACAGGGTTTAAAAGAATTTGGGTCCCTAAATCTCAAACTTATCGCAACATGTTATATTTTAGGTCAAACAAATTCTAAAATATACACATATGAATAAAAACCACATAGGTTCACAAGAGTTTAAAGCAAAATTAAGATAAATTAAAATTGTCTGACAAATGTATATAATCCAAATATAGAGAAACAAAATAGTTTACCTTGACCACCTCGATAAGATCCATTACCTCCCCCTCGTCCAAGCATATGAATATTAGTTTTAATTATGACATGTGCTTCAGGCACGACGACTGAACCAATTAAACTTGCATTATGGTTTCTCACAATAGCTGGTTGTGTTTTTAACAACTATTAATGCAAGGATTAGTTCATAATGCTTTTAGTTGTACTATTGTAAGAGTAATTGTTGAATTATATTCAGTCGAGGGTTCAAAATCCAAAAATGGCTACAGGATAAGATCTCCTACTATGTTCATAGCCTTCCTCTTGTCCACGCGTATAAGTAATTTTCTGAATTATAGCATGTGATACAAACACAACTCGTAAGCCAACTAGTCTGACATTGTGATTTCTAATCATCAATTGGTTGTGCTTCTCTGCGACTACTAATGTAGATATCAATTCAGAAAGCTAAGTGCAATTCTTGGTCATGTACTGCTGCTGGAGTACAATATTATTTGCGTGGAATGGGAAAAAGAACTTTTCGATCAAATTATTGGTTTCCATAGATCAAAGCAATCCTTCAGGGATTGCCCAGAAAAGTGAATACTTTTTCACGTCTTAGAAAATTTAAAGTGTTTGCCTTCTGGGCAAATATACTTAAAGAATCAAGAGATATAATCTTGCAAAAATCACAGGTATGTCCAGTAAAAAAATAAACGTTCGATGCCAAAGATAAGTAATAATTGCTATCATATATCACAGTACACTAATCATAGGGACGAAAATTAGTGCATGAGAAAATAGAAATATTCACATAAGATCACACATAATCATCCAAATCAGCAAGTTCCTTTTACTAAAGATTTTCTTAAAGGTTATCTTTCAAAATATTTGCTTCTGGCAAACTAGTCTGATATTAAAATTCACACAAAATTTTAAATGCTCGGACGATCAATAACCATCACAAACTCAAGCAAGTAGAAATTAGACAGTTTGTGCTATCCTTTCTGCAACTACTAATGTAGATATCAATTCAGAATGCTAAGTGCAATTTTGGATATAAACTAATATTGCATAATTTTAGTAGAGAAGAAGAATCAGTACAATTAGCAATAAAAAAATTGGACCACTTATGGACGCCAACATGAGCTTTAAAATCCACAACTTAATGTCAAATTTTTAGGAAGCTTAGATTTTACTTCAAGCAAGCAAATAGAATATTTAAAAGCAAAAGCATCAAATTGATATATTATGATAAATTTTCATGATTGATGATTTGTCTGTTCATACTTTAGACTAGATAGCTGGTATGTTTTAGTTTTCAGAATACGAACAAAAGTACTACTATTTGTTATGTCTAAAAGAATTCTTGAATCTATATATTCCTTTACATACATGATAATGAATTTTGAACACAGTAAGTAAGATATAGAAGATTCATGAGAACTTTAATGTTACTCATCAAAGATAGCCAAATAGTTTGATATTCAATATCTATAGCCGTGGATTTTCTATTTTCACACTTAAGTTTATGGTGTTAATGGTTATTCAGAAATACTTCATGACATTATTGAACTTTTATAATGGCTCTATAATTTTCCTATAATTTACAAGCCATTCCTCTTTATTCCTCTCTGATACAAAGACTGATAGTATAAACAGGTAAAAATGGCATGAATTACAGCCCTAGTCTTACCAGATATGGAATGTGTAAAGAAAATATAAGTCTGGCTTTAATTCGGAAACTCTTACAAACTAAAAATCTAATCATATATGAGAAGACAAGTAACACATAAACAAAGTACGTCTCTTACACTAGTCATGGACTCATGGGTGCCAAATTAACTGGAATAATCAATTAAATAAATTGATAAAATGGTAGGCATGCAGATGTGTCCATTCATGCTAACTAGTGTGCATGCAGATGTGTCTGCTAACTAGAGCGAATTATTTTTATGTACCATGATGGTCAAACAAAGAATAAGAGGAACAGATACTAGCAAAACAAGTGCATCAAATTTTTTGCACAAAAAAGACTTCAAAAACACTATTGAAATATACACCAGATTCAGTCTTCACAATCATATACTTAACTACTTGTAAATATGCAACATAAAAGTTAAATCTGCCACGTAATTCATAAAGTGTTTCATCCTTAATACTCTTATTATACTTATGGCAAAAGGAAGTAAAAATCTTGCATCAAAATCGCATAACATACTATTACAGAGGCATAATCGATCAACCGATAATGAAAACATGAAATTTTGTAAATAGACAAAGGTCGAATGTATTATGTATTGTTACCTTGTAAGAGGTATACACCGAAATATCTCTTATCACCAACGGACGATTACGAACCAGCTAGCTAGAGCTTTCGTGCTGATAACGTGTTGTAATAAATTATTTCCATACATCGTACTATTTATAGATACATGATGGAATACAAAAGGACATGCAATTAATAGTCCACATACAAAGTAATGTCCACGTACATTTTGTCTTTTAGATTTCCACAAAATGTCTCTTAGATTTTAACAAGAATGATTAATTTTGTCATGAAATAGAAAAAACATCATAATGTTATTTTACAATGAAAAAGCCATTGATCGCATGGGAAAAAAATGTAAACTCTTTTGGGGGAAAAAATATTGTGATAACTTTCATATTTATAAAGTGAATGTTTAGTTGAATATAATAATTAGCCAGATGTCTTATATTGAACATATCAGTTTCATTTTCTTTCATCGGTTAAAAAAATAGAAGATAAAACTATTATAATACACAATAACATTTCTGAAAAAATTAGTGAAAAATATAAAACAATGAACCTAGAAAACAACAAAAAATAGCGGGTTTTTTATGAGGGAAATTCCCTACTATTCTTAAAGCCTAATGCATCAACGCACGAGTATCGCACAGGTATTCTAGGAAATTAAACTTATTATGAGTGTTCACCATGATAATTGAACTTGACACCTTGGAATACTACTCATAATCAACTTATCAAGTCAGCCAATCCCTCTTGCATTATATATATTAATGATATTTTACTATCTAAAACACCTATATCATTCTATTTATTTTTATAGGGGTGTGAAACACCTCATAACTACCTTATCGTTCAGAATATGGATGAGAGAGAATTTTTTCCGGGAAAACTTACTTAGAGTGATATATTGCCATTGGTACTCAAAAATGAACTTTTTGGAGCATTGAAGCTGATGGCATGTTTTATTTAGGTCATTTTAGAAAATAAATTATTTTCAAATTTAGAGTAATTATGTTCATAATTTATTGGATTATTGATCATTGTATTTATTAGTTAATTATATGTTCATAGCTATGTTTTAACAGATTGGGTGTCTGGTCATGTAATTAAATATGAATTGTATGGTTAATCACGTCTAATATTTTCATGAATTAACATAATGGATTTGGACAAATTTTCAAAACCAACCTGTTTTGAATTTTAATCTAAAAAAAGATCAGTTTCAAACTTAATTTAAAAAAAAGACCCAGTTGGCTCAAACTGGGTCGGTTTTTAAAAAAAAAATCCCAAACTTCACGGGAGTTAGAGTCTCATGAAGTTTTTTACGTAACAAAACTTCACGGGACTTTAACTCCCGTGAAGTTTAGGTTTTTTCAAAAACTAACCCAGTTTCAGCCCAACTAGGTCGGTTTTTGAAATTAAGTTTGAAACATGTCAGTTTTTGAGATTTTTGGCAAAGAAGTCTGTTTTGAAAATTTGTACTAATGGATTTCACTATATTGCATTGAAAAAGTCGTAATCACTTGGCATAATAGATCTCCTTCCCCCTGGTAATATCTTCAATTACTCAAAAGTGACACTAGACAACTTGTATTGAGCAATTTTATCATATTTCACATTTTATTTTGGAAATATTAACTCGTGACATATTGAGTAAGCCCTATTGCTGAAAAAAATAAATGAAAATTGACTAATAAAATTGATGGAAACTATTAGAAGTGAGTAGCAATCCAATTAATATATAATTACATGTCTAGCTATCCAATAAAAAATTGATATGAACATCAAATTAAGTGATAAATGTAGTGACCAATAATCAAATTAGTCCAGTATGTTCACATTTAGTTGCAAAAAAGATTATTCTCACATGTCATTAATTAAGGCCGTGTTAAGTGATGAAATAATAGAATTTTGTCTTTTTTAAATAAATATGAACATGGTTGTCTTTATATTAAATTTTGATCCATTTTCTTGTTTTCTCAAAACTTAAGATCGAAATTGCCAAAGCTTTTATGAAACTCTCAAAAGCAACCCTCTATCACCCCCATGCCATGACACTACAACAAATTGCACTTTTCCCGAGGCTTATTCCCGACCCATGGTTAAATACGTCGCCAAAAATTATGTTTTTCCCGACGCTTTTAGTTAGCGCCGGCAAAAAAATATATTTTTCCCGACGTTTATTAGCGACGTTTTAACTTAGCGTCGGTAAAAGTTATAGATTTCCCGACGTTTTTTCATTTTCGTCGGCAAAAATATAGTTTTTTAACGACATTTTAGGATTAGCGTCACTATCGTCGCTAAAAATATTCTTTTCCCAACGTATCTGTTTAACGTCCCTAAAAATTATAATTTTTACGACGTTTATTTATTTATCAGCGTCGCCAAAAGCCCCACCCCCGAAATTTTCCCCACTCGTAGAAGGGAGGGAAAATTCCCCCTTTTATTTTCACGAAGAGCCAAAAGCCCCACCCCCGCTCTCTCTCTCTCTCATCAGAAAATCGCCCCCAAACCGCTGCTTCTCTGAAGTTCGCCGCCATCGTCGGAGATCTCCGCCTCCGTCGAAGTTCACCGCCGCCTCCGTCGGATCTCGCCGCCTCTCCTCCTCCTCCTCCTGCTCAACGAGGAGGATCGTGAGATCGAGCTCCAGGACCGTGGAAGGTACTGAATTTGCCCTAATTTTTTGACTTTATCTCATGGGTACAGACCATCCATTGCATACTCCGGTGTTTGTCGGTGCCCCCAAATCCCCCGTCGGAGTTTTTATTTTTGAGAGTACTTCACAAAATTTTTTCCTTTTAAATGAAGAGTATCAACTGCTTAGAATAATTTTTTCCTTTTACAGTTTGTCTTTGAACTTTAAATAAAGGGGGCAACTTTGAAAGCCTGATTAAATTTATTGTACAAGTTGAAGTAGCCCTTGTGCACCAGTCTCTGAACTCGGGAAATATGCATGCAGATAGAAGAGATAGCAACAAGTTACCTAGAATTTTCCCTTTCAAAATTTGTCTACTTCCGGTATTCAGATAGGGAACTGTAAAAGCAAATATGGGTAGCTTAGTACTGATATTTTACAGTGTTCTTGAAGAGGCTCTGAGTTAATAATGAACTAATTATACTTTATTTACTTCCTATGCATAAATCAGAAGGAGGTGAGAGAGTTTTGTTTAACAGCCTTATATATCTGCATATCAAATTAGAATCAATATACAAAGTAATTGTAGCTGGGGTTTAAATGTATAACTAAAAATTATTTAACCATAATATCCCTCATCTGATAAAACCCTGATAAATTTGGTATGATTAAAACAGGCTCGAAGATACGAATGAATTAGTTATATTTCATTTACTTCCTAAGGAGAAATCAAGACAAGGTGAGAGTTCTGCTTAACAACTTCTGTATCTAGATAGCAATCTAGAACCAGTTCACAGGATATTGTAACTGGGACTGAAAGATACGGATAATGAAAACTTTAATCAAGACATGTCCCGTTTGAACAAATCCTGCGCAGTTCCTACTGATGAAAATGGATTCTTCTTTCTTTTATGAAGCTTTTATGAATTGAGATATCTTGTTGTAGATCAAATCAAATGCTTCTGACAGTTGATACTTGGCTTTGACTGGAATGTTGAGTCCCTCCAATGAGAATCTAAATTAGCTGAACTTTAGCTGCATCAAAATAGGAGTCACTTTGTGGTTTCCTTATAACACCCTTGGTGTATCTTGGGTTTTATTGTTCGTTTTAAAAGGGCTGGGTCTTGTTTTAATTACCCATTCTAGTTTAGTCGCATTTTACTTTATGCTTCGGTGTGTATGCATAGAAGTCCATGCCTTGTTTCTTTCATGCCAGTCTGATTAAATTAATATGATTTTATATTCACACCAATTGTAATCAGGTATGGATAAGAGTTGGATGACATTGATTAGGGATAGATTAAGTCTGCGGTATCGGGCCGGAGTTGATGCTTTTATTGAATTTGCAAAAGTAAATGCAGACGGGCGTAGCACGATTCGGTGTCCGTGCAACAAATGCATGAATCTTGATTGGCGTGAATTTGGTATTGTGCAAGATCATTTGGTTCGATATGGGATTATGGTATCCTATAAGATTTGGTTGCACCATGGAGAATTGCCTGATAATCAACATGGTGATTCCGGTGATGACAGGGATGAGAGCGATGATGATAGCAAAGATGAGTATCCAGAATTAATGGAAGACCATTACAGAGGAACTTATATGGACGATGATGATGTAGAGATGGATCATGATGTTCGAAACTTCGAAAAATTATTGGAAGCTTCCCAGCGTGAAATGTATCCTAGTTGTAAATATGAGAACGATCTAGTCATCCAAGATTCTATAAAGAAAAAGTGTCAGAGTATATATAGAAATTGGAAGCATGAGTTGCACGCCTATTATCTTGGTTTAATAGAGAAGGGAGTACCTAATCCCAAGAACCATCCACCGAAGCGTGTGGATCCCAATGATAGGGTATCGATGATCGATGTGTGGCAAACTGAAGAATGGAAGGTATAGATCTTAAATCACCTTATTAAATTGTCATGTTAATTTTGGAATCCTGTTGTTATATATTTTAATAATATATTTTATATTGGTCATTAGACAAAATCTGATAAAGCAAAGGTGAGTCGATCAAAGTTGCCCTACAATCATATATCTGGTTCCCGATCATTTGCAGCAACGATGTTACTAATTGTAAGTTTTGCTTTATAAGTTTTTACTTTTTAAATAGACTATAAATAGTTATTAACAACCTTAATGATAAATTTATACAATTACAGAAATCAAAAAATGATGGGCAAGCTCCCTCTTTTCCAGAATTTTATAAGGAAACCCGCTACCAAAAAACAAGGAAAGTATGGGTAAACGAGAAAGCACAAGATACCTATGTACGTATGTCCAATTTACTTTTGTTAAATCAATCTATACAAAAAACTTATATCTATTCATTAATGATATGAATCTTACATCTTTAAAAATGACAGGAGCGATTAGTCAACAAGACTATCAAACAATCTCAGCCCGAAGTTACATCCCCGATGAATGAGTTTGAGATCTCCATTGAGGTACTTGGAAGGAGGCCAGGTTACCTGAAGGGGTATAGGATCCACCTTCAAGGGAATTCATCTACTAGTTCTATTGCAAAATCAGCTGAGCGAGATGCTGAGGTCATGGCTTTAAAGGAGACAATAGTTATGCAAGCCGAACAGATAGCCTCACAAGCCGAGCAGATTGCCTCACAAGCCAAGCAGATGAACGCACAAGCTGAGCAGATGAACGTACAAGCTGAGCAGATGAACGCACAAGCCCAGAAGACTGCTAATCTTGAGGCTTTAGTGCATCAGCTATTTGCACGTAGCCAGCCTGCAGCGAGCAGTGGTAGTAGAGATTTCTCATGGAGATGAGGTCAGACTTGCATTTAATTTTTCAATATTAGACTTATTTATGGTTTCTAGACATACACTATTAAATTTAATGCTAGGAATTTAAAATTTAAACATCGACTATTTGTTATGAGTAAACCATGTTGAATGGTATGTATTTGTTTGTAACCAATCAAGTTTTATGAATATAGGTGGCTCGGATCTGTATCAGATCCATTCTTTTTCTTAAAGAAGAAAAGAAAAAGAAAAAAAGCTACAAAATTCTGTCAAGTCTGAGTGGAGCACATTGCAATCAAATTTATTATGATAATGAACTTAGCTTGGATGATCAGAGGTTAGTTCTTTAAGGTTTCTTCCGGTGAAACTTAGTGGGTTGAAGAAAGTATTTCATTGACATTTTGATAGCTTTGATATCACAGACTATGAATCCGTATTTCTTTTATTAGTTATTTACTTTAATAATTAATTTAATTTAATTTGGGTGGTGGGGGTGGTGGGCGGTGAGCTTATGATTTCTTTGAAGAGAAGAAGAGAAGCTAGCAATGGAGGAAATATATATAGTAATTCATGAGAATGCCTGGCTCCCTATATGTCACACGTGTGCACTAATTCTTGCTGCTTGAGTTTGGTTACTGCGGGTGGCGTGCGAGGAGCCAAACATTCAGTACTCTATAATCTCTCTCTCTGTCTAATTTGTTAATCTCATCGTTTTTGTTGTATAGGTATATTCACCAAGGGAGTTTGACATTTATGAAACTAGAAATTCTTGGTAATCACTTCTTTTTATTTTATCTTTGTTTCAACACTTGTCATCAGTTTTTGGTTATTCTTGTTAATTAAGCTTGTATACATATCCTAGCTAGAGTATTGCATGGATCAGAGGTTAGTACTTTGATATCACAGACTATGAATCCGTATTCGCTTTTAATAGTCAAAAGTATTTCATTGACATTTTGATATTCCATTGAAACTCTATTAGATTTTCTGTTAAATTCGTATGATGATTTTAGCATCTGATGCGTTTATACTCATTTTGCTCGGTCGCTAAACATGGATGCAACAGTTAGCAGACAAACTAAAACAATCTAGTAAGAGGCGCCAAAGCGAAATGACATTAAAGATTTTAGGATAGCAAAGTGTTAAAGAAGGTTGTAGGCTGTCTAAAAATCACAATAGATAGCTTATCCCCCATCAAACACCGATGATGGAAGTTACAATCTGACGACTTTCAGAATGTTACAATTTGAAGACTTTCACGTAGATCGCTGAAGGTTACAATCTGACGACCTTCACGACAACTGATGAAAGCTCTAATCAACGGCCTTCACAATCAACATCGGGAGTTACAATCTGACGACTCTCATATTCTCAAGGAGCCAAGACGAAGATTACAAGACAATGATCTTTGCAACGCTATGGCAAAAGAGATTACTTGGTGATAATCTCTTCAAGGCAAGACGCGGAGGTCCTCCTTGTGTGTCAACAGTAAAACGCCAGGGTCGAATCCGCATTATAACATCAAAACGCGAGGATCGAACCCGCGTTACAACATTAAAACGCTAGGGTTGGACCCACGTTTTTCAACGTCCAGCGGGTACCCAACTCCGCGTCTCCAGTCTAAAACGAGGAGTTGGGATCCCGAACGCCAACGTGGGCGTTTGACTCGTTCAAGCACGAGCTGAACGGTTGCAGGAACCATTTTCCCCACGATCTGAGGAAATCACCCCGACTTAGGAGCGAATTTAGAGGGCAGTTACACCCCCTTAATCCCCTATAAAAGGGAGTAAACTCAACTAAGTTAAAAGTTGAATTTTTTTGGCTGGGATCGACCACTGAAGGGGCATTTTCTCGGATCTGGGACTTAGCAGCAATTGGAGAGATCTTTGGGCGAGCTATTGAGGAGATCGACACCATCCCTCAACGAAGATCATCTTCAACTGCAACAACAGAGAGCCTTCGGCCTTGGCTTGAGAACCGATTCTTGGTTCAAATCAACTCTTTTACAGAGTGCTTCAAAACTCGTTCAGAGTTATCAACTCATCAAGAGTTTCAAACTTGCCACGCAAGTTCTCCACAACGTCAAATCGTGAGGAGGAGGTATCGTTCCAGTGAATCACGACGTGCGGATCGTCAACGGAGAGCAAACTCGACGCGAGCATTCGAGGGAGATACTCCATCGCCACCGTGAAGAACCCAGTTTTAAACAAAGGGGAGAACTAAATTCGTTCTCCTCTCTTTTGTAATCGAATTGTAACCGAGATTAAAGGAATCAAAGTCAAATTTCTTTTATCCTCTTTATTGCAATTTTCCCACAAACAAAGGTATTTTCTGCTTTGAAATGGGATTGAAGCTACAAGGGTATGAAAGCCAAAAAAGGCCAAACATTTGTTGGTGGCATCAATGTAGGTCAAGGATTCATTAACCCCTCGCCTTGATTTAGCAAAGAGTACTACTGCGAAGAGTTCCCCTGACAATTATATACACGAGAAGCATATAGTGACAGTAAAAAAGACAAGGTTATATCAAAAAAGAAAAAGGAAAAAAAAGCACAACAAAAAAGCTGTTGGAGTGCTCCTGTTATGGTTTACGGAGTAGCAACAACTTGTAATTATAGAAAAATAGCCATATGCTAGATATCATGTCAACTATTAATTATCTCATCCAAACAACCATAGTTGATTCTACTTTGATGGGATTTGATGTATCAATTTATTTCATGCATGATCTACTCCTGCCAAGTTTTGCATAACTTAAACTTTTTACTCTCTTTTGAAATTCTTATAGGGATGAAGATCTTCTTTGCCATGGACTTGCATTAAATGATGATTTGCAGCATGTCCTATCCAAAACGATGCTCTTAATGCAGGTGTTGCTGTTCGTATGTAGAAAACAAAGTCTCTTCAGGCACTTAATGCAGATATTCCTCCTCTTCATGGACAAGCACTCTACAAGTCCTATTGCTCAAGGATTCGGGAGGCTTGTTAATCTTTGACGCCATTAGTACCTTCTGTCATCAACTATTTGTAATTAATGATACAAATTTGAGATTGTTGTTTCTAGTTTTCTTGATGTAATCTGTTTTTGAGAGACTTTATGTACTTGGGTATGCAAGAGGAAGTTTATAAATTGACGCTTTTAGCGCTCAAGGGTAAATGGAAAAATAGACTTTTATGTTGATGTGAATGGGAGCAAATTTTTTGTGGATGTTCAGATTCAGTGTAGGTTTGTATTTGACAGAAAATATATTATTTTTGGCGATGCAAATTAGTGTCGATAAGCGTCAGTAAAAGTAACACTTTTGTCGATGTTATATTTCGTCGCTAAATGTAACACTTTTGCCGACAAGATATTTTGTCACCAAAAGTAATATCTAGCGACACAATCTTGCGTCGCCAAAGATGAATAGAGCGTCGCTAAATGCTACACTTTTGACGACGCAATCATGCGTCGTCAAAGATAAGCTTTTTAGCGACGCTACATTCTGCGTCGGCAAAAGTATACTTTTGCCGACGCATTGCCCTTTGCCGACGTTAAGTACGTCGCCAAAAGTGCAAGATTTCCCGGCGCTGTCCCGCATATGAAAAAAATATTGCATGCTTTTGCCGACGCAAAATGTTATGTCTCGCTAAAAGTTGTACTTTTCCCGACGCAGTGTGTTTGCGTCGCCAAAAATTTTTCTTGACGTACTTTTGGTGACGCGTTAGCGACATTGCATTTTGCGTCGGGAAAGATTTTTCCCGACGTTTTTTAAACATTTGCCGACGTTTTTTTTGTCGGCAATGATGTATTTTGTTGTAGTGTGATCAAACCATGTCAATCTATTATCTCCTTTTATCCTCAAGAGGAGCAACCTCGAATCTGTTATAGACGCACTCATTTATTATCCTATTATTCATTGTATATCCATAGCATCGTCGTATTATTGTATATCCATAGCATCGTCGTAACATTCTCATTTCTACTATAACCATATTTTAACGCAAGTTATGTTTAATTTCTCTTAAAGCATTGTTAATGTTATAACTGTCATGTAATGTTTTGCACTCAATCTAATGTACGTATTCTACAATCAGGTAAGACCATAGAAGTGCAGCTCAAGTTTAAATACTCTGCTTTGATGAAACTGAGAATCAAAAGAATCTTGGGTATGTGCGACTGGATAGGACTAATTCAGTTCGCTCTCGTAGTGGGACGATATCACCTGCTACTAGCCTTCAAATAGGAAGGATCTTACGTTATATATGGTTGCAAATGAGAACAAACAACGATGCAGTTGGCTATTGTGGCTTCATGCTTGTTTTCTTGTGGAGTTTCAGTTTGATGTCTATGGTTTACCTTGGAGCTCTCTTTTTCTTATATGCACTGTGTGCAAATTCTGGTCCTAGTTATTTCTTCTGGCTCGCCATGCTTATCTATACCGAATTCAACATTTTGCTTCATTATTTGTATCAGATCATGATCCAACATTGCGGGTTCAATATACATTTGACGGTCTTGAATGTTTGAAAAACCAGGTTTTTGGTGAACAATGTCATCAGTCGTCTAATGCCAAGATCAGTCGACTGAAAAAAGCCCTGGAATTGTGAAAAAGTTTCTGCGCAGTCGACTGATAGGCGATCAGTCGACTGATGAGCTTGTTCAGTCGACTAATGAGCTCGTTCCATCGACTGATGGAATCGTGAGCAGTTTTTTGTGCATTGTTATCGATTGACCGATGTTTCACATCAGTCGACCGATGTCGGGTTTCCTGGGTTGTTTTGGTTTCCTGTTCGGTTTTGGTTTGGTGTTTGATATAAATACAAACACGATTTCTAGGGTTAATATAGGAGAGGTTGTTGAGTCTTTTGAGCACTTTGAGAGGGAGATATTGTGTGGAAGTTGAGATCTTTGGTTAGGCTTATATTTGGGAGTTTGTGTGAGTTGTAACACGTTGTATTTCTCTTCCATATAGTGAAATCTCTCCATCCTCTCCCCGTGGACGTAGGCAATTGCCGAACCACGTAAATCTCTGTGTGTGTTGGATTTTGACCTTTATTTGGGAATTGCACTCGTGTTTGGTTCTTCTCTCATCGCTCGTCGACTCGTTTAGTTTGCGAGCATGCTTCTGCACGGCGCGCAACATTGAAGTGGTTAGGGTTTCCGAAAGATTGAATAATGGCATTATTTTTCATTCACACCCTGCCTCTCTTTATGGTGTGCATGTCAACCATTCTGCAAAGTACGATAACCGCCAAGGGTGGTGAATGTGCACCTGTGACAGAGGATGAGAGAAATCATTATCAAGAAGAACACAGAATGAGTCTTATTTGGAAGAATAGAGTATACCACTTCATCTCGCTAGTTATAAATGTGGCGAAGGTAATAGCAAGAAGTTTCTCTATGTGAGATTACTGACACAAGGATCAGAAGCACCTCCGTCTTTTGCGCAGTTGTCAATGGAAGCTAGTGAATGGCCAGAGGATGGTATTCAGCCAGAGAGGATTGAAACAGGATTAAGTCAGTTGCTTATGCTATAGCTCATGAAGAACGATGTGAAACCAAAATTCCAAACTACATGCCATTCTGCCAGTGAAGTTAGAATTCAAAGCGTTCAAAGAAGTCGAGAAAATATAAATTGAGCTGTTGTTTGTCCTTGAAATTGTTTATGCTTCTCCTTTGGTGGGTTGCCAGGCAGTGGAATGCTATAGATCACTGACTCCAGCTGCATGTTGCAGCAGAGATTCTTAAAGCAGAAAGTGCAGGGTTTTTTGAAGAGATTGATTTCCCTTACCCTGTAATATCTGTAAATAAGGTAGGGAGAAGAGAAGTAGATCTTTATGCATGTATATTTTCTGCAGACTTGCAGTTTTCTTTCTTGTTGGTTTGTTAACATCAATAAATTTAGCGACGTTATCAGATTAAGGATCAGTTTCCAGAAGAGTTTGTTTTTATCCTAATGATGAGTAGTGTATAAATACATTTTATTGACATTTTTGGAAAAAGAATTGCTTATATGGAAAGTAAATGATGCACTGACTTACACTTTTTTTTAAATGTTGCAATTTATGTAATCAGTTACCGATCAGGTTATCATTGTACAATGTCTTTTTCATCTTTTGCAGGTTCTTTTTTCTTAATTGTGCTTGATCGCATTATATACTTGTGTTCATTTGCTATGGTAGAGGTGTTTTCTATCTTTTTAACTTAATCCTGTTTACGTAGCCAGTCACTGAGTATGCTTGGAACATGCAACCAGCTCACAGACGGATTGGTGGATTCGCAATCTGCACAGTCTACCTCATAAAATTGGTTTCCTTTGCACTACAAGCAATATAAATTAGCTATGGAATTCCTAACAAAAGCACTTTGTACAGGCAATTTTTGACTAGTAAAGTTACTTGAGTTAACGACTTGGGCTTCCGAATTTATCGTGCTTTACCATTCCTCTATGAACTACGATGTGTGCTTGATTGGTCCTGCACAGCTACATCTCTAATGATTTATGACTGGCTTAAGGTAAGACTTGCTCGTCATTATTATCAACTCCGATGATGTTGTGTCATTTAAACTTCCTTAGCTATATATCCTCAAGTAACTAATTATCAACGTGTTCTTTCTGATCATGAGCGCCTTAGGTGATTGATCATGTCTAGTTTCCCTACTCTTGTATGTGAGTAAAACTTTCCCTTCATAGCGTGCACAGCCTTTTGATCTGAGAGTCACAAAGATATGTATACATAAAAAATTTAACTACGTTCAGTTACATGTTAATAAATGGTATTATCAGCAGATGCCATGAGAAATTTTGTGATATGAATATAGTTAAGATTAATCAATTAATGTTGCAAACATTTATAGCGATATGAATATAAGTGTCTAGCATTCATTCGTAGATGCAACTCACCTTTGAAATTAGATATGTTTTTCAGACATCAAGTAACTAGTATTCTGCCTGATCCATAGCCAAAGAAGGAAAGTTGCTGTATGATTTTTTTTGACAGGATTCTGTGGTTTACATGAAGAGAATAGTGATACCTGAAATAATTCAGTGAAGAGCTTTATGTTATCACATGTGAATTATTGTTTGTTTTCTTCAAAAGTTGATTTCATTGCGGAATTCATTATATATTCGGTCGATTACAGCGAATTCAAAAGAAATAGCCTTTTTATAAGACTTCTTTCACACAACAAAAAGGAAAATTACAACTTTTTCAGAAAATAACACAAAAATCGTCGATCTATCGGTCTTTGCTTTATGGGACTTTGCCTGTGCCGGGGGTGCTTTGACTCGTGGACCACCGATTCACAGATCGTAAAAGTCTTTGGTATTCTTCCTTCGTTTAGAAGCAAGAATGAAAATCAGTGAATATCTTATCAAAGTAAGATGAACACTCTTCTCAAGATTAAGTCAAAGCTTAAATCTCAAGGAATCAAAAGGCTCAAGTATTCTGCTCTCTATGCTCTGATCTGCTCGAATCCTCTCAGGCCCTTGGAGGGTATTTATAGCCTCTAGGAACATTTAACTGAAAATACAACGTCATAGGAGAGTTTTGCCTGCGAGATAGTGTTGTATGTCTCTGCAGCCGAGACGGTAATGACTGTCTCGGCTTCCGAGACAGTAAAGACTGTCTCAGAAAACCCAAACTGCCTGACGGTTTCCATTGTAACTGTCTTCCCACGTTTCAAACTCCGTTATTTTGACAGTTATCCACGTGATTCTCGCCCACGATGTTTCCCACATTCTTTGACAGTTAATGGACACGTGTCATGCAGTTATTTCTGCAACTTTTAATCATTTCAGAGCTGTCTCGCGTTCGAGACAGTCATCACTGTCTCGCGCCGTGAGACAGTCAACACTGTCTCGCGTGTGAAACACTCTACATTGTCTTGATTATTTCGAGGCAGCGTAAGGTTATCTTCTGTGATCTTTGGATGGTCTTCTTGTTGTCTTGAGCTGTGTTTGGATACCTATCAACATTTTTGATGCCTACATTGTTCACTCATATGATATCTGTACAAAAACCTAATGTGCATCCTAGAAGAGTACTGTGAAAAGAACCATAGAAGAAGTTCCACATGCTTTTGCCTTGCATAAATTTACCACCTATTTTCTATCAATTGATCACTTTCAATTTTCAATATGTTAGTTTTTATTTTTAGAAATAACTCATCTTAAGTTTCTCCTTGTGAGAATTGATATTTACAACTGTGGTTATACAGAGATATTAGTCAGACTAGTCATGGCAAGTAATAAGTTATCTGTAGAAGAATGATAAAACCAGATGGTAACAATTCCATTTTCAGTTGAGCTACAATATTCTGGTTTGCAAGTAATAAGCTATTGCCTCCGCGTCAATAGGGCTGTATGTAAATACATACTTTTAGCACTGAAGTAGTGCATGAGTGTTGAGTGAATGAGTTTGTTATGTTTGTTTACATTATTATTTTGAATCATTTGATAGAACTGGCTAAGGGAAGTTGGTATGTTCGCCATTCTTTACGCTGCTAAACTTCTGCAAAGTAGCTCGTCAGTTCTTAATTTTTCCAAATCTGGTATGTTTTTACTGCATAGTTGGAGGACATAAGTGCAAGCTTGTTTATTGCCAAATGTGATACCGATTTAATTAGAGTTGGACATAAACAAGAACAGAAGCAAAGTAAAATGACCAAATTCTGCAGTGTGATATGCTTACTCTTCATATTGATCTGTGTTAGCTGGGCCCCTATGTTGGTAATTTTCCGATGCGTCATATGCTTTGCAATTCATTCTATATTGATCTGTTATAGTCTTATTGGATATCATTGTGGCAGTTAGTTCATCTGATGCCTCGGAATGTGTCATATTGATACATTAAAATTGCTCCCACTTAAAAGGCTATGAATACACGATTTGTATACGTTTGTTATATCAATATATGCACATTATTCAGTTATACCCGATTATACTTCTGGAGATGTTCCTGTGTTGGTTTAATATAATACTTCCTCATCTCAATATGATCTTTAGTGGTCTGGAATTAATTTTCATGAATGATGTTCATATGTGCCTAAATTCTTATGTTGACTTCTGAAGGGCTTGCTTTTCAAACTGGCACTCAGGTGTCTTCTGCTATTTAATTGAAAAAGCATGATTTTTTTTTCCGCGGATGTATAGCCGTGGTAATCCAACAAACATTGCAAACCCCATTAAAGATGTGAGTATTCAATTTGACATCATAGCAGCAGGAGGACGGTTGACTCTCTTCCAGACCTCTTTATGCGAAAAATATTCATCAAAGCATTTTGAGGAGTTCCCTGATAATACTTACCCCAAAAATTACCTGAAGACATATAATGTTCATGATATTCGGTTGATTTTCTCCAAGATGAAGCAAGCAAACTGTGGTTGATTCATCATGTAGTTAAAAGCAGATATATCACATCCATTGTTCAGGACATGCACATAACTTTCACTTGAATTTTTACTAGGGAAAGGCCTAATAGGAAGGAAGCTGTGAAATCTGAAATATCTGTTGAAAAGCTTCCACGTCCGTATGAAGTTATTGGTGTACTCAACAAAACAGCTGATAATTTTAGACTTATTGATGCTTATCCTAGATACTTTCAGGTTACTAGCTTCGGTTAGGTGAGACGTCTAGAGCAAACGGTATGAAGAAATTCTGTTTTCCTATAGGTTAATTGCAGATGAGTACCCTGAAAGAGTTATGCTGTTGTAGATAGACTGATGTAGAACACACTTACGGACATATTTATGGAGAGGCGGGATCGACACAAGCCCAAACGCGGACCCGGTCGAGGAAAATAATTTGCAACGAAGAACGGATCATATCTCTCAAACCGTAAGTCGGAATTGGACGAATTATATATGTAAATCGCGTATTTTTTCGAGATAGAGTTAACGAAACCCACCGTTGTTCGGTTTCCCACCATCCGTTTTGCCAAATTCCCTCCAGATTTAAGAGTGTTGATGTATGAAATCACGCAGTGCAATGAAAGGGGTTAATTGTGTTGACGGAGGTCCTCTAACTCTACAAATGTCTGGTCTTTGGGCAAACTGTACTTCCCTGCATAAGTAACAGATCGTAAGAGGGCGGGTGTGATTCCCCGGTTATTCCTCTGAGGATCAAGTCAGTGGGTAGCTTGTGTAGAGAAGTAAAAGGAACTGTAGTAGTTCTTAAGTTCAGAGAATGGTGGAAAAAGCTTACCCTGTAATGAAAAAATAGTATCTTCTTTTATTGTAGTAGGAGGGTAGGATGGTTACTTTAGTCGGGCATGGGCCAGTGGCTAAGTCAGCTTCCACTTTACAAGTGTCGGCTGAGGAGTAGAGAAGAGGTCACTTCGATTTATGTGCGGTGTCGATGTGGTTCGATGTGTCATAAATACTATTGGAAGCAGAGTAATGATGGCGCCCATATTGTATTTAATGATATTTATGGTGAGGTGATTGGTCATTATTGCATAGGCGGGTCATCATTGCATAGGTGATTGGTCATCATAATGCATTTAATGGCATTTAGGGCAATGTGGGGCTCGAGGTTCGAGGTATTTTGTCGCATTTCTACTCGTCTGGTGGTAAAGAAGTACCGCCTTTCGAGTCGTCCTCGCAATGTATAGGCCAGTGAGTTGCCGAGTGGAGTGTTTAAGGGCCTCTCTCGTGAGGGATCTCTTTTACAAAGGGAGTATTATTCCACCCCCCCGCCCCCCCCCCCAAAAAAGAAAAGAAGACGAAAAGAACAACAGTGTTGTAAAAAGCGTCGCAGTGCTTCACCGCGGCTTTGAACTCGTGAAATAGCGGGTTTTAGCGCTGAAAAGCTTTTAAAAGAGCTAAAACCCGCTACAGTAATCTTAAATCCCTCCCCGAACCCGACCCGAACCCATTAAACGAAAACCCATTTCTTCCCAAATCCCGACTGTGTTCGGTGCCCTAGCCGCCTGCGACTCGTTCCAGCGACTCCTTCCAGCGCCGCCTCCGGTCGACGCCGCCTCCGGTCGAAGCCATCTCCCGCACCAGTAGCACCTCCGGTCGACGCCACCTCTCTCTCTCTCTCTCTCTCTCACGGTCTCACTTTCCTCTCTCTCCGGCCAACACGCCTCCAGTCAACTTCGTCTCTGTTGGGCTCCGTCTGCTACAGAGAGAACAAGGTAATAATTTTTCAGGTTAAGTCAATTGTAATGTTAATGACATCGATCCCATTCTAATCACTTCCTGTTATTTCAGATACTTAAAAAAAAAAAATATCTGATTACCAGTAATATGTGTGGTTGGAATTTTCCCCGCCTTTTTTGGACATTTGTATTTGTTAGAACTTAGAAAGTTTGAGGTAGTGTAAACAGGATTACTGTGACCCGTGTATAATCGGATAATTATCAGCAATTTGCTTTGATTTAGGCTTTTAAGTTTTGAGTTTGGAGTTTGGACATGTAATGTGTTTGGAGTTTGATCTTTATTGCTTGCTTGCTTAATATCTATAGACTGATATTATCTATCATGAATTCAGGATATTATCTTGCTTTGCTCATTTAGTCATTTATCTATACTTGAATATTTTATTTTTTATGTCAAATTTCTAGTAGTTAATATAATGATGATGATGTTACTAATAAATGCTTTTTTATTGTTGAGCATTTTCATAGTAGAGACTTGAAAGTTGAAGAAATGAGACAAATAACGGTCTTTTTGATAAATAGGTACGTTGTTTATTCTTTAATCTTTATAATAATAGTACTTTGTTAATATTATGTAATTATGACACATCTATTTCATGTTTAGGCATCAAGTATGCATTTGTAGAATTTTTAGATTTTTATATGATTTTTTTATTATTTAGAATATTTAAATATATTTATATTTGGCCGTTATTTGACTGTGCGTTATTTGCCGCTATTTTGCCTCAATAGCGCCAAATAGCCTTAGCGGTACCTCGCCGCGACGCGCCGCGATCCGCTATCAGCTTTATCTCTCTCTCTCTCTGATGGCTGCTGCTCTACGAATGTATGGCGACTCTCTCTCTCTTCTCAAAACCCAGCAAGGATTCAACTCAAGTCGAAGAAAGCAAGGGCTTTTCATGGCTTCCGCTGTTCCTGCGGAGCAAAAAATAGAGGGATCTCCTAAGGAAGTGACTGGCGATTCTTTCATCCGTCTCCATCTCAGAAAGCTCTCACCCTATCAATCAATCTTGCCATTTGAGGTAAGCAGCTTGTTTTATAGTAAGTAGAATGGTTGAGAAGTTTAGTATGCACATAAGATGTTTGATGATTCCCCGTTGGGAAGATGATGTGAATATGAGTTTGTTGTGGGTCATTTTGGTAATAATTGGATAGGAGTGTTGGAATTTCTTTGATAAATAGAGTTTTCCGATGAACCCATTTGACGATATTGTCTGTTTTTGCTAAAAGTTTGGATCTTTGGTGAGCAAATGTATGTTAGGGATTTAAGAGAGCTCAGTTCTAAGAACCGAAATCTAAACTACCTATGTAGTCAATTTGAGATTAGATTAATCCTAATTAACAAGCATGCTTCACCGTACTAGTGCCGATGTAGATTGATTCTACTCTAGCCTAGTCCTGACTGAATATTACAATATGGGCATCACGACTTTGACTTTTGAATCAACATCAGTCCTGGTCAAATATTGTAATGCTGATGTCACCATTTATGCCACATGATTGCAACTGGAAGGCATGGAGTTGGCTCTACTACAATTTGATAGGGGTTCAGCAAAATTCACCCTTAAGAGCTGGTTTGTAATGCCAATTTCAAGAATCTTGCATCGATTAGGGTGTTTGGGAGAGCTTCTTTTTTGGTCAACTAGCTTTTAAACTAGCTTTTTCTTATCCCATTGTTTGGTAAATTACCAATGAGCTAGCTTATAAGTCTTATTTAAAACAAGATGAGATTCCCTAACTTTTGAAAAACTCGCTTATAATCTCATATAAATAAGCTAGGTTTGACTAAGTAAATGATCTACCCATAAAACTTTTTAAAGAAATTTATCATAAAAGCCAAAAGCCATCAAAAGCCAGCATGATTTATAAGCTCCTAAAAGTTAGTCCTCCCAAACACCTTTAGCTGAGTAGAATAAAATGCATCCTAAATAATGTTTGTTAGATTTTGTAATTGGTGAGAGCATGCGATTTAAGTTTGTTATTAGCTAAGTTATCATGAGCACCTCATTAAGGCTCCTATAACCGTGTCCAATGTATTAAATATCGAAAATATCGAAAATATTGGATGATCAAAATCCATGTCGGAGATTGCGAAAATCGTGGATATATCTGGGATGTGTAAAAAATATCAAGGGTGTCATATTAGATGATGTTTATATGTAACATAACATTGTAATATGCAATCAAAACATATTTAATGTATTCGAAGCATAAGAAATTGCATCATGAATAATGATATATGATGTTTAGAAATATTAGATACATGTATAGATCACAGAGAGAGAAGACAGAACAGAGGGGAGAGAGAGAGAAGACAGAGAGAGAAGGGAGAGAGAAGTTGAGAGAGAGGAGAGAGGAAGAGAGACAGAGGGGTCTAAGGAGAAGCTGAGAGAGAGAACTGGAGAAGAGAGAGAGAGGAGAGAGATTCGTACCTGAGATCGCCTAGCGTTTTTGAGCTAGAGTGTCAAAGGAAGAGGGAGGAGAAATATGAGATTGACTAAGGATTTACCGATTTAATGTATTTGGGTTTGAGAATTTATTAAGTTTTCGAGTCTAGTGAGAACCAAAATCAAATCCAAACTCAATAATCCTTACATTTGGATATTAGCCAATATCGGTTGATATTTCCTCAATGAAATGTCGGCTGATATTTTAGATATATTAGAAAAAGTTGTAAAAATAAAAAAATAATATTTTTTTCATAAATATCGTATCGAAAGGGCATCAAAACCGATATATCAGATGATATGGAGATATATCAGCCAGTATTTAATGCACTGTCTGTGTCTTCCACCACTTAATGTACTCATACCCATCTCTGACACTCCATGGACACTCCTTGGACATGTATACATTTATTTAGACGTGAACTCAATTATATGATACTTCATTTGGATAGCTAATTGTGTGGTTTGATAGGTGGGAATAAACTTTAAGCTTCTTCCTAGAGAACTATAGCTTACTGCTCTCCTTGCTGGCCATTTTTGGAACTTAGCTCAACTTATGATTTTAGAAGCTAAATGTGCTGTTGTTTTTTATTTATCTTCCATTCTTTTCTCATCACCTTTAACTTACACTTGACAGGTGTTATCCACACGCCTTGGCAGGAAGCCTGAGGACATCATCAAGCTTGATGCAAATGAAAATCCATATGGTCCACCTCCCGAGGCAAGTTATGATGGCTTGACTAATATATGTAGGTTTTAACTTCACCAATAGCAATCATTTAGACCAATTTTTCTGTTTGTATTCTTGCTTTTACGTAATAAAACTAATATAGAAATAATTTCAATCTCCTGGAATCTGGCTGATAAATAACTCTGGAGTATCACTAAAATTTGTACTATGCTGACAAATCTCTCAACTTTTGGATTTCATGAAGAATGCCTAACTATTTGCATGTGAGAACTCATACATTATCTGTAGAGAATTTGAATCATGGATCCAGTGGCCTTTTGCACCAGTAGATTTGATTGTCCTTTAACCTTGCCTCTCATGATTTCTACAATCACTTAAGAAATATAACTATTTCTGGGTGTTGGTCCAATTGATCTCTCACCACATGCGTTGAGATCCATCAATGTTACTTTTTACGACATGAATGTAGTGCAATTACCACAAAAAAGGATAAAAATTTAGTGAGTATGAATTTTCTAAGTTTCTATCTAAACTTTTAAAGGTGGCGGAGGCTTTAGGAACAATACGATTTCCTTATGTTTACCCTGATCCTGAAACCCGTCGATTACGTGCTGCTCTTGCTGAAGATTCAGGTCTTGAATCTGATTATATACTTGCTGGTTGTGGTGCAGATGAACTTATTGATCTAATTATGAGGTTAAAACGTGAATCCTCCTGATTTTATTTATAATTTCCATTTTTTGCACATTATGCATCGATAGTAGTGATGTTGATCTTGTTAATCTATGGCAGATGTGTGCTTGATCCTGGTGATAAGATTGTAGACTGCCCTCCAACATTTACAATGTACGAGTTTGATGCAGCTGTTAACGGGGCACTGGTCATTAAAGGTACTTAGTTGGTTTTGTTTTAAATTGTTCCTTTCTTTTTGCGAAGAAGAATATGACTGAGTAATATTTTGATCAGTTTGCCCTGAATGCTGTGCATTGAACTTTCCTATGGCGTCTATTTCTTGATAGTACTTCATTCATTTGTTAGAAATTAATGTAGTTCATTCCAACTAAAGTGTTACAAATTTGACAGTCATATGTTTCTGGTCTATGCAGTTCCAAGGCTGCCAGATTTTTCTTTAGATGTTTCTGGCATTGCTGAAGTTGTCAAAGAGGAAATGCCAAAATGCATTTTCCTTACATCCCCAAACAATCCAGATGGAAGGTAGATTCCCTGTTCAGTCTGCCATTTTTTTCTTTTATCCAATAATGATGAGATTTCAAAATATTATTATAGAACAAGATGTTGAATAGCTCAATTTTGGACCTCTGGTTATATAGTTGTAACGTTCAAATCTCATATCGTATCGATGTCATAATTGTTATTTCTCGCAGTATAATCGATGATGAAGATCTCTTAAAGATTCTTAGCATGCCTATATTGGTTGTACTGGATGAAGCCTACATAGAATTCTCTGGTCTGAAGTCGAGGATGGACTGGGTAAAGAAGCATGAAAATTTGATTGTCCTCCGGACATTTAGCAAGCGAGCAGGTTAATCAGCTTGCTTCCGTCATTATCCATGAGCATGATTTGTTTAATTCCAAAATCACTTGCATTGTATATTATCACTTTTCTATATGAATCTATTTTTAACTTATATTTTTTGGCTATTCTTTTCTGTATGCTAATCATTTCCATAGGTTTAGTTATTTGAATTACAGTTGTCGTTGAGCATGTCTTGCAAATAAGTTCCCTGGCCTACATTGTACCTGAGATGAAGTCACACATCTCATTATTTTCGCCATTGATCTATACTCCCTAGTCTAGTAGACTGGAAGCTTTCTCCTTTATCCATGAGTAATTTATGCTGCAGATAATGAACATTTTTATACCTGCCATGGAGTTCCTGGTAATGACATAGCAAATTTCTAATCATGGTAATCACATAGCAAATGTCTAATTTTCTTAGTCAGAAACTACCTATTAGTTCAGCTGGTTGACTTCAGTTTGGTAGCAATCACGAATTTTGAATACTTTCTCAGTCTTCCTGGCTTGGACCTTTTGCTCACATTGGAAACAGTTTTATTAGGAAAAATTCTTAGATGACAACTGTAATGCTGGACTGCTTTGCATCATCCAATAGATTGTCTTGTTATATGTTTCAAGAAGACTGGCTTCCAGCAGAACTAATCTTTATCTTTTGTCTGATATGCTTTGACTGAAAAGCAAATTCTATAGTTGATTCTGTGCTGAACAGGATGCACTTGCTTTTTATTGTCAAAAAGGTCTAACTATAATATTAACTATATGTTAAATAGAGTTGAATTGCTTACTTGCTCTTCTATTTATCTAGTCGTAGTTATGGTGAATTCAACGTGCATGCGTAAAGTCAAGAAAGCAGTTATGGGATAATGCATGTATCTTGAAGCAAGATGGCTCAAGGGTGGTTAATTCGTCTTGCAGAAATTTAAAAGATGTACTATGTAGTCATTCTTGCTCTTGATGATGGAATTATGTTCATAGTGAAAAGACATTTAAACCATATGGCTAGAGTTTGGTTTGCATCTTCAGCCTTGACTGACATCTCTTTCCTCTTGGTGTAGGACACTTTAATTTTGTAGAGTACAAAGTTCCCACTCCATACATTAGAAAGCACAGGTTAACTCATAAATCTTGCAAATACACAGGGATCAGTAGAAATACACACGCAAAAAGTGCAGTTTAGACTCAAATCTTGCACTTCAGAAAAATGGCATACATATCAAAATTTTTCTTGTGAAATTGCTTGTTTGCTTTCTGAATCTTTCCCCTAGTTTTTGGAGCTTTCCATTTTTCTCTATAAATTCTTCCTAGCTATTTCCCCCTATTTGATCACCTTTTCGAAACTGAGGAGCCTTTAGCATAGGTGAATGAGAAAAATATTCATACTGCCTACCACAGAAGCTTTGGATGAATGCTTTGTTGTTGTTGCTGCTGCTGAAAGAGAACAAATTGAGACTAAGATATTTGAACTTTGTATGGTTTGTTTTCTTACTTTGCCATTCACCTACAGCTAATTACTCATGTAGTACAAAACCATTTTTCAGTCATAGAGCAGTCAGGCTTAAGCGAAATAGAGAACCATGCGAGTTCTCTATAAGAATATCTGCATCACTTTATTACCATGTAAATTTTGTGGGAAGTAAATAACAAGAAGTCCCTCACCCCTTTCATCTAATATCAACATAATCAGCTACAATGTAATCTTCCAACATGATGATACACTGAAAAGATTGCTATTGATGTTTGTATAAGATGAACCTGAGAAATTTATACTTCTGCTTTCAACTTGACAGGGTTAGCCGGACTTCGTGTTGGATATGGTGCATTTCCTCTTAGCATTATCCAATATCTATGGAGGGCAAAGCAACCATATAATGTGTCTGTGGCAGCTGAAATTTCTGCATGTGCTGCCCTAAGCAATCCTAATTATTTGGAGGTACATTCGCATAATATCATGTGCTTGCTTGTTTATAAGATGATTATCAAGTTTACCATGTCACCTAATTGTTTACTTAAATCCTTCAGAAGGTGAAGAATTCTCTAGTTCAGGAAAGAGAGAGGTTATTTAGTCTTTTGAAGGAAGTGCCTTACTTGAAGCCATTCCCAAGCTATTCTAACTTTATTCTTTGTGAGGTTACATCTGGGAAGGATGCTAAGAGATTAAAGGTAAGATATATTCTTCACACTCCATTATTGAAGAAAGAAAAAAAAATAGTTGCAATGTGCAATGTTTTAAATATCGGCCGATAAATCGATATTATTGGCGATTTATTGGTTTTGAGGGTCTTCCGCTATGATAAGTTCAATTCTAAATCTTATCATTTTTGGATGTTTATCGCCAATAATGCGGTGATAAAGTGAGTTACCAGCCGCTATTGTCGGCCCAAAAATCAAAATTGCCGGCCTTTGGCTTCAGTTTTGATTTCGGGCAATAGGCATCTATTCCATACACTTTAAACCCGATCCGACCCGAGTTTCCACCATTAATTGGTGATCCTAAACATAATTATTTGCATGTTGGTATATTTATATTTCACTATGTATGGTTAGATTATATTTTAGAATACTATACTATGTATATCACCATCCGGTAAAGTCACTCCGATAAATACTACTTATCCCTGATATATCCCCAATATCCGCTACCAGATATAGATTTTGACCGTCGGATAAGTCCCTGATAACTGATATTAAAAACCTTGGCAATGTGCCATAATCTTTAATTATATTGTATTTATAAGATTTATTTTGAAAGTATGAATTGCTATTGACAGTTATATGCTGCTAGTTATCTCACTTCAGATGTCAAATAAATGTTTTGCTTCTTATTACAACAACTTTATTAGTAGATTCATCTTTAATATTTATTTAGAAGAACCTAGAACAAGTAATGCAATAATTTAATCATATAAGAAACATATAAATGTGGCATAACACCCATCGCTACCTGATATCGATTGTTGACCACTAACCAGCGATCTATGCGGAAGTGATGACTGAGGAAGCTTTATCGAACACCCCAATTAGCTCTACTCTATTTTTGTAGATCAATCAACCACCTAGTGTCGGCGATGGAGAACTCTGAGAAACTTATTCGAGATAAAGAGAAATAAGAGCAATTACGGTAGAAAATAACTCAAGAGCACAAAGACGCGATTTTCGTGGTTCGATAATTGCCTACATCCACGGGGAGAGTTTTGAGTCTTCTTTATATGGAAGACTTCCAAGAGACAACATTTCTTGTGTTCGGATAGATTCACAAGAAACTCTCGCTCAATTCTTACCAAAAGATCTCTCAAATCCTAGATTTCTCTCCTTAGTTTCTTTCTACTTCTCTCTTACAATATGCAACTCTCCTTGTCTTGCCACAAACCCTAGACCTCAGGAACAACTCTATTTATAGAGTAAGAATCATGGAGACAAAACACATTCCAAAAAAAAAGACAGCGCAAACCCAATTTTGCCCAATCTATAGCTCGTGACAGGCTACGGTGATAGTTCACTCTCACCACTATCCCGTGACAGGCCACGGTGGCAGTTGGCGGTCACCGCTCAGGCGTGAGCCGTGGTGACTGTGGACTCTCTTTGGCCTGGCTACGATTCTTTCGCCTTTTGGGTGTTGTTTTCCTGCCTTCTTTTGTCGTCTATTCTTTGAAGCTGAAATACAAGGCTATTTTTATTTCCCAACAATACCTACTGAAAAAATGAATGAATTTATCAAACAATATGGTGAACGATGAGGAGTAGTTGTCCTTAATGCTTCACAAGTATCATTACAAGTTTGGGTGTGAGTACAGAGTTCAGCTGAAGAATCTTAAATTTAACAAATGATGACTTAAGATGTTACCTTCATATTTTAATAGCATAATATTTATTTTCACGAGGAGGCTTTTAATTGTTTTAGATGATGTGTTGTTGGTCAATGCATGTGGATTTTTAGAAAGTGAAATGTTACTTTATTCAAATTACTATTCTGTTGTTTCTTTCCATGAGTTGGTTTTATTGCCATTTTGGTTTGTTGGAATTATATATGGTGATGGCTTAATTTAGAAGAAAACTTGGAAACGCATTTAAATATTCATTTCGTTTTACCGTCTGTTTGCAGGAGGATTGGTTGTTAATGGATGCTCTTATGCATCCAACATATATCACTGTGTTAATTTTGTTGCATAATGAATGCATAATGAGGGTGTTCATTTCCTTGTATTGCCACCTTAACTAATATTAAAATTATATTCAGGAGGAACTTGCACAAATGGGCGTTATGATTCGTCATTACAACAACAAGGAATTGAAGGGATATGTTCGAGTCTCTGTTGGGAAGCCTGAGCACACTGATGCCCTCATGCAATGCCTCAAACTCCTCCAATGATGACAAACTTTTATATGGTAATTCTTGTAAACAAGGATAATTTTATTTTTCGATTTTGGAACTTGAATTGTATTACATTATCTGATAATTGCCCCAATAATTTGAAATCAACAAACCGATGTAGTTTCTATTAGCATTTATTTAAAACTGAAGTAAGGAAGAAAGAGGAGGATTAAAAATAGACCTTAGAAAACTTGGTTGGAAGTAATTAAGAAGGACATGGCAAATGTTAACATAGTGAAGATGGTAACAGTTATAAAATGGAATTAGATAATAGGAATCATGTAGCCGATTCCAAGCGGGTAAAGGCTTTCGTCTTGTTCATTCATTTATTGATGTTACATTAAACGCTGGGCGCTTCTAGGCGTCGGATTTGGCGCCCAACGATTAGTCGTCTAGGCGGGCGCCTAAGCAGTATCTGGGCATTTTTTTCTTTTTTATTTTTTAATTGTGATACTTGAAGATAAATATATATATGTATTAAATTCATATAAATTTTCCAATTACAATAGCTTGGTTTACCAATTACAATAGCTCTTTATATGTTTATATTTCTCAACTCAAATTATAAGTTCATCTCAACTCAAATTACAATATGTATTAAATTCATATAAATTTTTAAAAAAAGATAGCAATTTTAGTTCCACAATAAATCATGCATACTTAGATACTAAATAGCCAAAATAATAATTAACAAGGCTAGAGCCTAAGATGTTTTTTTTTATTTTCAATTACAATAATTGATAGTGAATATCAATGTTATAGAAAGCTTAGATGCCGGACTGGTGTCTAGGCGGATTTCTTTCTTCATTTAAGTGATGGCTGATGAGGTTTTGTTGAAGGTCGGAGGAGGTAGTGGAGGTGTTCATATTTGGAGGTTAATGGAGTTTGGAGGACGTGTAGGCTACAACACATAAAATCACAACCAAGACCTACAGGGTGCAATCCACGTAAACAAGCAATGCTCTCCTAAACGCTCGTAAAATCTAGGTGGGCAGCCTAAATACAGTCTAGACGTTAGGCGCTAGTTAGACGGCCTAGGTACCGCCTAGGCCTAGGCGAACGTCTAAGCGGACTAGGCGGAGGTTTTTTAACATTTTGTTAAGAAGGTTGCATGTTATCAGTCTTTATTTTACATCAGATACTGAATGACAGGCTTTCAGTATCTGCTCATTCTACAGAGCTACTGCTTATTCTTTGGGTTACTGCGTATTTTCTTAAGGCTTGAACTATTTCTTTCCGTAGCTGCTGCTCAAGAAATTGAACAGAAGCGAACGACTTACTGCAGTATAAGCAGCCTCTACTAAAAGAAGTTTTCAGCACAGCTGCTCAACTGTATCAAGCAAATATATACCTTGAGTATTTTCTTAATGCAAATATGCATTATGTTTATAGATGACCATGACTAGGAAGATATCTCTCTATCACCAAATAGCGAGCTTTGTGCAATTTGTACGAGTTTGACTGGTTTCAAAGAGGAAGGGCTCAATTCAATGTTCCAACTTTTAGGCCTGAGTTTTGTTTCATCCTGGACCAGGTTAGGTATTAATTAGTTCTGATTATGGTGAAATCAGCAAGTTGAATTTAGATAGCAGACAACCGCACTAGCCATTAGTCGAGCTATCGAAATGGATTCCATCACGTTTGTCTTTTTTGTGCAAATTAAACATGTGCCATGTTGATGGTTAACTACGTGGTTCAATTTGAAACTTCTAACATTTCGATTTAGTCTTGTTGAAGTCATAGCTAGTTGTAATTAGTTGCTTAAAGGACTCGTGTCGGCATATACACACACATTTGAGAGCTTCAGTCGATTGATGATCTGAGATTGACCTATAACGGTCATCTCATCAGTCGACTGATAGTCTCCAACGACTATATTTCCAGACTTTGTCCTGTTTTGGTTTTTTGGTTTTTTTTTTGCTGGGTTTTCTTGATCTTTGGGGCTTCCTATATATACCTCCTCATACCCAGCTCTGTTTCCTAACAAGAGAAAAGTTTTAAAGAGTTTTACAAAGTTTGTTTAAGGGTTTAAAAGTGTGTTTAAGAGTTTAGTTTGTGAAAAGATTTTTACAATGGTTTGAGGAGATAATCTTTGGTGTTTGGGCATTCAACTCATCTTCCTCTCTCTTGATCTATAGAGAAGTTTCCCTAAACTCTTTCTAGCTTTATATTTATTTGTTTGTTAATCGTTTTTTATTAAAGCTAGATTTTAATTGAGTTTAGACTTGTTTTGATTTATCTCTTTGTTACACACCCACATTGAGCTTATAGTATTTCATACGTAGTATAATTTGGGGTTGTGGGTTTGTAACTTAGAGTGTGAGCTTAATTGTGTTCTCATCCATTTTAGAGAACAACCATTTGTTGTAGAGAGCTTAATTGTGAGGAGACACTTTGTAATACACTTGTACGCCGAGAGGAGTGTGTGGTGAGAGACGGGGTCGTCCCAAGAAGAGTGGCGTCGGTAGTAAAGCCTAGGGAGAGGTTGTAAATCCGAGCACTTGACGAAGATACGGGCTAGAGACCAACACTTAGAGGGTGTAGAGTGTGATTGTAAGAATGTAGATTGTAAAGTTTTCGGTGAGCTAGAAAACCGAGTGTGAGGTGTAAATTTTATTCAGGTGAGCGTTAAAAATCCGATTGTGTAGTGTGTAGTGGATTCTCCCCGGGAGTGGGGAGCGGAGATGTAGGACGGAATGTCCGAACTCCGTGATCATTTCTTGTGTGTTTGAGTTTGGCTTGTGCACTTATATTTTGTTTGTCTCTATCGTCATTCTCTCATTGTCTAATTTATCCACTATATTGTTTGCATTAGTTTATTTCACCATTGTGTTATTTGTATATCCTTGCATATATATCTTGTCACATATCTAATTTGTTAGGATATTTATTAATTAGTTTTTAATTGGTACTAAATCGAATTAGATTAGCATAAATCATATTCACCCCCTAGGGTTCTTTCCTAGTGGCATTAGGGTCTAACAGTAGACTCATACTTTCCGAAAGTGATCATTGATAAAAGTCACGAAGTAGTGTTTCCCAACAACAGACGCGGTGGTGGTTGGTCTCCAAACATCTGAGTGAACGAGCTCTAGTTTCTCTTTCCTAGAGGTTCTGTCACTTGTCTGAAAGCTGACTCTCTTCTGCTTTCCAAGTATGCATTCTTCACACATGTCTAATTCAGCTGATTCTAGACCTGAGAGTTTTTCCTTTGTGTGCATGATTTTTATTCCCTTCTCACTCATATGATCAAGTCTCTGGTGTCATAACTTTGAAGTCTTATTGCCAGGTGCAACTGAGATTAAACAACGTGCACCCACTGTTATATATAGAGTATCATTCTTCTTGCCTCGGACAATCGTCATTACGCCATTCGAAATCCTCCAATCATCACCATGGAAAGTCGTAGTGTAGTCTTTACTAGCCAGTTGGCTTACTGAGATTAAGTTCTTTTTCAGGTCGAGAATATGTCTGACATCCTTCAACTCCCATACTGACCTGTTCAACTTAATCTTCATTACACCTTTGCTAATAATGGCACATGATTGATCATCACCAAGGTATACATTTCCAAGGTTTGTGGGGATATACTTCTCTAGGAATTCTTTCTACGAAGTAGCATGGAATGATACTCCAGAGTCCAACACCCAAGAATCCTGCTTGCTCTCCAAAGAGCATATCAATGCATCATTTCCTCCTGAAGTGGAAGCAACATTTTCCTTCGCCTTTGCCTCCCACTCCTTCTGTGCACTCTTGCACTGATTCTTGTAGTGCCCGGTTTTCCCGCACTTCCAACCCTTGATAGTTTTCGAGCTGCTAGGATTCTTGGATTTAGACCTCCTGTCCTCTGATCCATTTCCTCTAGTTGAATTTCTACCTCTTGACTCTTGTTTGTGGAAAATTTATAGTAAAAAGAATGAAAAAAATTTGATTTGTATTCTCTCGATCTCGATTACAATTGAATTTCCTGATTACAAAAGTGAGGGGAATTGATTTGGATTCTCCCATTTGTTTAGTTCTGGGTTCTTCACGGTGGCGATGGAGTGCCTCCCTCGAATGCTCGCGTCGAGTTTGCTCTCCGTTAATGATCCGAACATCTTGATTCACTGGAACGATATCTCCTCCTCACGATTTGACGCTATGGAGAACTTACAAAGCAAGTTTTAGAACTCTGGACGAGTTGACAACTCTGAACGAGTTTGAAACTCTATAAAAGAGTTGATTTAACCAAAACCGGTTTATAGCCAAGTATGAAAGCTCTCTGTTGTCGAACGTTGCTGAAGGATGAACGTTGATCTCCCCCTTGCTGCCAAGCCGAAGATCTCCTCTTCGCTGCCAAGTTTAAGATCCAAAAACCCAGCCCAAAAGAAGCCCCGAACTCAGTTGAGTTACTCGTTTTTATAGGGGATTAAGGGGGTGTAACCGCACCTTAAATCACTCCTAAGTGGGGTGTAACCGCCCCCAAATCATGGGAAACGGTTTTGGAACCGTTCAGCTCATGTTGAATGAGTCAACCAACGCCCAAGTTGGCGTCATGACCCTAACTCCGTATTTTAGACTGGAGACACGGAGTTGGGCACCCACTGGATGTTGAAAAACACGAGGGTCGCCCGCTAGATGTTGAAAAACGCGAGGGTCTTCCGCGTTTTGTTTGTTGAGGGTTGGAAACGCGGGGGTCGCCTGCGTTTCAAAAACTGAAACGCGAAGGTGAATTCCGCGTTTTAGAAGGAGCTAATGACTTATAACTTCTTCTGTAGAGCGTTGTAAAGACCATTGTTGAGTGACCTTTGCCTTGGCTATTTTGGGATGTGAAAGTCGTCAGATTGTAACTTTCATCATCGATGTTTGATGGGGATCAGCTATCTATTGTGATTTTTAGACAGCCTACAACTCTGTATGCAATACTGAAGAGGTTGTAGCTTCACCAGACTCTCTCCATCGGATCTCCTCATTGAGAACCAGATCACGAATGTCGTCGAGCTTCAATTTGTTACTTCCCGACGAGCTACTTACAGCTGTGACTGTAGCATTCCAGCTTCCTGGTAGGGAAGACAAAAGGATCAGCGCTCGTACTTCTTCATCATACTCATTATCAACTGACCTCAATTGGCAATGAATGATGTGCTACTGATGCACCTTCCGTCATTCGCAGATTGAATAACCATCTCATTAAATGAACTTTGTTTGAGGCTGATGGCTTCTCATACATATTTAAGAGTGCTGTCATAAGACCCGTCGTGGTCTTTTCCTTTGCAATGTTAAAAGCAACATTGTGGGTTAACATCAAATGAATAACCCCGAGGGCCATCCTGTCTAGAAGATTCGAATCTTCTTCCTTCATACCCACCGGCTTCTTCCCCGAAAGGGGTTAATACCGATTCTTTTGGTATATATAATCCTCTATCTAAATCTTCCAAAATCCAAAATCTGATCCATCAAACTTCTTTAATCATACATTTCCTTCATCTGCGGTCATGACTTCCACTTGAATCTGACTTTCTCTAGATCATTTCAGGCTCTGATACCAGTTGTTGGGAAATACCCGGGGCTACACTAAACACCTAAACAGCAAAAAAAACACAGTAGAGAAAAGTACATCAAGATTTAACGAGGTTCGGCAAACTTCCTACGTCATCGGGAGCCACATAATTAATTTTTTATTAATCAAAAAAATTACAATGCAAGAACAGATCTCAAACTTGATATCTATCAATAAATGCAAAAATCAACATTGTAGCTACAGTGATAATTTCCCTCACTCTTAAATGAACAATTTCCTCTCTTAAATCTTCCTTCTTAAGAAGATTCCCCTTCTTAAATCAAATCCCCCTTTCTCAAAATTCCCCTTCAGATTAGCTGCTAAAAGCTAGGAAAAAGAGAAGAGTAGGGAGAGAGAAATTGCTGCAGCCGCCTGGAGGGTTTGGAAATCGCGAGGAGAGAGAGAGAGAGAGAGAGAGAGAGAGAGAGAGAGAGAGAGAGAGAGAGAGAG
>BQKN01066549.1:0-15479 GCA_022839385.1 Asparagus kiusianus
GGTTTAACCTCGAGATCTGAAATTTCTGAGAAGAGCAGCGAAGCCCTGCCGGATCGAGGAGTGAGATTCTGCACCAGTCCCCCTTCATTCACCTCTCTCATCCTTAGTGTTGCCCATTAGCGGTGACTACTAAGAAGAGCTAGTGCCTCGTTTAACCGAGACATAAGCTTTACACTTCTGAGATCTCACGCGGATCAACGAAGTTCTGTTTCTGAATCCCACGCGGATAGACGAAACTCTGCCGGATTTTACCGGAATAGATCTTGAAGAGTCGGCGGTCCACGGACATCGACGTCCCCGTCACAGGCCAACAACCCACGCAAGCGAGACCGTACCAAACCGGAATCTCGTGTTTATTTTCGATAAAGTTGTAATCTTTGTTTTCATTTAAATTCTGTTGTAACGATTGAAGTTGTAACAGATATCAAAGCAATGAAAACATCAACTTTTGACGGAAACAAGCTGGCGACCACAGTGGGAGCCGCCGACCTCGCTGCCGAGATCGGAGTGACGCAACCGGCCTTCAAGATCCGGGTGAATGAAGAGGTCGAGTACGAGTTCGACCAGCAGAAGTATGAAGAGTACCTCTCCTCCTCCTCCTCCAGATCTGCCTCTCCACACCGGCGCAGGAGGAATCCATCTCCAAAAGGGGCTCGCGGGATCTCCGACTCCTCAATCCGAGACTCCGCCATCGCTGCCACAAAGGCGATAGGTAATGCTGCCCCAACTCCATCAAAGAGAGCGCTCCAAAGGCGTCGTCAACGGCTCGCTCAACAGCTCGCCAGGGCTAAGGAGTCCAAAGACGGAGTGCGCTATGCAGAGGACTTGAAGTCGAGGCAGCAGCAAGAGCAACGGCAAGCAATCAACCTCCCCTCCAAAACAGAAGCAAGTGAGTGGATCCGCGTCAAGAGGAACCGCTCCACGCTCGAGGAGCGAATCAGGAAGCGCCGCGCTCTACTCGCACATGCCCGGCTCCTCCTGAAGAAGGCAGAGGAGATGCAGCAAGAAACGGTGGTCAAGACACCGTCCAAAGGCAAATTGGTGTGGGTTCCTAAATCGACACCAACTCCTCCAGCAAAGAAGGGCAAGATTATCGCCCAGAGTTCAACCAAATCAGAGTCTACTCCTCCTGTACCGGCACCCTCAACAGGGCCAGGTAAAAAAGGGGATCATTCAAGATCCCAGGTTCCTTTGACGAGTCGCCTCGGTCCCTTACCGGAGAACCGGGGAAGAATACCCGTCAAAGAACGGCTAGGACCATTGAAAGGTCCCCAAATTAAAATCCAGACTGGGGGTGGAATCAATCCCCCCAAGAATATTGACAAAGGGAAAGCCCCTATCACCGGCCGCACTGAATTGCGAGCCGAACTGAAAGAGCCCGTTCGATTTCTACGCTCTCAAAAGCGTAAAATTGAACGGGCCACTCTTGAAAAATCTAACCATGTTTTGCATTCCCAAAGGGAAACACACTCGTCTGAGGATGAGCGTGTTATACCGAGGGACATCCACCAGCACTCCGTAGGTTGCTCCAGCTATCAAGCTGATGAGCTGTACTACAGGGCTGGGGGTGTGGAAAAATCTCGAAAGAGGTACATGCAGGATATGGAGTCCCACTGCCCGTGTGCCAACATTATCAAGGCAGTGCTGTCCGAGTGTTGCTGTGCTCAAACCCCAACAAGAATCTCAGTATTCGAGAGACTCTCCAAGCCGAAGCGTTTCCACAAGAAGAAATCGCTCCGCCGAGAGGATGAATACTCGAAAGTGTCAGTCAACATGACCGGCAGAGGGGGATCAACACCACGTCTCAACTTGGATCAGCTTGCCGAGGCATCCCGATGCATGACATGGTTGCGGTCGGGAACCATCAAACGAAACAATTACCCAAGAGTACACAAGGGACTTTCCCTAGAAGAAGAGGAATCCGATGCTGATTCTGATACCTGCTCCGCCGTCGCATCCGATGACACAACTTCAAGTGCAGGCCGACCTTATGAGTCGCTCATGATCAGCGCCGAACAAGTGTCGAAGATACTGGAAGAAGCCCTGGCCAAGCAAAAGGAGAGCTTCAAATTTGAAATGGAGATGGCCATGCAGCGGATGAGGGAGATGCACGACCAACAGATCGCGGCAATGACGATTCACCAAGGAGAACCGAGCCAACGCAATCCAGAGGAGCATGAACGGGAAGGGGATAATGTCAACGTCCCTCCTGTCAACACCAGCACTGGGGGTGGTCCCGAAGAGGATAATGCAAAAGAGGACCATGTCACCTCACCTCGAAGCCACTCGAAGACCGAGACAATTGAGGACAGGAAGATGAAAGACCTGGAGAGCAAGATCAATGCATTGATGAATGCTCAGGAGGTAAAAAGATCCGGTATACCCTGCCCATACCCGAGGGAGTGGGAATCGATCCCATATCCGGCAAAGTTTAATTTAATTAACTTTACGCCGTTTGATGGGAAGGGTTCCCCTACCCAACATTTAATCTATTTCAAGTCTCATTTAGGAATCATTTCCGGAAATGAGCCCCTCATGGTGCGGTCATTCGTCGGCACTCTTCGCGGAGCTGCCTTCGATTGGTACCGCCGTCTCAAGCCTGGGAGTATCAACGGCTGGGATGACATGGAGGACATGTTCCTAACAAACTTCTTTGATGATGACACCGAGGTTTCAATCGGTACGCTGTTCGATGAAAAGCAAAAGAATGGCGAGACGGTTGAAAACTTCGTGAAAAGATTCCGGAACAAAGCTATGAATTGCAGGGATCCGGTCAGCGAGGATTTCATCCTTGAGACTTGCCACAACAATTTGACGCTCGACATCCTTGAAGCCATGGGAATGGCACCATCTAAAACCTGGAAGGATTTGAAGATGCGTGGAGAGCGAGCTAAACGATTCCTCAAGAGGAAAAAGGCAGAAAGGGGACAAATACCCAACAATGCCCCCACAACCAAATTTTACCCCCAAGGGTAAAGGGAAGGCGCATGCGAATGCGGTGGTCGCAAATCAGGTCTTTGAGGTGCAAGCACAGCCGCAACAGCCTCAACAGCCCCAGCAGCCGCAACAGCAGCAGCAGAGGGCGCCTCAACAACCCAGGTGGCAACAACAGCCCCAGAAGCAAAAGGTTGGGGAGCCGAGGTTCCCAAAGGTTTACTCGTTCAAAGAAGATGAAATCCCCAGTATCTTCAAGTATTTGGTCGAGAACAACAAGATCAAGCTACCGCCGATTCAGGATCAAGAAGATGCCAAGAGGGTCAATGATCCGAAATACTGCGCATTCCACCGAGCAGTACACCATCCTACCAAGGTGTGCTATGCTCTCAAAGACAAGATTCAGGCCCTGATCGATGTTGGGGTTATTACTATGAAGCAGCCCAAAGAGAAGAAGGTGGGTGCGAACACCGTATCTATTAGCTTTGGATCGGTTCCCTCGAGTTGGTTCCAACACGAGTCAGTGATCAAAGCGGCGGTGAAGACAGTGAACGATAATCCACACCAGCAGTGCCAGAAAGGGCTTGTGCCACACACAGCCCCAAATGGCGAGATCTTGTGGGTTCATCCGGACTTGATCGCAGATGAACAGTGGGCCGGGACCTCTTCCACAAAGAACAAGAAGAAGTCGAAGAGGAAGGGCAAATCCTGTTATGGGGCCTCTGCTATACCGGGGGTGGATGATGACAAAATTCCAACCTTCCCACTTTCTGAGGACGAGCAAGAAGCTTTTGCAACCCGAAGCGGGAATGAGTATCACTTCAAGTATCCGGAGGCTACTGAGCAATTGGGTACCAAAACCCCACCTTCCAAGACGCTGGGAGAGTTGGGAATTTCAGCAATTCCCCCAACACCCGCGGTGGCGACGGAGAAAATCCCGCAGAAGGATAAAGGAAAAGAGCCTGTACGTCAAGAAGCTCAGAACCCGAGGCCGTCTCGATTCAATCATCCAATTGGACGAGACAAACCGGGGAATACAAGCTCTCCACCTCATTTCGACATTATGGCGCAATTGGCCAACATCCCGGCCAGGATAACTCTATACGAGTTGCTGCGGTTGTCGAAGGATACACGGAAGGCACTACAAGAAGCCTTGAGTGATTCCGAAGCCTTCTTGACTCGGATCAAACCATCTTCCAAAGAACCAGAGTCATTAGCCCAACAATGCAATCTGGCGGCACATCACTTCCCCTGCATCTCTTTCACCAAAGAAGACATGCAGACAAAAAACTCCAATCATGATAGGCCGTTGTACTTCATCGGGCATATTGGCTCCAGCGTTGTCAACCGGATCCAAGTCGATCCGGGTTCCGCTGTGAGCATCATGCCATTCCGATTGATGCATCATCTCGGAATCCCGACTAGCAAATTAGCGTCCACTGGCACGACGATTTACGGATTCAACACCAGCGGGTCCAAACCCTTGGGGAAGATCCGAGTTAAGTGCCAGATCGGGGATTTGAAGTCGGAGGTCACATGCTATGTGATTGACGCGGAAACATCCTATAATTTACTGTTGGGTCGACCTTGGATCCACGGTAACCTTATAGTCCCGTCAACTCTACATCAGTGCTTCAAATATGTGGGCACAGATAATGAAGTCAAGACGGTGGTCGCGGATAAGCAACCGTTCAAGGGATTGGAGAATTATTTCACCGATTCCCTTTTATACGGCGCTGAATCCGATACTGAACCATCGGCCCAAGGAACGGACAGCGGAGATGAAGCTGATACCGAACCAGGGCTTGATTATGATGGCGGTTTTGTTTTAAACGACATTGTACCCATTGTAATCAATCTTGACGATGATGAATCATCGGAAGATAGTTGTAATTGGCAACTTGCCGAAGAACTATCAATAAACGATGATTTAGAGTACTCGACAGGTCTTGATGATATCACCAACGAACTCTATGCTAACCCTGATTTATATATGCCTCTTCAATCATTTTGTTTGACAAAGAAGCAGGTACACGACCCTTGCGGAACAACGCTTATCATCCCCGCAGGGATTGGGGGTGGAAAGGAGGTCGTCTACGGCAAAGGAAGAGCATCTCCGATACCCGACCACTTCATGGAAGAAGAAGACGACGATGATAAACCAGCCCGTCATCTATCCAAATACGATGCGAAAGCGCGCAACATGATGGAAATGCACGGCTATGACTTCAAGATCGGAGAGGGTCTTTTCTTTGGTCGAGGTCCACGGGTTCCACCCCGGATGGCCTATGTACCGAAGGGAAAACCCGATAATTACTATCGCCACAAAAGAGGTCTAGGCTATGTCTCATCAGATGATGAGTGTGGCTGGCAAATCATCGACCAGATTGCTAACAAGACTAGGAAGGGATATTCCTCCGACTCTTCGGGTTGGGGTTCCGACGCTAGTCTTGGTGAAGTGTTTAAGAAGCTAATGTCGAATATGGTCACGATTGATCCAGCGACAATAGAAGAAGATGATGAGATGCCGACATGGGAAGACCCGTGGGTTCATCACTTAAACATGCAGTATGGCGACCGGTTCGAGCAGAGAGAGCCTCCTACCGAAGACCAAGTCGTTCAGGTGAATATGGGCAGCGAAGAAAATCCGAAGCCAATATTCATCAGCGACAGCCTCTTACCTGAAGAGAAGGAGGAGTTGATTTCTCTTATCCGGGAGTACATCGACGTGTTCGCCTGGAATTATGAAGACATGCCAGGTCTCGACCCAAACGTAGCAGTGCATCGTCTCAACATCAAGCCGGAGGTCAAACCAGTCAAACAACAACAACGACGGTTTCGTCCGCAAATGATGGAAGCGATCGAAGCTGAAGTCAAAAAGCTCATCGACTCAGGATTCATTCGGGAAGAGCAACATCCCAAATGGCTTGCCAATATCGTTCCGGTCCTAAAGAAGAACGGGAAGATCCGGATATGCATTGACTTCAGGGATCTCAATGCAGCTTGTCCAAAAGATGATTTTCCTCTCCCCATCACGGATGTTATCATCGACAACACGTGTGGGTTCGAGAGGATGTCCTTTATGGATGGTTTCTCTGGTTACAACCAGATAAAGATGCATCCAGATGACGAGAAGCACACCGCATTCAGAACGCCTCTCGGCGTCTTCTGCTACACAGTCATGCCCTTCGGCTTGAAGAATGCAGGTGCTACATATCAGCGAGCTATGTCGAAGATCTTTCAGGAACATCTCCGAAAGACGGTCGAGTGCTACGTGGACGATCTGGTCGTGAAAAGTCGTGATAAGAAAGATCACATCAAAGACTTGAAGACCATGTTCGATTTGATGCGGGCCCATCAATTAAAGATGAATCCCACTAAGTCTTTCCTCGGAATGTCCAGTGGCAAATTCCTGGGATTCGTCGTCACCACCAAAGGTATTCACATCGACCCGGATAAAGTAAAGGCGATCAATGAATTGCAACCTCCGAGGAACCTCAAGGAGCTCAGAGGACTGCAAGGGCGATTGGCATATATCCGTCGGTTTATCTCAAACCTTTCGGGGAAATGCCAACCGTTCTCCAGGCTCACAAAGAAGGGCGTGTCATTCGTATGGGACGATGCTTGTCAAAAGGCGTTCGAGAGTATCAAAGAATATCTCTCGAAACCTCCCGTACTCGTTGCACCGAAATCGGGCAAACCGTTCTTGATTTATGTCAAGGCGACGAGCCACTCATTAAGTGCATTGCTTGCACAGGATGACGATAACGGTCACGAGCAGGCGGTATACTACTTAAGCCGAACCATGGTAGGCGCGGAATCTCGATATCCCATGATTGAGAGAGAATGCCTAGCCTTAGTGTTCGCCATCCAGAAGATGCGGCATTATTTGGTTGGACAAACCATCTACGTCATCTCCAAAGTTAACCCGGTCCGAGTGTTCATGACTCAACCGGCTTCCATGAGCTGGCGATTAGCGAAGTGGGCTTTACTCTTGTCCCAATACGATCTGCACTTCAAACAGCAGAAGTCAGTAAAAGGACAGGCCATCTGCGATCTCCTGGCATCTAATCCAACGACGGACGCCGCCGAGATATATGACGACCTACCTGATGAAACCCACGAAGTCAACGCAACTTCGCACCAGCAAGTGTGGCGTTTGTACTTCGACGGTGCTTCACGAGCAGCTAATGCCGCAGGTACTCCTGGATGTTCTAAGGTCTCCTCCGGAGTTGGAGTTGTCTTAGTTTCCCCGGGAAAACATGTGATGCCTCGAGCCTACTCATTAATTGAGCCGTGCTCGAATAACGTCGCAGAGTATAACGCGCTGACTATAGGGCTCAATTTCGCCAAAGAGCTGGGGGTTGAGTACCTCGAAGCTTTTGGCGATTCTCAATTAATCGTCAAACAAGTCCAAGGGGAATATGAAGTCCGAAGTCAGGATCTAATCCCGTATCACAAGATAGCGGTAGAACTGGCAGAATCGTTTGAAGGATTCTTCATCGAGCACGTTCCGCGGTTGCAGAACACCTACGCAGATGCGTTAGCAGCTTTAGCTGTATCCCTGGCACAGCCACCTGGGACAGAACAATTTGTCACGGTAAGAACTCACCAACTCTTAGTGCCGCTTCACGATGAAGACGATAAGGAAGAAGAGGTTCAGGAGGCGCACACAACTCAGGCTGAGTTTGAACCGCGGGATTGGTGATTCCCCATCATCGACTACGTCCTACACGGAATCTTGCCAGAAGACGTGAAGGAGAGAGAGTCGATCAGACGAAGAGCTTCGAGATTCTACTATAATACAGAGAATCGAACGCTATACCGCAGGGGATATGATGGCATGCTGGCACGTTGCCTATCAACCAAAGAAGCTGAAGAAGTGCTTAAAGAGGCACATGAAGGAGAGTGCGGTGCGCACCAACCTGGTCCCAAGCTTTATGATCGCATCAGGAGAATGGGATACTTTTGGCCCTCCATGATGCATGAGGCAATTGTATATGCTCGGAAGTGTCACGCGTGTCAGGTACACGCGAATTACATGCACCAACCTCCAGAACATCTACATCCTTCGGTTACGTCGTGGCCATTCGAGACTTGGGGAATGGACATTGTTGGTCCTATAAACCCCCCATCAGTCAAAGGTGACCGGTTCATCCTGGCGATCACTGATTACTTCTCCAAATGGGCTGAGGCAGTCCCACTCAGAGAAGTCAAGACGAGCAACGTCATTGCATTCATCAAGCACCACATCATCTACCGGCATGGTGTTCCAAGACGAATCATACACGACAACGGTCCTCAATTTATCAGCAACGCCTTCATAAGGTTCTGCGAAAAGTTCAAAATTCAGGACATCTCGTCAACAGCCTATAACCCCACAGCAAACGGGTTAGCTGAAGCCTTCAACAAGACTATCATAAAGCTCTTGTCAAAGCTTGTGAAGAATAACAAGCGGGATTGGGATGATAAGCTCGGAGCAGCTCTATGGGCCTATCGTACCACGGTACGTACACCGACCGGCGCAACTCCATACTCATTGGTGTATGGATGTGAAGCCGTTCTCCCTTTGGAAATTCAAATTCCATCTCTTCGGATCGCTCTCGCAACCCAGATGACGACCGAAGAACAGCATCAGAAGCGCCTCGAAGAACTCGAGATGCTCGATGAAAAGCGACTGGAAGCTCAGCAGCATATTGAGTTTTACCAAGCCAGGGTTTCTCGAGCCTTCGACAAAAAGGTTCGACAAAGGAGTTTTAAGGAAGGGGACTTGGTCTTAACCGAGAAACGTCCTATGATCCTTAACTCCAAGAAGAAAGGCAAGTTTGAACCCAAATGGGAGGGACCGTTCGTGGTAGAAACAGTTTACTCGAACGGCGCCTATCGTCTAGTCACCAAAGATGGTGACCGGCTCATGATGCCGATAAATGGCAAATTTTTGAAGAGATACTATCCTTAGTATCCTCAGAAGAATTAAGGTACCGGGAAGTTCCCGGAAGAATACCACATCGGGGTATTCTTAGGGATAACCCGGTCGCTGATGAGCAAGAAATCAATATTCGAATTCCGAATATTCTTGTTTGTCAGAATTTAGCTCTCACAAACACTCTTTTGCTGAGATGAGATCTAATCGTTGATTCTCCCCTCACAGAACTTTCAGTGGTTTCTGACTACTCATAGTCTCCACCACACCATTCCAGTTTGGTCAAACCTTACTACAGTTAGGGCCAAAGCCAAATTCCCCTCTCGATTCGCCCAAAGAACGAGAGGTCCACAAATCGATCGATCAAACCTTTCTACGGTTAGGATTGTCTCAAATTTCCTACTTGGTCAAACCTTACTACAGTTAGGACCACAACCAAAATCCCCTCTCGATTCCTCCAATGAACGAGAGGTCCACTTTCAATTCAAATGACCAAACCTTACGACAGTTAGGGTCGTTTGAACCTTCGATTCGATGACCAAATCTTACGACAGTTAGGGTTATCCGAATCTTTTCGATTCTCGGAGTGGAGATCCCACTTCTAGTTTCACCTGTCGGATCCTGGGGGTGGAGATCCCACCTCGAGTTTCCTTTCCTGCTGAAGATAGAATATAAAATTCTTCCTCTTCAGAGTCAAATGACCAAACCTTACGACAGTTAGGGTCGTTTGAACCTTCGATTCGGTGACCAAACCTTACGACAGTTAGGGTCGTCCGAAACTTTCGATTCGATAATCAAACCTTACGACAGTTAGGATTATCCGAATCTTTTCGATTCTCGGAGTGGAGATCCCACTTCTAGTCTCACCTTTCCCTTGGCTTTGCTTTCAGAAAAGACAGGGATGAAGTCGGCGCCTAACACGCGTTGCCGGGTAGTCTTTCCCGTGAGAAAGACGAAGTCTATGTATTCAAAGTCATAGCATAAAGTCTCGGAGGGTTCGCTCTCTTAGCACAACGTTACATGCGGAACGGACCTAGACAAATCGCATGCTAGCCCGACACAAACGGTAGTCGGTAAAGGCACGTCAAACCCGTTGAGGGCTGGGGGTTGGCCAATAATCCCAAAGTCTATACCTAACACGTATAGCCGGTTTAGTCTTTTACCGATTAAAGAAAACACCACGGCATATCAAGAAACATCATGTAAAAAGAAGCAAATAAGAAGTCTCTAATAAAAGATCAAGACAAAAGCATACAACAACAAGTTCGTCAACCCGAAGGCAACTGACGACTAAGAATGTGAGACTCTAAACCGGAAAGCCTGTCCATATAGCTCTGCTCGAACTCTGCCTGCACGCGAGCTCGGACAGAATCCTCGGAACTGCTCAAGACCTCAGCGGCTTCAGTTCGCAGCTTCATCAATCCCTCCTGTGTTGATCCCAGCTTGTCGAGCGTCCACTCACGAGAGCGCTCCAATCCAACCAAGTCCTCGGTGATTATAGCAGCAGACTCTTCGGCACGTCCCAAGGCCTCCTTCAGCCTAGCTATCTCTGCACGAGTGGAATCTAGGGAGCTAAGTAACTCGCCTCTGCTGGTGTCCTTCTTCGCTAGGTTGGCCATCAGCTGTGCAACAGAGTGCTCGCGTGAACGGAGCTCGCTGCTAATGGAAGATCTCAAGTCACGCCATTGAGTCATTCTATCCTCCATCTGAGAGGACATGAAAGAAGAAGCTCCACCAGCCTTCAAATCCCTCAATTCTTGAACCTCTGACTCCAGAGCAGTAAAATCAGCAGTGAAGGAATCAGCCAACTCGGGGTATCCTTCTTCCCTCATCATCAGCATGTGGCGAGAAAAGGAACGCTTGAACTGGTCAAAGCAGTATCCTCGGAGAAGAAGTTTCTCAATCATGCCATTATAAAAGGCGGTGAAGAAGTTGAGGTCCGCGCGAAAAATCTCTTTCTCAGGATCGGTATCAACCAAAAGGACGCGAACATACTCATGTAGAGATGATCGAGCTCCTGCAAACAACAATGGGGAAGTTAAGAGATTATCAAATACGACAAGGAAACCTGAGAGGAAATTCGAAGTATACCTGTACTGGCGGAACTTCCCTCGGGTGGAGGCACGGCAGACTCTGAGATAACAGCAGGATTAGCCATGGAGGGTGCATCGACCCCTGCAGGCAAATCAGTCGTATCTCTCGGCTGTGGCAAAGAGACATGGCTCTCAGGCAAACTATCAGCCCCGGAAACTGCAGCAGCATCAGGCACAACGCCTGGTCCTACAGTTATACCTCTTTATTAGTCAAAATGGAAATTTAGGCAAATAAAGAGAATCGGGGTGATAAGATCATCGGCATACCTGCAAGTCCATCATCTTCTGCAACACGGGGAGGGTCGGTAGTCAAAGGAGAATCAGTCCTGATGGCTGATGAGGTACCTGTATCGCTCGTAAAGGGCGGTCCCGCAGTTCCTCTGGCAGCCTGTTCAGCCAGCATATCGACTAGCAGCCCAGCGTCAGGACCGCAGAAACTCGGCGCAGAGGCATTCCCCTGGTCTTCAAAACCTACACCATGAAAGGATTCACCCTCAGTCGAGTTCTCTTTCCCTATAATCAAAAAATATATTATCGGATGCAGGTATACCTGAGTAAGAAGCGGTGGGCTCGACGCTATACTCTGGCCCAAGATCAATGTTCAAATCGATGCCCAGAGAACCGTCATGAAGGGCGTCTCACATCTGCTGCACGAAGCAATCCATGTTATCCGGACCAGGGGATGCAGGAGGCAATGGAAGTTCACCCTCTTCAAGAAACCCTGGAACATAAAGCACGGTTATGAATCCCAGAAGGTAAATCATCTCAAAATATTGAAAGTAACGGAGGGTTACCTTCCTCCCTGTCGGCAAAGCCTCCGGAATCTACTCCATGAGAGCGTTGATCAACAGGAGGTCTATAGGCAACCTTCTTCCTTTTCAAAGGACCACCCCTCTCGGAACCGACGGGACGATTGTGCGAAGTTTGTCCACTAAACTTGGATTTCGCACGACGTGAGGAGAGAGGTTCATGGTCATCGGCCGATCCACCTGAAATAACAAGGATTATTTCACGTACCAAGGTTGAGGAGAAGGGAATCAAGAAGCATGACAAACCTGCATCAAGTTCTACTTGGTCGGTGTCTATGCCCATTTCCTCCTCACAAGCTTCATCGCCATCCGCAGGAAGGTGCTCTCCATCAACTCTGCTTGAAGGAGGAGATTGAGCAGGCCTCTTCCCCTGCTTCCTAGCAGCTGCCATAGCAGCCTGGACCAAGTGCTCGGACTCTAACTCCGAAAGGCTCTTTACACCTATGGATTCATAAGCAGAAAGGAACCACTTGCAGCTGAGGAAGGTAATCATCGGCTTACGCTTATACGAAGGAAGAGCAAACTGGGCCCCGGTGCAGCCAACCATGGTCCATAGCCACGCTCGTATACCGTCAACAAGCCCTCCCTTAACCTGTAAACCCCGGCTCGGGTTCCCAACGTATAGTTGGTCATAGCCAAACTGCCGAGCAAAGCGACAGGGAAGGTAAGGCTCTATGTGACACCGGTTCTTCACCCGGAGAACAAGATACCCGACACGGATGTTCACCAACCAGCGAAAGCAACCGACGTCAAGAACAGTCCGGTTAGTTCGAGGTTTCTCCATGTCAGTCATCTCCTCGCCATAACGTCCCGAGAAGTGAGGAAAGCACTTGAAGAGCTCCCAACTCCGACGAACTTGAAGTGCTTGTTGTACATCTTCAAATTTCTTCCCAAGCCACCTACTCCTCTCCAACAGTTGTAGGAAAGGAACGGGAGCATCAACGGCGCTGGGCGCCGACATCAAGTCCGGACGGTGAAGAACGAACCACGCCATCAAGTAAGCGTAGGGAAGCTCAACCTTTGGACAAATAAGCTCAGTTGATGGCTCAGGACCCACCTGTGTAAGGATGCTGACTACACTCCTAAGCCCGCAATGGATACTCGCAACCATCGCTGGAAGCAGAGAAAGCTCCCTCCCATAAGCCAGCTGGACCGCAGGGAAGAGCACCTCGAGAGGTAGAGCGTCTGAAGATTGGTACGGAACGACACACTTCTTCAGCCAAAGAGCAAGGTAGCCTGCTAACAAAGAACGGGGCTCAATAGGCTTATATGCACGACGAAGAAATGAACGAAATTTGGTTCCTGCCGAAAAAGCTCCCTCAGCACTGGCGATAGTATAAGAACGGGCCTCGGCCCTCTCCATCAGCTCATTAATGGCAGCAGGGGTCAATACATCTAACTCATGCATAGGCTCCCCGGAATCATCCTCCAAATTAGGGAACAGGTAAAGAGCAAACTGCCTCAAACTGATTTGCTTCTTCTTCTTCGCCAGGGGAGAAGTCTGTATCAAGGAGGTATAATAGTGGCAAGTGAGGTCCCAGAGTGTATTATACATGTCCGGAGTATCTTTCTTCAACCGCTCCAACTGCTGGCTTGAAGGAAAGTACTCCTGATACGGACAATCCCCCATCAGAAGGCCGGAAACCTGGTGCATCTCATGAAGAGCCAACCCTAGCTCTCCGCCACTGGTCAAAAAGGTGTTGCTATCAGGCATATATGTCTCGATCAACGCCATGAAGTGACGGCAGCTAACTGGAAGTCCGAGCATGGTGGCTCGTATAGGCGTATATAATCCACTGCTCTTTAAGTCTCTCTCCCAGCGTCCCAGGACATAACTGGTCAAGCGAGCCCACCATCCCTTAGCCAGTGAGGAAGCCCAACCATAACATCTGTACTCCGGGTGAGGTAACTGTCTCCCAAGCTGAGCTAGACGGTTCTTCACGGTAAGAGCGGCCGCCGATACCTCACCTGGGGGTGCGGTATCAAGACCCATGATCCCGGGTCGAAGGCCGCAAACGGATTGATACCCAAGAGAACCGGGATTCTTATGGTGAGAAATGTATCCGCACTGAGCGTGGATAGCAGCGTTGGTAAGAGGCCAGGACATCTGTCGCCCCACAGCCTGTCCCTCCAAGTTAGTAAAAGAACACTGGCGAGGAATAGAGGGGATATATAAAAAGGCTCCCTCGTCAAGGGTCAGCCAGTGCTCCTCAGCAAGAGTTAGCGCAGCAGGATCCTCGGTGTGATCCCCGAATAAAAAATCTGGCTTCTTTAAAGCCTCAGTAGAAGTAGCATCTGCAGTGAGGGGAGCATCGGTGATGAGCTGGCGTAAACAGTGACGCCCTCCATCCCTTATCAAGCGACAGAAATCGTCTGAACGATCTCGGCCAAACTGCGGAAGTGGATCGATGATCTGTCGGGCGGAAGCTGAAGAGAACACTTCTTTGCTACAACCTGTGGGGACATGGTGAGGAAGGCTACCCCCGGGAAACTCGACTGCAACAAACCGCAAAGCATAGAGTCAGAAAATCTGTCTCATAAAAAACAAGATGAGATCATTTAACGGATCATTGGAGAGACGATCTCGAGTGTCCTACACCAGGGGAACGGTATGTATCATCACGTAGATAGTGTGATAACACGCACCGGTCTCCAAAGTGCAAGACAACACGAGATCGCCCCAATATATCCGAAGACTTGAATTGGCTAAAGCAAAACAAGTCTGAAACCTTAACCCCCGCGGGAGGGGTATCGGTTCTTCCTTCATGACCCGCGAGAGGTCAATCCGGGATACAGAAAGTATAAAATTCTCACCCCCGTAAAAAGAAGCCGCTGAAGAAGATACAGCGGGAGCCCCCTCCTCGCTGTGCTGCGAGTGAGAGCGACTCCTGGAAAGCCGAGCGCGACGAGAAGACATCGCAGACCTGCAACAAAAAGATCAGTATATCAGGTATAACATACATACACGAAATTTAAAAGGAAAATTAAGCACTTGGACTTGAGATCCTATAAACAAATAGGATGTTATAGTTCATGTCTAATTAACCTACAAATTTCGTGCCCGCAAAACAATAACTGTTTCCGCGGCGAATTTTGGTGAAATACCCAAAATACCCCCCGTGTTCAAGGCCCAAGTTCAGGTCAAGGACACGCGTGAGCCGGGTTGTGATCATCACATTCGATCATTTAAAATCCCGGTACCCCGCAATTCTGGTTAAATTTTGCAAACAAGCCCTTTTGCAAAATTTGGCTAATTTTACATAAAAGCCCCTCTACAAACTTTTGGTTTAACCTCCACATCCCTTTACCAAAAGTTTGACCGGGGGTTTGGGGTCAACCCTCCTTGGATTTCAGTCCCAAATTCGTGACCCTTTTGCAAATAAGCCCCTAAAAATTTTAAAGGGGGCTGTTTTGCAAATAAACCCCTCAAACAACCATTTCATCCTCTTGCATAAAGCACCACCGTTTCTTGAGGAAATAAACATGAACCCAAGTCCCTCAAATTTCAGTTCATATTTGCAAGAAAACCCCAAATTTCAGTCCCACGAACTTTGCAAATAAGCCCCTATAAGTTTCGGCCTTTGCATAAAACCCCCCAAGAACGTATTGCATACACAACCCCTATCTATTGCAAGCATAAAAAATGCAATCTTTACAAGAAAATAGAAGGATTAAAGAGGGATCTTACCCAAATCTCCTCCGAGCTCGGAAATGGAAGTC
>BQKN01066550.1:0-20970 GCA_022839385.1 Asparagus kiusianus
ATATATATATATATATATATATATATATTACATAGTATTTTATTAGAGAAACTTACAACAAACTTTTATGTGTAATGTGGTGCTGTCAAATAAGAGAATATTAGTACAAAATCCGAAATAAAAAGTTAGAAATTCAGGCCTGATCGGGAGCGGTCGTGATTTCACTACCTAGAAGATTGAGGACCCGCCTATCGCCCTGACGCAGTCGATCCTCTCTCTCCTAACGATAAAAATCTCTGGTTCGATCGGCCTCCATACTCGGTGAGAGTAGCAGAGCTTCTGTTCAGACGAAGATGGTTTCCCAAAAGGAAATTAATAGTAATCGAAATTTTTAAGAGAGAAATGAAGGAGAATAAAGGAAGACTTGTTGTTGCTGTGTGTCTTCTGAGGAGGAGAACCCCTGTATATATAGAAGCTGGAGACCAAAGAGCCATTGCTCCAAATCCGCACACGTCACACAGGATCCGCGTAACTCCCCGCGTCATCTCCGCATCCGTTACGAATGAGTCAAAACATGAAAAACGTGCAAAACAGAAGGCTAGAGAGACAAAAGAACTCGTGCACGTGTGGTGCGGCGTGGCGTGGCGCGCGCGCATCGCGGCGTGGCAAGGCGTGGCGTGCGTGAGCGCGTGCGCGTGTGTTATGTGAAGCCCACCCAATACAAAACCCAAAACACTACTCAAAGCCAAATAAAAGGTGTTCCAATATAAACCCCTTACTATTCATCTTAATTTCCAATGTGGGACTATTCACAAAAGCAAAATTGCCTTTTCCTCAAACAACATAGCTACTAGTCCCCCCAAAAAGGCAATATTTGACTAAAAACTTAAAAATAAATAAATAAATAAATCATAAAATAAATATAGGTTGGGCAACCTTTCGTATTGTGAATTCAGGAGAGGTAGCTTTCGACTTTGAACCTTTCCTTAGTGAGTTCATCGCTACCTGAGGGACATAATGGACTAGACCTTGAATTAGGCCCTTTGAACCAGGTATTGATAAAAACACACATAATACGTCTTTATCTATTGAGCAAAGCGGGTTGAGCGTTAAAGACCATGCTCACAATAACCGACTCGTGAGAATTTCTAGGGGTTAGCTCAGCCCCCCAATCACGGCCATCACAGTTCCTCTCACGTAGCTAAGTCCTCCAAGGGTACTACAATTGGATATCATACCCTCCGCAATACACGCGTTGCACTTATTAAGAGTAAAACACAGCCTAACCAGCTGTATCATAAGAGCATCGTCACCATAGAGAAGAAGAAGTAGCAGATGCTACCATAATGATATATAAATATATCTAAGTCGATGCTCCACACGAGAGTCACTAGTCCAACTTGCTACTACCACATTGAACTTACATTGGGACTACGTCTCCAAATAAAGGTTGGTTACCATTATGAGTGATCATCTATGGGTTTAACCCCATCTCCCTCGATGAATCCAGAACCACACTCCTGAATAATCTCTTAGTCAAAGGATCAGCAAGATTCTTCTCAGACTTTACAAATTCCAAGATTATAACTTTGTCTAGCAGGCGTTGTACATATTTATATCTTATTTGAATATATCTGTTAAATTTTTTATTTACATGCACTTGTTTTAGAAGCTCTATGGTGGATCTAGAATCAGAATGAATGGAAATAGGAGGAGAAGGTTTAGGGACCAAAGGAAGTTTAGAGAGTAGATCTTTCAACCATTTTGCTTATGTGCAAGTGGTATCAAGAGCAATTAATTCAGATTCCATGATGCTCCTGGCAATTAATGTTTGCTTACAGGATTTTCAGGATATAGCAGCACCACTAAAAAGAAATACATATCTAGATGTGAACTTTACACTATTAGAATCCGTGACCCAGTTAGCGTCACTATACCTTTCTATAGCATCAGGCCAGTGTAAGTCAAACAATAGTCAACTATGCATTTTAAGTATTTGAATACTCTCTCTAAGGCAGACCAATGGTCTTTGCTAGGGTTGCTGGTATACCGACTTAGTCTCCATACAACATAAGCTATATCGGGTCTGGTCCGGTTGGATATGTATAGGAGAGATCCAATCAGCTAAGAATACTTCAGCTGAGAGACATGTTCACCTTCATTCTTCTTCAAGGATATAGAAGAATCATAAGGTGTGGAGACAGGTTTAGAGTTATGAAAGTTGAATTTGATTAGAATTTTCTCAATACAATGAGAAAGACTCAAAGATATTCCTCTAGTGTCTCTAGTGATTTCCATTCAAAGTATCATATCCTCAAGACCTAAGTCTTTCATGTCAAAGTTCTTGGAAAGATAATCCTTAATCTTTAAAATTAATTCAAGAGTTGTTCCAAAGATAAGGATATCATCACCATAGAGACAGAGGATGACATAGTCATTGTTCATCACTTTAGTGTAAACACACTTATCGTGTTCATTCACAGTGAAATCTTATTATGCAATGACTCTGTCAAATTTCTGGTGTCATTGTTTAGGAGCTTATTTTAGACCATACAAAGATTTAATAAGTTTGCAGACTTTGTTTTCTTGACCTTTGGCAATGAAGCCTTCAGGTTGGTGCATATAGATTTTTTCATCTAAATCACCATTCAGGAAAATAGTCTTGACATCCATCTGATGTATAGTCCACTTATGGATGGCAGCAAAAGCTAATAATACACAGATAGTTAAGGTTCGGGCTACAGGAGAATATGTATCAAAATAATCAATGTTATTTTGTTGAGTATAATATTTAGCTACTAATCTAGCTTTAAATTTATTTATGGAACCATCAGCTCTAAGTTTCTTCTTGAATATCCACTTACAACCAACAAGTTTACAACTTGAGGGTAAATCAATGAGTATCCAAGTATGGTTTTCCATGATAGATTTAATTTTATTATCAATGGCTTCTTTCTAGAAAGAAGATTCATGTGAATCCATTGCTTCTTGAAATGAGCTTGGATCACCTTCAACAAGAAAGGTAAAGAAGTCTTCTCCAAAATCATTTTGAATTCTACTTCTTTTGCTTCTTCGAGGCTCAATATCAAAAGATTGAGAAGAACTGGAAGATGGTAGAGCAGAAGGAAGAGATGATCTAGGATTTTCTGAGATTTTGGATTTGAAAAGAAATATATTTTCAAAGTAGACCGCATCTCTTGCTTCAATGATAGTGTTGTTGGATATGTCACTGATTTTAGAGTTAATGACTAGAAATCTGTTAACAATGTTATCTAGTGCATATCCAATAAAAACAGTATCAACAGTCTTGGAATTAATTTTTCTCTTCTTAGGTTCGAGAATAGCTATCTTAGTCAAGCAACCCCAAACCCGGAAGAAGTTTAACTTAGAAGATCTCTCCTTCCAATATTCATAAGGAGTTATATCAGAAGTTTTGTGGGGGAATCCTATTGAGAATGAAGCAAGCAGAAAGAAGAGCTTCACCCAGAGATTTTCAGGTTCTCCTAAACTAGGTAACATACAGTTTATCATGTCTATTAGGGTTCTGTTCTTTCGTTCAGTTACCCTATTAGACTGTAGTGTATAGAGAGCAATAACGTCATGAATAATACCGTGTTTTTGGTAATATTCTGTCACGCCCCGCTTCCCAAAATACCAGGGAATCAGGACGCGAGCAAGCCCGCGACGTATTAGACTGAGAAGAGATAAGTGCTAGACCCCGTCTTCTCAATCTAATACGCTAAGCGTCTGGAAACAATACAATGCAAAGGCACAGGTCCCCGATCACAGTAGCGAGAATATAATAAACAACACAGACAGAAAATATACATATCACAACTGAAATATCATCCGAGACACAAGGTTTGGGTCAAACATGCCCTTATTACAAACAGTTCAACTAAAATAGGAAAATATATAGTCCGACAAAATAAGAAGGAAGTACTGCAAGATAACTAAGCCGTCGAAAGACTAAAGGATAAAGTACTACATAAGTAAATGGAGGACTAATAACTAAGCTTCGGCTTCTTCTGCTCGGTCTATAGAGCACTCCTGCGGGGAATCATCTGGCTCCTGTACGACTCCGAACTGAAGCTGTCCATCATCTAAATCTGACGTACACCAGAGGAAACAGGTGTACGTCAGGGTGCAAGGCACACGGCAAGATCCCAAAAGGGAGAAAAGAACGGTCGTACGACCAATGCAATAATGGTAATAACAATGGAAACATGCAACTGAAATACTAATAATCTAAATATAATTTACTACTAGAATAGAATAATCATAATAAATCCAAGGGAAACAACCGAGTAACAAGTCGATCATGCAGCTAGCGATCAGAATAATCATCCAAGTACAGAGTCATACACTAGATGGAATTAATACTTAAAAATCTACAACAAGAGACGTAGTACGTCGAGCGAAATAATCCAAACAAGGAAACCCTCATGTATATACCATATGTCTCAAATTATAGATAATTAAATATTAATCCCGATCTATGTATGAAAAGAAACACAACTGGCCTACATCTCACAAGAAATCATACCTAGCCAAGAAACGAGGTCATGTAACTAGCCATTCTATAACAGGTCACTATTCACATCTCACACAGAGCCAACACTCATATCACCGGATAATTGACTGTTCACAAATCCCCTACGTGCATCCAAACCCGCGAAACGGTTCGGTGAGAGGACTACACGAAATCCGATTTCAGCCTGGTTCGAACTCAAGCAAAACTCGGGTGACGAAACGATTTCACTGACCAAGTGCGAAACGGTTCACTTAGCCCAACAAACTAACCCCAGTGCGAAACGGTTCACTGGTTCTAGTCTGGAAGATACATCAACAGTCTTATCCGATCACATGAACATTAACTTCCCCATCCCAACTCTTCTCGCTTTCTAAGTCAACATACACACAGGTTTCTAAGTCTTAAACAGGACACTACAGGCTACACTAGTCATGAATTTCTAACGGTTCTCAAGCATAACAAGGAGTACTAAACACAGCTAATCATATACAGCAAGATCATAACATATCACATAATCAAAATTAACAAAAAAACATAAATCATGAATAATTCATAATAATCCCTTTTCTAAAATAAATCCTTAAAAATTATTTATAAATGTTCTAAAATAATTTCTTTTATAAAATAAATCCTAAAAAAATATTTATAAATGTTCTAAATAATTTCTTTTATAAAACTTTCTTAAATCACTGAAATTATTCTAAATTGATACTTATTCTAAAATAAATTCTTTTAAATAATAATTATTCTAAAATAATTCTTTTGTCAAACAAATTCTATTGTTTTATTATAATTACTCTAAAATAATTTTTCACCATTATAATTTATTATAATTATTTTAAAATGATTATTTGTCAAATAAATCCTTAAAAAATCATAAACTAATCTAAAATACTTTTATCTTATTTTATCTTTACAGTATCTATATTCAAAATATTATTTTTGTATCATTCGTCAAATAAATCCGTACATGTCATCACAGTATATGTATTACAATGTGAATGGTCATACGATATTGTCCACAGTCCATTACGTCCATAACAGTTCTATACGTTATAGTTCTCAGTCCAATATGTTCACGACAGTTCTATATTTGTAACGAGTATTTATTCGGGTAACGAGTTCGTATGCATAATAAATCTGTGAGCTGAGCAAGAATAAGGATCTTGCAAACCACTAATTAATTCACAGCGGATCTAAGAATTGAATGATAAGTCCAGAGAGTAGCAGGATCTTGCAAGCAACCGATTAATTCAGAGTGGATCTAAGAATTGAATGACGAGTCAAAAGAGTATCGGGATCTTGCCTCGGGTTATTGTCGATCGAATCGACGTCAACGGGCGAGTCCGCGGGTCTGATCTGACGCGCGTAGGAACGACGGGCTGCTGACTTGGCGTGGCGACGACGCGGGGTGGACTCGCGGTGCTCGGCGACGGCTTGGGAAACGTTACAGTTGGTCGACAGGGCAGCGCCGGTGGTGTAGGGGGTCGTCGGAGGTGGCACGCGGAGGAGGAGCGCGGGCAGCGGCAGAGAGGGCAGTGGGTGGGGCTCAGGTGGCTGTCGGGGCGGCGAACAGGGGGCTGCAGGCGGTCGTGGTTCGTCGGAGAAGAGGGGGTGAAGGAGGAGCTCAGGCAGAGGGGCAGCGGAGGCGGAGTGGAGCAGCGGGGAGAGAGGGATCTGGGGACGGAGGTGGAGAGTGGGGTGGCTCGCCGGAGGGGACTGCAGCGGCTCAGGCAGCGGGGAAGCGGCTGTCGATGCGTCGAAGTGGGTGGTCGCGCGGGTTGAGGTCGGAGGCGGGGTTGGTGAGCGGCGGGCTGGGGCTCGAGCTCGAGCTCGAGAGAGAGAGAAAGAGAGAAAGAGAAAGAAAGAGGAGAGAGAGAGAGTGAGTGTACGAGAGAGAGAGAGAGAGAGGAGGATGGGGGTTTAAATAAGAAAAAAAAAGAATAAAAAATTGAAAAAAAACAAAATAGATTATTGAATACGGTGCGCGTGCAGCCGAAATTTTTGAAAAGAAGATGAGGGGGAAACGGGGTTGTTGGGTAGCTGATAGGGGTTTAACGCGGGAAGAAAAAACCGGGGTTATTTTCAAATGGGTTCAGGTATTTAAGCGAAAATAATTAAAAATAAATAATTTTGGGTACTTAAAAATTAAACTAATTACATAATAATTATCTACAAATAAAAACGTACATTTTGAGCTAATACAACAGTTGATATGAAACTGTCGAAAATATACCCGTATTGTACAATTAAACAAAAATAATTAATAATAAAAATATATTTATTTATATTTAAAATCAAATAATTATGTGATAATTATCTACACGATAAAACGTACCAGTTGTATTAATACGACCAATAATACGCAATAGTACAAGAAATTATACAATTAATATGTAGTTAATAATACAGCGTATTATACAAAATATACGTAATAATAATAATACCACATATTATTCAAAATGATACGTAATAGTATCGGTAACACAACGGATAAATCCCAAAAATTTTCATTGCACTAAATAATATAAAAACTATTTAAATAAATATAAAACTTAGACTTTAAATCATAGAAAATTCTAGAAAATTAAGAAAAATACAAATACTCTTTTAAAAATCATAATTAAATATTTTAAAATACCAAAAATTTATTTTAACTAATATTAAAATTTTACGGTCATTACATATTCAGTCATCATTTGAGGTATACTCCCCCCCCGATCAGATCTTAGAATCTTAATCTTTTTGTCAAGTTGGTTCTCAGATTCAGCTTTGTACACCTTAAACATATCTAAAACTTCATCTTTAGTTCTGAGAAGATAGGTGTAAAAATATCTAGAGTGATCGTCTATAAATATCACAAAATATCTCCTACCCCCTCCGGTGAGAACTCAGTTCGAGTCACACACATCACTATGAATTAATTCGAGAGGTTCAGAGTTTCTAGTTATGGACTTGAAGGGTTTTTTAGTGTGTTTCCCTTGAACACAAATCTCACATTTAGATGAGGGATCATGAGGTGATTTAGAAATAAGATTTAATTTAATCATCATATGCAAGATTTGGAAATTGACATGTCCAAGTTGTTCATGCCAAACATCACAAGACTCAAAAATTTATGCAACAGAAGACTCAGGAATTTTATTAGAATTAGATTTGATTACATTGAGTTAGAAAAGACTATTACAGATAAAACATTTTTTAATAAATACATTATTCTTGGTAATCACAAATTTATTCGATTCCTTTACAATCCTAAAGTCAGCTTTAAGAAGAAGAGATTCACTGATCAAGTTGTGACTGAGAGAAGGAACATGATGAACGCCTTGTAGATTCAGAGCTTTCTCAGAGATCATGGTAAGCTCTATACATCCACTTCCCATTATTTGTTTGGTGGAGTCATCTGCTAAAATTATGCTTCCTCCACATGATTCCTGATAAGTTAATAACCAAGAGCGATCATTACATGAATATTAGCTCTGGAATCCAAGTACCATTTAGTGGAAGAAGTAAGGGAATTAACAAGATAAGATGAAGAGGCTAACCTAAAGGAAGTTGGATTCTCTTCAATCATATTAACTTTGTTGGATCCATTTCCTTTAAGAGCAGGTTTGGCCGTTTTCTTCTTTTGAAAGAAACAGTTGGGAGCCAGGTGATTGGTTCTACCACAGACATAGCAAATTTTTCCATCAGACTTATGGCTGGAAGAGTTGGGAATGGATTTAGGCTTATCCTCTACCAAGTTCACTTTAGCCTTTGATTCGGTCTTGGTTTTAGAATATTACCTATGCTGGTCTTCAATACGAACAGTCTTGAGGGCTTCAGTTAAGGTTAAATCTCCTTGCTTGTGTCGGTGATCTCTAGCATATCTAGACTAGGAGGGAGTGAGTTTATCAATCAAACATGAAACTTTATAATCATCGGTAAAAGTGTTTCCTTTTGATTGGAGGTGACGAAGAAAATCTTGGAATTCATAAATTTGTTCATTAATGGGTTTGTCATCAACCATCATGAACTTTTTGAAGGAGGAGGAAGTGAAAGCAGAATTCCGGCATCATCATAGCCATATTCTGCTTCAAGGGTATTTCATAGGTCTTTAGCACTTTTGAACTCATAATATATGTCATAGAGGTTGTCTGCAAGTGCACTAAGAATCCTAGAGCAACAATGATAGTTGATTTCTTCTGGTTTCATAGAGCTAGAAAATGAGCTAGCACTAGAATCAGAAGTGGAAGGACATGGTTTAGGTTGAGGACCATAAACAAGAGAGTTGGAGGGTTGAAATCCACTGGATGAAGACTCAGGAGTTTCTATAGCAGATAGAAGACCTAAGGTGATGAGCCAGTATCTCATCTGATTAGCCCACCGTTTATAGTTTACACCGGTTAACTTCTCAGGTTTGACACTCTTGGAATGATCAGAGTTAGCTATAAGTCCAATTAAAGTTAACTAGTTTGGTATATGAGATCTGAATGGGAATGATAGGGTTTTGTCAATACCAATTAACTAGTTACTTAAATGATTATGACTGAAAATAATTATGAATTAGAAAGGTATGAAAAATGTATATAAATTTAATTCTAAACAGGAACCGAAAAGCTAATTGATTATATCAACTTAACAGTTAATTACGAATTAAATAAATAAACAGCAGTTACTGTAGTAATTAGATGTAATTAGTTAAATAATCAATAGTACGGATAAGCAATGAAATATTTAGTAAACATCGAGTTCCCCTGAGTGAACAGTAACCCTCGGTGAACAGTAACCGATATTTTTTTTAAAATTAACAGCAACTAATTTAGATTATTAGTTAACAAATAAATAACAAGTAAGTAAATCAATTTGCAGTAAATTATTGTTTTTTATCGAACAGTAACATAGGGTTTTCTTCGGGCGAACAGTAAAATATCTGATGAACAGTAATATATTTTTTTGAATTAATAAAATTAGGCAACAAATAAAAACTCTTAATTTTAGATCAAGTTATTTTAGATTTAAATTAACAGTAATAATAATTACTCAATCTTCTAGGTTGCTGTCAAATGAGAGAATATTAGTATAAAATCCGAAATAAAAAGTTAGAAATTCAAGCCTAATTGGGAGTAGGGCTGAGCACGGTTCGGTTCGGTTTGGTTTTTAACAAAATTTGAACAACCGAACCATTCCGCCTATAATTCAAAACCGAACCGAACTGTTGCAAGTTGGTTCGGTGCGGTTCGGTTCAATTTATTCGGTTCTAACAAATTCAATGCAGACTACAAAGGAGGCATGCAAACCACTTACAGGTATCTAACTTCATAATGTGAAAAATTAGATACAGAACCTCAACCCCTGGAGCAAATTTAACAGAACCTCAACGCCTTGCTTCATAATGGGTACATACAGAACCTCAACTCCTGAGCAAATTTAACAGAACCTCTACTCCCTGCTTCATAACGGGTACATACAGGCCAACAAAAACTTTGAAAGCTTCATAAATTCCTTGCACGAATATGTTCTCTGATTAAAGAAACTAACACCTGAGCTGAACAATGTACCAATTTGATGCTCAAGTACATGATGATCAAAAAAATTAACTCTTTTTAATTGAATAGTGCGCTTGTCCTTTAAAATAATCAAGAAAGAAGCATGGCATCCCAGAAATAAAGGGCAAAAACAAAAAGTTAGAGAAGTAACCATCTCTTCTTCAGAAATCACTAAGTCATGGATATTAAAGATAAGAACGGCAGGGTCTAAAACCCTAACTTTTTAGGAACAAAATTTTCTCCCAAAACCCTAACTTTTTAGGAAGCTCACAAACCTGCAATCAAATGTGCCGAAATTTCTCATGATTATTGATGAAATTAAAAGAATGACAGGGTTTCAAGCAGATCTCCCGCCTCCGAATCTTGTTAATGCTGTTGACGAAAGAATCGACCACCAGCCACTTTCTCGCCAAGATCGCCGGCCGGAGCACGGCCTCTGGCTCGCCGAGATCCAACAGAAAGTCTCCATCTTGTCCCCAAATCGAAACCCTTGTTGGATTTTAATGGATCTAATTGCGAGGTTTAGAAATAACTGGCTTTTTTTTTGGGTTTGGAGTTTTGAATTGGAAGACAAAGAGTGATAGAGAGATAGGAACTGAGGAAGAGGAAGTGCGGCTGGCAGCTGGCGGCTGACGGCGGAGTGCCGAGCGTGAAAGGTAGAACTGCGGAGTGCGGTGGACAGAGAGTGAGAGAGAGGAACTGAGGAAGAGGGAGTTTGGCTGGTAGATGGCGGCTGATGGCTGACGGCGGAGTGCCGATCACGGAAGGCGGATTTGCGGAAGTTGAGCGCGGAAGGCGGCGGACAGAGAGAGAGAGAGAGAGAGAGAGAGAGAGAGAGGAACTGAGGAAGAAGAAGTGGCGGGCGGCTGGGGATTTAGGGTTTTGAGATATGAGGGAACGAGAGGGGTTTGTTGGTTTCTAATGGGTAGTTTATTTGTTGCGGTCGGTTCGGGTAGTTCGGGTTGAAAAGTTTTCAACCCGACCCGAACCGTTTTACAAACCGAACCGAACCGAACTGCTAATTTCGGGTCGGTTTGGTCGGTTTTTTCGGTTTGGACCGATCCATGCACAACCTTGATTAGGAGCAGTCGTGATTTCGCTGTCCTAGAAGATTGAAGACCCGCCTATCTCCCTGACACAATCGATCCTCTCACCTAGCGGTAAAAAACCACGGTTCAACCTGGCCTTCGTACTCGGGCAAGAGTAGCAGAGCTTTTGCTCAGACGAAGATGGTTGCCCAGAAAGAAATTAATAGTAATCGAAATTTTTAAAAGAGAAATGGAGGAGAAGAGATGAAGACTTGCTGTTGTTGTGCTTTCCGAGGAGGAGAACCCCTGTATATATAGAAGCTGGAGACCAAAGAGTCGTTGCTCCAAATCCGCACACGTTACACAGGATCCGCGTAACTCGCCGCGTCATCTCCGCATCCGTTACGAACGAGTCAAAACATGAAAAACGTGCAAAAAAGAAGGCTGGAGAGACAAAAGAACACGTGCGCGTGCGGTGTGGCGTGACTGCGTGTGTTATGCAAAGCCCACCAAATACAAAACCCAAAACACTACTCAAAGCCCAGTAAGAGGTGTCCCAATATAAACTCCTTACTATTCATCTCAATTTCTAATGCGGGACTATTCATAAAGACAAAATTTTCTTTTCCTCAAACAACATAGCGATCATGTGGTACATATGAAACATATTTCTCAGGAGAATTTTTAAACTTTTTCACCTTATCGTTCACGTCATTGGAATAACCTTTTGATATTTCATCACAGTTTTGTATTAAAAAAAAAAGCACCAAAATTTCTCTCTACTTAGCTAATAGAAGCATTTTTTCCCCAAAAAAACCTTCAATATCGTTCATGTAATGTCGTTTTACAGATTTACGATAACTTAATAAAAAAAAACACCTAAGATTTCATAACAGTTCGGTAGAATCGATATTTACCCGAGGAGTTCATAGAGTAGAAGACCATTGCACGAGGCGCGAAAGGTGATCTCTCTTTCATCGGCTAACGATTCCGGCGGCAGCAGGGCGAGATTCTGAGTACTTTTGTGCAGGGGGGCGTAATAGTTCCGCCTGGCAGAGTAGCCTAGGAACACGATGAGACCGGACGTCTTAAAAAAGAAGCGATCTCGGACGTGATCTCTCCAATATTTAGAAACGTAGTGGAATTTGGCTAGGGTTTGGATGGGCAATCTGGGGATGATCTCCTCGGCGATGAAATCGTCGTTTATAGCGGGGTTTTCACAGGGCGAATTTTAAAATAAGGGGAAAAAAAAAGAGTAAGGAGAACTGAATTAACCCAGTTTTATAAGTTTAAACCTTATTATATAAGGGAAAATATATGAGAGAGAGCACGAATATTCATGCCACATGCACGTCTCCCATTAGGTATAGTTTAAACCTTACAGAAGTCCCGTACGTCCAACTATTATATATATATAAAGGAAGATAAGAATTATATGTCAAAACCTAAAAAAGTTAGTTGGAAACACTTGTTTCTATAATTTTGAAAAACATGTGAGAGATAGCAACACTTAAATTTTCTCAAAATTTTGAGAGATAGCGACAATTCAAAGAGCTACTAATCATCATATCATATCATATCATACTCCCTTTAAAAACACGAGTTCGGGAAAATCTTTTAGTAGGCAAAAATACATTTGGAATTTAAATACTAATCTATTAAGTAAGAGTAACTTGATAAATTGATGAATCCTTATTGGATATATACATAGTATGAAGATAAGGATATGGTTTAAATTAAAATGTAAATCTAAATGAAAGAGCAACTTAAGTAAATTAGACGATTTATTAAATACCAAATTTATCCCATCGCTCTTATATGTGATCAATGATCAAATTGCAAACAATTATTCATGTGCTACATGATTAATAATGCCAAAGTGAGAACAATTATTCACATGTTATATGATTAATAATTACACACAATGTGACGATCTCTCACCAACTAAAATTCAAGTAGTTCACAATACGCTTAATTATGTCAATTAGACGATTTATTAAATACCAAATTTACCCCCTTGCTCTTATATGTGATCAATGATCAAACCGTAAACAATTATTCACAAGCTACATGATTAATAATGCAAATCTATAAATAATTATTCACATGCTATATGATTAATAATTACACATAAAGTGGTGATCTCTCACCGACTAAAATTAAAGTAGTTTAAAGTACTGCATAGTTAGTTTTAAAATTTAATTATACTATTATTATTTAAATAGAATTTTATTTATAATTGTTATCCTCTCACATGCAACATCATATACCAATATATATAAGCCAAGAAATTATAATAATTTTCATAGCACTTTTATCTCCTTCTATAGGCATGTGCCTTTGCTATTAGATTAGATTAGATTAGGTTATTTTAAAGCAATTAATTATATTATATATCTGATCTTTTCAGATCAAGAAATTACAATAGCTTTCACAGTATTTTTATCTCCTTCAACAAGTATGTGTCTTTCTTATTTTCTTCTTATTAGAATAGATTAGATTGTTTAAGAATTATGAATTATAAAATTGTAACAATTTTCACAGTACTTTCATCTATTTTCTTCTTATTAGATTAGATTAGGTTATTTTAAAGTAATAATTAATTATATTGTATGTTTGATTTCTTTTCAGATCATAAAGTTTAATTATACTATTATTATCTAAATAGATATTGTTTGTATAAAAGTCAAAGAGAACCTCACACGTTCTTTGATCTTAATGCCAATTATAATACTTATATATGGGTTTTTATTAAAATAAATTTTATGTATGTGATTAACTTATATGATCCTACTTTAATCAGATTAGATAATTTAACATTTGTTCTTTACACTCAAACTCTTCCGCAAAATCAAGAGATTTTTAAAATTAATCTTGGGGGTTGCTTGCATTAAAAATTATGTTAGAGGGCCCATACAATCTGTTTTATAGTTTAAGATTGTCAACACATTTTGTCTCTTATACATATCAATTATGAGTAATAATATAATTTAATTGATCCAGATGTATCCTAATATATTTCTGGACACTTATTTTGTCTTTTGCTCTTTATCATGTATAAACCTAGCGATTCTTATTCAATTTCTTCTTTTTTTTGTCTCTTGGCATTGTCAATTGTTCTTCATTATGTACAAACCCATTTTATGGATTAGGCTTATGGTTTTTGAGGGGGGAGCAGAAGACAATTAGGTTGATTTTGGTGTTGGGTTTCATTATTTGAAGAGATTAATTTTAAAAAATTCAACTCCAACCTGATATCACAATTGATATAGATGATGAAGACGCTACTCTAGAATTGCCCAATCAAAAGATAAATGTGAAGAAAGATTGATCTTGACTCAATTAAAACATAAAATAAAAAGAATAAATGATAATATTTTTTAAATATTTTATACTATAACTTAATTTTTGAGTAAAATTAGGAATTTTTAGAATGAATTTTCATGCAAAATTTTTAGTATTTTTGCATGCTTATGTGATTGTTTTTATCACATAAAATTATACTATAGTTACCATCAATCTTTAGTTTTATCTTTTTATTATTTTAAGTCTATCAAATAATATAGGCTGAGATCTCATATATATATATATATATATATATATATATATAGAGAGAGAGAGAGAGAGAGAGAGAGAAACTTATGTCAACTTAAGTGGACGTTCACTAAGTTTCTTAGTCATTGATGATCATTTGATTGAGTTACATTGTAGATGATCCAATCCGTTGAACTTGATCTACATATTCTAAAACCCCAACACACCAAATTTGGGGTGAACCTGTCGTGGTTCGTATGCTTTTGAGATTGTTTATTATAAAACATGAGCTTATAATATTGAAAAGTACAGTGTAATTCTATTTTTAATGCAATAAGAAATGTTATTTTTTATTGCTAGAACTATAGTTCATAATGATATTGTTATTCATTCTTGGCTCCATACTATAGCTTAGTATTAGTATAGTTTAGAATATGACATATAGTAGCAATTTAATTTATTTATTTTTACTATTCTGCTTGAAGATATTATTATGTCAGCTGATATTTTTTTTCTGCGGAAATCAATTATGATATCTCGGTTAAGTATATTGATCCCAGTTTAGCACAAAAATCCATTACAATATTAATTTTCTATAATTTTTAAATAAAAATTATAACAAATCTAATAATTAAAATGAATCTGACTTATTTATAGTAATAAAATAAGAAATAAATTATTTTGATATTAAACCATGTGTAATGCACGTGCATAAAAACTAGTTCTATATATCTCGCAGTGAAAATTTTGAGAGATATCAACACTTATACGATTTCTTCTAATTAATTATTAATTGAAATGCTAAGGTTGTTGTTTGTTGGATATTCTCTCGTGGCAGCTTTTTATATACAGAAGATCACATTTTCTTAGATTTGTTTTTCTGTTTTAGTTAATATTCAGTTAATTAAAGATATTTCCCCCTTTCGATCTACTAGATTTTAAGCCTTTTGTAACAATTAAGTTTGAAATAAAATTATTTTGTTCTTTTGATTTGCAGCCGCGTGTGCTTGTTTGTTCTTGGGTTGTAAAATAGGAATCTTCACTAGTAGAAAATCACATATTCTAGACGGAATATTCTAGACGGAAATTTTTCCGTCTAGAATAACTTATTCTAGACGGAAATTTTCCGTCTAGAATATTCCGTCTAGAATAATGCATTCTAGACGGAATATTCCGTCTATAATAGTATCCTAGACGGTTCCTATAATTTAAATTTTTTTTAACATAGTCAAGTATTCTAGATGGAAATTTCCGTCTAGAATGTATTCTAAACGGAAATTTCCGTCTAGAATACCTGCCCATTTAAAAAAAAATATTAACCCGTCAAAACCAGCAGCCGCCCTCTTTTCCCCCCACAAAATGAAAATTTTCATCCCCATCCTCCCTCTCCCTCCCCTCCTCTCCCGGCGTCCCCAACTGGCGCTCCCCCTCCCTCCCCTCCCTCCGGCCCTTCCTCGACCTCCCCATCGCCGCGATCTCCCTCCAGATCGCCCGCAACTCTTTCTGGCCCAAATCCTGGGGCCCTCGCCCCTCCGAACCCCCCGCCGCCCTCCGCCACGCCCGCTCCCCCCTCAGGCGGGCCCCCCTCCTCATCCCCGTCTTCCACCGCTACATTCCCTCCCTCCCCTCTCTGGCCTGGAACCCCGTCTTCTTCGTCGGCGACCACCAGATCTCGCTCTGCGGCCTCGACCTCGCCGACTTCTTCGCCCGCTTCCTCCGCTCGCCCCCGCTCCACCGCTCCACCGCTCCACCGCTCCAAATCAGAGAGAGACGACTGTCATCTGGAGCAAGTCGACGCGGTTGCCTCTTTATAAGGCGATTGTTTGGATGGATGGACGAACTAGCTCAATCTGCAGGTTTGAAATTTTTGTTCTTCTAGGTCAGAATGGTCATCATCCATGTTCGAGATTTATTTGTTGTTGTAGGAAATGGAAAAAATTGGTTGTGTATGCTAAGTGATGCAATTGCTTGATTTGAGAAGTAGGTCCGTCTTACCTACATAGATGAGGCTTTGTTTTTGTTCCTTTAATTAGCTAATTAGAACGTTCATAAATTAGCTTTAAAGGAAAATAAGGAAAATGTATCGGTAAGTTATGTGCTTTTAAAATAATATTGGGTCTCTGTCGATTTTTACTTTTGCTCTTTAGAAGATTAGACAATCATGTAGGGTCATTCTTAATATCGGTCAGTGCTCAATAGAAGTGAAAAAGGCTCTATATTTGTTATGAAGCATTGTCACTTATAATTGTTTGATAAATCTACATTATCAGTATCGTGTTTAAAAACATAAAATAAAGGTCCATGTTAAACATGACTAGATGAATCTGAATGAAGGTTTTATTTTTGAAAATTAAAGGATATGAAATTTGTAAACACATCTCTAATTATAGATATTTCTCTTTATTTTATTTTTAATTCTGATACAAAGTGTTAATGATATGGACTTTTCAATAGGCATTTCTTCAGCCTAAGTTCACTTCAACTCATTCAAACTGATCATTCTGTTTTCTTCTAGGTTTCGTCCCCGTATACTGATTGATGTGTCGAGGATTGATATGACCACAACTGTCCTTGGTTTCAACATATCTATGCCCATCATGATTGCTCCAACTGCCACGCAAAAAATGGCTCACCCTGAAGGTAATTTATATCCCCTTAGCATGTACTTTACCATTTGAACTAGATGTTAGAACCAAGCAATAACATGTTTTCAGATATGATGCCGTAATTGGTATGTGAGAATTTTGTGTCTTGATTGTTAAATTTATAACTTCCTAAGGTTCAGAGTGTGGTTTATGTGCTTAAAAGTCTGTTTACTTTTTGGATCTTAATCTTGGTCTACTTTACAAGTAAAGCATTATCTTACATCTGAGTTAGTATTTTTCTTGTAATGGTTTATAAGAGAGAGTTCACTTACAATATCAATTGAAACTATCAAAGCTTTCCTGTCTTCATATTTATATTAACATTGTCATCATCGCCTGGATTTCACACTTTGAAATGATTGGACTTATAGGGAGTTAGAGGTTTGCTCCTAAGGTCAGCTATAGAGAGCAACTCCCTATTGACGAAGTTCTGCGCAAGGAAAATATGGATGAAAGAGGAGTATTTATTTTCAGTGTTATTTATGTTCTAAATTATTTGTTGTATCATTCAGGCTGATGACTCTGGTCTGGCATCATATGTTGCTGGTCAAATTGACAGGTCTCTGAGCTGGAAGGTATTTTAGAATCTATCTTTCATACTATGATCATATACCTTTTTTGTCGATAATGTATGTATATGTGTGTTTATGTATACATATATGTTATTAGATAATAGATACCCCTTTACTTTTCACACTTCAGAAACATAATTGAGCAACGCAATGCCTTTACAAACTTCAAAATTGGTTTAATGGGCACCTTTTTCTTTTCTTAGAATCTAACTAAATTGTGAAGTCATTGATGAATGCAATCTGAAACTCGGAGAAACCTTTGAATATTAGTGGATTATCGATTGTTCGAGGAGCCATGTTGGTGCTGAACATTGATTTTTTCCTTAACATAATTCATAAGCTACCTTCTCTTCTTTACACAGTGAGAATTTGCGGACACATGCATCTCCACTTTATTATGTTGGCTGTGTCTCATATGTCGCATATTCATATTTTCTGTAATACAATCGCACCCATGCCAACTCATATGCCGCATTGCTAGCACCACACGTTGCACAGTGCACACTTATCACTAATTTTTGCCTTGTACTTTGCTCATGGATTCTAAAATTAGAATTCTATCAATTATTTGTGGTATAAAAGACTATTTGATCGGAACTAATCAAATGTGAAAAAAGAAATTCCCTATCAAACGGGTACCCGGTCTAAGTTGGGTTATGACTTATGACCCCACCTGCGAGGCCCGGCCTCCTCTCTCTCTCTCTCTCTCTTTCTCTCACTAATCAGAAATTAATATATTTAATTGTTAATTAAAACTAAATTAAATTAGTGATTACGGTTACTGTCAAAAACTTAGTGATTACGGTTTAAGCTCAAACTGGTATTTTGCCTGTTTAACATTAGGAGGTTTCGTGACACGGCTCAAAGTTCATGGGTGTATTGTTAAATTTGTAAAGTTTACAGAAGTTTAGTAAAAATCCCTCCAAAGTTCATGGGTGTTTTGCAAAAATGATATTACCACAACACTTTTACCGTACTAGTTCCCACAAAAATTTGTTTTTTTTGCATGCAAATAATGTTTTTCACTTTATGCTCACATGGATGCACTTGTTTAAAAAAATTGTCACACATTAGATTCACTCTTTGCCAAATACCCTTTCATGCAGGGCAAATTACACTAAACCACCAGGAACTCTTAGCATCCGTTATGACGATGTTTGCTTCTGTTGATGATTGCTTTTCCTTTCTCTTCTGCTTGTTCTTCATCTATTCACTGAGCTTTGGACAATCTTTCTTCTAATGAGCAGTCTCTTTACACCAAGCACACTGATCTTTGCCAACTGCAGGATGCCCTACTCTAGACTGTGACTTCTCATTCTTCCGGTTTGGATTCTTCCCTCTTGCGATCAATGCCTCTACTATCGTGTCACTAGTAGACTCCTTATCTTTCTTTCTTAGTTGGTAATTCACAAAAGCAGTGGTTAGCTCACTGTACGAAAGAGGCGCATTCCCATTAATTAGGGTAAGAACAAAGGTCTCATATTCCTCATCTGGTAAGGAGCTTTGTCCTCATCCTCTATTATAACATCTACATTCATCAAATTCGTAAGAAGCTTCGTGAAGCGGTTCATGTGATCACCAATGGAGGTTCCTTTTTTCAATTGAAAGCGGTAAAGGCTCCTCTTCAAATGCAAGCGGTTCTTTACACTCTTGGTCAAATACTTGCCCTCAATAATCTCTTAAATCTTCTTAGCCGAAGTCTCATTGATCACATCATATTTCAAATCTTGAGTCAAACAAGATCTAATCATACCACACGCCGTTCTATTCATCTTCTTCCAAACCTTCTCTTCAATATCATCTGATTTGCCATCCAACTCCAAAGTATCTTTCAAATTTTACGCGTTCAGCGCATCCAAAACCTCACATCTCTATAATCCAAAATTGTTCGTTCCATTAAACTTCTTCACATCTATCTTCGTAGAGTGGATATTCAAACTTTGAATGGTCTTCACACCAGAAACACCACCCTCAACACTCGATGTACTTTCTTTTTCAATCATCTTCCTCAACACACCAATAACCAATGCGGAATAAACTGAAGAATAAATCCAAACTGAGAAAATATAGAATTTTTATCAAAAAGATCTCACTAGAATTTTTACCAAAAAGATCCCACATTTATATCCAATTGAAACTCTAGACGAGCTTCCAAAGAGATCTACTCCTCCAAATAGCCCAAGCATAGCCCGAGCTCTGATACCACTTGTTGGGAGTACTGCGCGTGTTCCGAGAATTCACAAATTTACCGAGAGAGAAGGCACACAAATCAACTAATAATAGCACAAACTCAAACACCAAAGTTTACGTTGTTCGGCAAATTATCTACGTCCACGGGGCAAGAAGGAGGTGAGTTTTCACTATAGAAAAAGAGAATACAAAATAGAGATTACAAGATAACTCAAATGCTCACAAATAATCTCTCAAATCTCTCACAAAACCCTCAAACAAATTGCTCAGAAAGAACTCTCTTTTCTGTGCTCAAAACTCTCCTTCAAGCTACCCTAAAACTCAATCAATATGATCGATAAACCCTAAACAAATCGTGTTTCTATTTATATTAAATAGAAAACCCAAACAGTACAGGAAACCGAAGCAGGCGCAGACCCGACTCGCGGTTGACCGTAGAGACACGTGCCGTCGACCGAAACCAACAACAGAAACTAATAATCACTACAGGTTTGGCCGGTCGACTGGACCTGACTCTGTAGTCAACCGCGCATAGACTTTCCCCTGTGCACATTCACGGTCAACCGCCGCTCCACTCGCGGTCGACCGCAAGACACCCAAAATCTGTCCTTCGCCTTTTTGCCTAAACTTCAGCGTTAGTTCCCAATTCTACACTTACAAGTGATATGAGAATTGCCTTACAAGTGATTATCCTATCACTAGCTACAATTTATGGAGCCTTATCCAGTGGCGGAGCTTAGTTGTTCTTTGGGAGGGCGATCACCCCCCCTTCGTTTCAAATTTTTTTTGATGTATTATATATATATATATATTTTATAATTTTAAATTAGTGTTATTTTGCTCCCCCCCCACCCCTAATATTTTGAAGTTTCAACTGGAACATTTTGTCCTCGACGCCCGTAATGATCCAAAATTGAGAAGTCTTTCAACTATTTCCGAGTTATGTGTGGCGCTGGCTGAAACTGAAAAGAAAAGTGAATATTTTCTTGTTGACCGCTT
>BQKN01066552.1:427-33486 GCA_022839385.1 Asparagus kiusianus
GGGATTCCTTCAATGGTCCCAAGCATTCCTTAATAGGCGCTTTGCCTCGATCCCCGGGTAGAGAGCCAATGTGGTCCTTCAATGGGATTCTAGATTTGGAGAGATCCACGCTGTCATGGGGTTTCACCGGAGGTGCGGGAGCAAGATCTGGAGTTGACGAAGGCCGGAGAGCAACGACGCCTGCTTTTGCCTTAGGCGCTGATTTGGCTTTTAGCATCCAAACTTGTTTGGATCTCGGTGATCTCTTAACTGCCTTGTCCTTTTACATTTCCTGTGCTTTTCGCACAAGGGTCCGAGGATGCGCAAGCAAGGCGCGGCGCTTCTGGATTCGCTCCTCGAGAGTAGAGCGGGTTCGTTTGACACGAACCCATTCATTAATCGAAGGTCGGGAGGAGGATCCCGATGCAGGTCGTGGCGATAGATTAGCCACTTGGCGCTTTCTAAACTCCAGATCTGCTTGGTAACGGAGCCCATCCATCTGATCCAAAGCTTTGGCGAATTGGCGCACGAGGCATTGGCGTTTCCTTTGACGTGCTCTCTTTGATAGAGTTGGCGCGCCTTCAGCAGTCGGCTCCTTGATGGCGAAGGAGTTCAGATCTACAGATCTGGTCTCATTGGATGCTGGCGGATCGTTGTAAGGTGCAATTATAGCATCAACTACGAGGAGATCGACTTCTCGGGTCTTCAGATCTGGAGACCGACGGATCTTCTGAGAGGAGGAGATCTTCCTGCGCTTATGAGGAGTAGCAGATCTGGAGGAGGAGGAGGAGATGTACTCTTCAAATTTCTGCTGGTCGAATTCATACTCGACTTCTTCGAACACCGGGATCTTGATCGTCGGCTGCGGCACGACAGCTTCGGCAGCGAAGCTGTTGGCTCCCACTGTGGTCGCCAGTTTGTTTGCGATAAAAGTTGATTTCTTCATTGCTGAATCTATTACACGTTTATCGATTACAGATTCAAAGTAAAATTAGTCTTTTTATAAGACTTTCTTACACAATGAAAAAAATAAATAAAATACAACTCTCTTCAAACAAACGCAATGGGTGTTTATCACCCGTTGCTTACGTGAGATCTTGGCCTGTGACGGGGATGTTGATATCCGTGGACCATCGCCGATCAGATCCGATTACTGAAAAATCGGGCAGAACTTCGTCGATTCGCGAAGGAATCAAGAAACCGTAGCGCTTATCTCGACAACGGCGAGATAATTGCTCTTCTTAAGATTATCGCAACGGGATAATCTTAAGAAACGGATCCGGGGAACTGCAGATCTGACGAGCTCCTCTTCTATATGCCGATGAACTCGATCCGATCTCTCCTCCTCGAGAAACCGAAGCGCTTATCTCGGCAATAGCAAGATAATTGATCTTCTTAAGATCACCACAACGGGGTAATCTTAAGGGACGAACCGGGCTGTAGATCTAACGAACTCCTCTTTTTTATGACGAAGAATCCACTGAAGTCTCCTCCTCCTCTCTGAAATTCATGGCTCTTCAGTCCTCAATCCGACAGGGCTTCGCCAACGCTCGAGAATTCTAGATCCCTGAAAATGAAGGCCCAAGAGCTGTATTTATAGGCTTCGGAAGTCGGTTTTTTGGATAACAATGACCGATTCACACCTATCCTCAGTTATAACCACTTTATCACATTTAAAGATAACCCCAAGGCAGTTAGGGAGGCTCTGGAACCGTCAAAACTGATCAAAAACCGTCAAACACATGTCCCGGGTGCGAGACAGTTCGGGGTGTCTCGCACATGTGCGAGACAGTTTGTACCCTCTTCAGTATTTTGGCTCTAATTCTTTCATCTGACCTCCGAATAAGGTGATTCAAGTTATGTTGGAAAGATAACGAAAAGATCTACAACTTTTATCTTTTAAGATTCTTCAGATTCGAATCAAATCATGGTCAAAATAGCTCCACAAGGTTCGAGACATTTGTGAGTGTCTCGGCCATGACATTTGTGAGTGTCTCGGCCATGGCCGAGACACTTGTGAGTGTCTCGGGTATTTTAATCATAACTTCCTCATATAACCTCCAAATGACCTGATCCAAAATTCATTAAAAAGATAACAAAGAGATCTATAACTTTTATCTTTTAAGATTCTTCAGATTCGAATCTAAATGTGATCAAAACAGCTCCACAAGGTCTGAGACACTTATGAGTGTCTCGGCCATGGCCGAGACATTTGTGAGTGTCTCGGGTATTTTGGTCATAACTTCCACATATGACCTCTAAATGATCTGATCCAAGATACATTGGAAATCTTACAAAGATATCTACAACTTTCATGTTTTGAGTTTCTTTATCTTCGAATCGGATCATGGCCAAAATCGTTATTCTTGTCTGAGATACCAACACTGTCTTGGAGTTTGTACTATCTTTGGTATTTTGACTTTATCTTTCTCATATGATCTCCAAATGACCTGATCCAATATGTATTAGAAATCTAACGAGGAGATCTACAACTTTCATGTTTTGAGTTTCTTCATATTCGAAAGAGATTATGGCCAAAATCGCTCTACAAGTTTTGAGATACCTTTGGGTGTCTCGCCGAGGCCCGGAACGTAGTCCTGCGCGTTCCGTCCGTTTTTGTCGTATCTTCGTCATCCGAACTCGGAATCATGCGATTCAAGATGCATCGCAAAGCCGTCGAGAAGATCTACAAGCTCTCATGATTGAGTCATATGTAAAATAAATGAGACACGAGGGGTGTTCTGCCTTTCGTAAACGACGCGGGGCTCCCGATCAGCTTTCGTTCCTGTTATTCTAAAACTCTGTTGTTTCACATAGTCCGTCGATTCACTTCAAGCGTTTGTCGACGTCAATCAAGCTTCTGTAACTTTGATAGTGATATTCATCATCTTCTCTTAGCTTCGAGCTATTCGTGGAGACCTATAGGCAATTTTCAACGCCTACAACTTGTACACCGAGAGAAGTGTGAGGTGAGAGATGGGGTCGAATCCAATAGGAGTGGCGTCGGTTGACGAACCTAGAGAGAGGTTGTAACCGAGCACTTGAGGAGAAGGACACGGGCTAGATTCCTACACTTAGTGTGTAAAGTGTGATTGATTAGTGATTGTGTAGTGTGAGAGTTTTCGGTGATCTTAAAAACCGAGTGTGTAGAAGTTCCGGCTTCCAAACCGGATTATGATAGTGAAGATCTTCTCGAGGTGAGGAGCGGGGACGTAGGTCATGGTGACCGAACCTCGTAAACATATCGTGTGTTTGTGTTTTGCTTGGCTTATATTTTATTTGTGCATATTCTTATTGTTCTTATTCATATCCAACTCTTGCAATAACATATTGATCAATAATTTTTTAATTGGCAATTAATTTGGATTAGATTAGCATAAGACCCTACTCCCCCCCCCCCCCCCCTCTAGGGTCTAACACTCTATTCCCACGTCGGGAAGTTACGAGAGTATTGATTGGTTTATAACATGGGTTATGATAATCAAGTGTGATAATCAAGGGCGGATCTAAGTGGTGCCGAGGGTGGGCAACTGCACTTTAGAGATCTTATTTTTGTAGACCATGTTGAGGGTTTTCTAAAAATATATTATAATAGTGATTCTGGTAAATGAGTCAAAAATTATGGGGTGTACTAATTGTTTCTAGCCTGCTGCTAACTGTTTTGATATTAGCTTGTCAAAACATTCATATCATAAGCTATATACAACTCCGAATTGAGTTCCTTTTTATTTCTGTAAATAGATAATTATAGTCAGGCCCTCCAAGAAAATTTTTCTAGATCCGTCACTGGTGATAATGACTAGTTATTTTTGTAATGCTTTGAGCCAAATAACATATTGCATGTTGTTGTTTTTTAGTGATAGACAGTTTCGTTATATTCCTAATTAATCGGCACTCCATGGCGGAAACATTAAAAAGAACACCCCCTTCTAAAATAAAACAAATTAAAAATTAATAAAATTCTAAAGATATGAGAAAAAAGACAGCTAGCCGAAAGGATCTTGTATATTTAGGGGTTTCCAACAATCTGCGATCTGATGATTCCAAGACAACGTTACGGTGAAGGAATCAATTATTCGCATCAAGTCCTATCTCAACATCATAGTCATATCTAGCCTATAAATAGCTTGATCAACTTCACCCATTTCATCAAGCATCACACTAATTAAAGTCTTTGCACCAATGGCTTCCTTCAATGGCTTCAAAGCTTTTATCTCTCTTGCTCTTTCACTTATATTCTTCGTGCAAGCCACTATAGGTATGCTACTACATATGAGCGCAAATCATACAGATAGATGTAAATTTCTTCTTCTTCCATCTTTTTTTGGACGGACATTGATATTATATAATATGGATATCCGAATATCTAAATTGATTAGATACATTGAAATTAACTTGGTTCTAAATTAGTACATCTGAAGTAGATCGATTTTGATAATTCAAAGGTTTAATTCTTGATTTTTAGGCATGTCAAACACATGATTAGTGTATCCTTATTTGAGCAAATCTGTTTATAATCATATCATGCGTCCCATGCGTCACGTGATATATATGCATTGTATATAGACTGTTTCTCTCACATCCTATACGTATCCAATTATGGTGGATATGAATATATTTGTTCCTTGTCAAACCGACGATCCCTACTCGTATTCAACGTTCATATCTAATATGATTACAATATGGATATAGATATAAATATGATAACGATAACTGTGTAATTAAAGTAATTCTTACAATAATTGCAGGAGGAATAACATGCGAGAACCTGGACAGCAGCACCTGTGCATTTGCTATCTCATCAACAGGCAAACGTTGTGTCTTAGAAAACAGACTGCGAAGGGGAGGGAAGATTGAACTCTCATGTCGAACTTCAAGCGTTGAGGCTGAGAAGCTTGCGAACCTGGTTGAGACTGATGAATGTATCCAAGCTTGCGGGCTTAGCAGGAGCACGGTCGGTATCTCTTCCGACGCTCTGTTGGAGACAAAATTCACTCAGAAACTTTGCTCCCCTCAATGCTACAATGTTTGTACTAACATCGTTGATCTCTACTTCAATCTCGCTGCTGGTGAAGGTACAATCAATTTACAAACCTAGTAATGTGTTGGAATCATTTTCACGTAATATTTTTACTGTTAAATTTACAAAACAATCACAAAAATGCCCATAACTATTTCTATCTGTGAAAATATGATAAATTTTAGAATCAACAGAAAATACTACATGCTGTCAAAAAGTTACTTACGAATAAAATGTAATGAATTTTATTTATGTTTTACAAAACTACATTGAATTTTCAAATAACTCACTATCATGAACACTGCACAATAGTGATCAAATAACTAGTCTGAACTTTCAAACTTTATCATAAGACTTATTATATCACTACAAAAAAAAGGGTATTTAACAACTACTTTTTTCACATCTAACAACATTTTAGAAACATTGCAAAGTTGAGCACCAACGATCGATGCAAATGTTGCAATGGCAGGTGTAGGTAGTAGGGTATCAATATTCGGTTAAAACGTTGGCAATGTTCCAACGTTTCTAGTTGAAAACGTTGGTTGTTCGAAATTTTATCCAGCAAGCCCACATATGTTGTCATTTATTTCAAGGCCACACATTAGACAAAATTTTATCTAGAAGCCCACATACCTTGTGATTATTCCCAAGGCCCACACAATACCCTTATTTTTCTTACAGCGCAACCACATTAGTTATTTCAAAGTCCACAATCCTTATTTAATGCAAACCCACGAATAACAATCCAGTTTGTAGAAACACCAGAGACCACTATAAACATAAATATTATCCAAACCCCACTAATAAGGAGCCAAAAGGAAATCCTGGGGAGTTCATACAAAGAGCTGCCTTTATCTTCTGCAACTATGCTTTAAATACCTTATATTACTTGAAACTATCCGATGTGGGACATACATTATCTGCCAAAAACTTTAGAGAAAATATAGAGAACTTCCCTATGTTTTTGGTGCAAACATTGGTAATTCCTAACGTTTGCTCAAACGTTGCTAATCATATATACGTTGCTAGCTATGACTTATCTTCTAGTGTATATTTTTTTTTCTATTTATGGGTGTGGTATTTCTTCGAAGAAAAAATAGCTCACGGTTGCTTTTGTACAAAATCTCTAATAAATAGGTCATGGTAGTTTTGTAAAATTTACCCTCTTTTTATTCATGACTATACTATTCTGATCATATCTTATGCTGTAAACCATGTAGATCAGTTAAATTACTAACCAAAATCAATCCTCTCCTGTTCTTAGGTGTATTTCTACCCAAGTTATGTGAAGAACAGGTGACAGTCGTTTCTCGTAGAGTTGACATGGAGGTGGGCAGTTCAGGACTAGCACCGGTGGCAGGGCCGATCTCAGGGCCGGAGGCTTGTGCGCCTTTTAAGTCAATTGAGAGCACTGCTGATGTCCCTGCAATGCCACCAATGTAGGATGCTGAAATATTGGAAGATTTAAGACAGTCTCTATGATTTTATAGTGTATAATGATGTTGGGCATTAGGCAGACTTGTTAGTATGAAAAGATATTGCATATGTTAATGTATGTTTCGTGTGATGATATGTTTACAGGATTAAACAGAGTGTATCATGTAGTGATACTTATTTCGACTGTGGCTCCAATTATTTTTCCCTTCCCCTTTTAAATTGTGATTATCTTTGATTTAATGGAGGATTAAGTGATAAATTTGTTTCCTCACTTCTGACTTTTCACTAAACCCTTGACAGTATGCTCATAGTCACACTTTGAACTGAACCTCACGGCGATGATGGTTGCTGGGCTAGTAAAGAGTACTCATTTGATACAATTTAAAGACTCACATTGTCAAAGAACTTAATTTATTGAGTTTTGAATTGATAACGTACATGATAAGAATATGAAGTCTTGGCACACTACGACTAACTATGAAGTAAATATTAGAGGGGTCCTGTAGAGAGGAAAGAGAGTGTGGGCATGTGTTATGTTAAGGTTGACGAGTGAATTGATATAGATGACACCTTCTTTTCCATTACACATGATTTTCTATAAAAAGTCGATGAGTGCATTGATATAGATGTCACTTTGTCTTCCTTCACATATATATGATTTTTTATAAAGGATAAACTTTTTTCTTCTTATCATGTTGAATTTTTCAACCTTACCTAAGTTCTAACCCAACGCAAATTTGAATATATCCAGTCTTGATGTAGCATACATTGCGGATGCGTTTATAGAGAAAATGGATCGTCAAAGCCCAAACACGGGCCTGACAAAGAAAATTAACTTACAACAAAGAACGGGTCGTATCTCCCAAATCGTGCATCAAAATTGGACGAATATTATATGAAAATAACATATTTTTGTGAGATGGAGTCAAGCAAATCCACTGTTATTCAGTTTGTTACCATCCATTTCGCGAACTTCCCTTCAAATTGAGAGATATTGAATTTTTTGTTACTTTTTTTTATTATTTTTGGTAATGTTATAGAAACCTATTTTGATTGAAAAACAAATCCAGTATGATTCCAAATTTGAGCAATTTATTTCCTCGGTCATATATAGGGAGTCTTTTAAAGATAGTTTAGTTATTTTTATTTTTGGTAAAATTCGAGTTCTAGTTGTAGTATAGTTTATTTTTTATTTAAGTAGAGGATTGTAACCCTAGAGACATAAATTTTTATTAATAAAACTCTCTTTTATATTACTTCATGGATTTGAAATTGTCTCTTCGTGGAGTCAAAAATTGTTCTTTGCTGATTCAAAGAATGCCCCTTGTGGATGCCGATATTTTTAACTTTTGTGCTACGTTGATATTTTTAACTTTCGCACTAGGTTAAGTCTAAATCTACAAATTCATTCGGTTCTGCTAAATTGAATCCAATTTATAGCCCTAAAGGTCATCTCCAAAGTAGCGCCAAAACATCAATTTGGCGCCACTTCCCTTCTCCAACGCAGCACCAAAAGCTGCGCCGATTTGGTGGGGTGCTACAGTGTTGCGCCAACACTATAGCAATGGCGCAGTTCTTTTTTTTTTTGCTTTTTTTCTAAACTTTATTCTTTTATTCATATTTTCTTTTCTTTTTGCTTTTTTCTAAACTTTATTCTTTTTTCTTTTGTTTTTATATTTGTATTAATAATATATATTATTTTATATTAACTATTATAATGAAATTAGAGTATAAAATAAGTATTAAAATAAAATTTAAAACGAAATAAGAAAAACTACACCATTTAGATAAAATTTAGGACATAAAAATGTAATGCCTTTTATTTTTATTTTTTGCTTGCAAGTGTGATGTTTTTTTTTGTGATGTTAAATGTAACCTTTAGTTGAATTTATGAAAATAATATTTTAATTTGATTTAACATTTACATTTTATATTTTTATTTTATTCATAAAATAAAATATATTATTATAATTAATTATATGTAATGTATTATATAATTACATAATTTGTTAAATATTTTAAATAGATAAAAATGTTAAAAGATAAGAATAATAAAAGGAATATTCTTTTTGGTGTAATGGGTTAGAGATGGAATAGTGATTTGGTGTAAAAACTACACCAACTTCGTGTAAAAACTACACTACTTTAGGTTTTGTGGCTGGAGATGCTCTAACTGCTCCATTGAGCTCTAATTTTGGAACATGTAGTACAATAACTAATCTTTGTTGTTTTTTTATGTATATCTACACTATGTACTGAAGATGAGTTTTCCCTTTTGATTTTGATTTGTGAGTCACATTATTTGTAACGCCCCGCCCCGGAATCCCGGAGTCGGTACGCTACTAGATCTGATGGACTGGCCTCACAAACTACCACATATCTTTTCAGCACGTTTTGTCCTTGTTTTCATCAAAAGTTGTTTTCATTGCCGATTCCATTAATCTTCGGTCGATTACAGAAAATTACAATGAAAAATAAGAAAAATTACAACTCTTGAGAAAATAACACAGAATTCGTTTATCGAATACTGCTTTTGTGGGACTTTGCCTGTGCCGGGAACGCTTTGGTTCGTGGACCACCGAATCACAGATCGTGAAGAGGAGGATTATGATTCTTCCTTCGTTTATCGAAGTGAGAATTTGAAACGATATCTTATCGAAGTAAGATAGTCGTTCTTCTTGAAATCAAGTCAAAGCTCGAATGTCAAGGAATCATACCAAAATCAAGTCTGCTCTCTCTCTCTGCTCTAGATTGCTCGAAAATGTGCTCTCCTCCTCGTTAGAAGTGACCCTAGGGGGTATTTATAGCCTCAGGGGTCTGTAACTGCAAAAAACTCAATGAAACAGCAAGTTAGTTGGCGAGACAGTGTTTACTGTCTCGCTGGCCGAGACAGTGTTTGCTGTCTCGCCCAGCGAGACAGTAAAATACTATCTCGTAAAACAAATATTCCTGGCAGTTTCTCGCTGTAACTGCCTTCCCACGTTTTAAACTCCGTTATTTTGGCAGTTATTCACGTGATTTTCGCCCACGTTGTTTCCCACGTCCCTTGGTAGTTAATGGACACATGTAGGGCAGTTATCGAGGTGTTTTTTGACCATTTCAATACTGTCTCGCTGGAGGGACAGCAAAGCCTGTCTCGCTGGCGGGACAGCAAAGCCTGTCTCGCTGGCGGGATAGTGAATACTGTCTCGCTGGCGAGACAGTGAATACTATCTCGCTGGCGAGACAGTTCGTATTTGTTAGTTTTGAGTGATTTTCTCTATGTTTGGATATCTATTAGCTTTTTTTAACGCCTACATATACCCCCTCCAAAGTATTCCAGACGTATTCTTTTATAGAAGAGTCTGGGATACTTTGGATAAGACAGATTTTACTTACGATCCCTTCAATGCTTGGTTGAGTAGATCGTGTAGCAGGACTTGTAAATGGCTTCAACCCTTGATCTCTTCTTCTTTTAGTCTATTCAGTTCTTTGTAGAATAGCTAATGTTCTCCCGGCGTCGCGTTTATCGTTTAACCGTTGTCGAGATCTTGAATCGAAGCTGGTGTTTGTTCTTGTGGGTTCAGCTTTTGTCACTGAATTGATACATCCGCTGAGAGCTCAACAGGTTATCCTTAAGAATATTCAGATTAATATTCTCCAGAAACTTCCTGTTGTGGGTAGGAAAACAGTTTAGACTCGTGTACCCATTGGAGTATTCATGCATACCACATTTGGCTTTCAACTAGGAGAAAGTCCGCTGTCTCATACTGCGAGGTAGTATTTGCTGTCTCGCAGTGCGAGACAGTGTTTTCTGTCTTGCCGTGCGAGACAGAGTTTGCTGTCTCGCAGTGCGAGACAGAGTTTTCTATCTCGCTCAGCGAGACAGAGTTTGCTGTCTCGCTCAGCGAGACAGAAGGTATATAAGTCGGACTTGGGATTTTTTAGGGCTTTTTCACGTCGATTCTGCAGTGATTTTGGGCGATTTCTTGGCGATTTTTCGACCAGTTCTTGATCTTTTCTTATTCTCTTCATTCCTGATTCGTGTGGTGCTTCGTTTGGGGAAGATTCAACTCTAATTTGTAAAGGTTTGTTCGCCTCTTTTCTTCAAAACTTTGATTTTCTTGAACCGTGGCCTTGCATGCACTGTTTCGTCCATGTTTTGTAATATTTCGGTCGATTTTATGTTCAAAACCCTAACCCTCTTATTGGTTTTCACTGTAGATCACATACTCGTCATGTCGCCGCGTAGAGCTAGAGGTTCCCGAGGCCGTTCGACTGTTCAGTCCCCTGAGGGGGCTGCTCCTGTTGCCGCTTCGCATGGGGGTACATTTCTTTCACCCTTTCACGAATTTAAATATTGTATTCCGTCAATTTCATATATATATACCTGTATTTGTATGCAGATCCTCGTTTGTATCCTTTGAGATACCTTCGAGAAGAGCCGGCATCCTCCTTTGAGGGGATCGACGCTTAAAAGTGTTTGTTTTGCTTGGACAAAACGCACTTCAGAACACACAGGGGCGATTTTATATCATCCCACATGTGTTGAAAGGCTTTGGTATGCCGTTATAATGCTCGTGCATAATAACGCACATCTCCTTTATACATGTGGTAGATGGAAGATCGTCACACCTGTTATGAGATAGCGACTATATCTTATAGAGTAAGATATACCGTTTTCTCTAAAATTTTAGGACCATTCTTACACAATGTATGTTTTCTTTATCAGTCCAATTTCCTTCTACTGTCTTTACCGCTGATGCGGTTACGGGTCAGAGTAGCACTACCCATTCTTATTATGAGGGGCTCCCGTTAATTGAATCCTCTCCCCAGTTCAAATCCGACTATAGTGAAGAGGCTAGAGAGTTGATCTGGCGAGGTAGTTGTCGTGTTCTACGACGGTTAATCACAGATACAACCTTGATTTCAGAACAAGACTCGAATCAATGTATAAGGAAGCCGGATTTCTTGTTTGGTGATTCGGTAAAAGATCCAGAGATTGCTTTCTGCAAGCCTGCGCAATGGTTGCATCAAAGCGAGTCATCATTCTTATATTTACCCTGGATTCCTCGGGAATATTCGCTGTTAAAGTTTAGGAATTTATCCGTTAACCGTGAAATGTTCTGGAGATTAACTGAAAATCACGAGCGCATTCACTGTGGTTTCATTGGGAAAGAGGCTACCCCGGGTTCCAGTGAAAGAGCTTCTGTACAAGGGCTTCATCCAGGTGTCTTAGGACAAGATAACATCCCTCAAAATGAGACAGTTGTACAGGCCAACACTGTGAAGAACCGGTTAGCGGCAGCGGGAAAAATATTACCCAGAGAGAATTTCAGATGTTATGGATGGGTCCATTATTTTGGAGACAAGTGGTGGTGGACCAGAATGACTCGCTATGTGTTGGACCGTTGGGGGCGAGAGTTAGCAGAACTAGGGTTGGCGGTCCCGATCCGTGCTACTATGAATGGTCTGTAGATTAGTGTAGGCTATTTCCTTTGTCTATTTGAGATCTACAACCCGGACACTAATACATTCTTTACCAAGAATGGGGAGCTCGGACTACCACTGCATAAAATGATGAAGGTGTCTGGTTTGCCAATGGGCGATGTTCCATATCAAGAGTTCTTCCCAACTACCAATCAGCTGAACAAGATGAAGGATCGGTCAGCTGTGACTCATGACACTTTATGGGAATTGACCTGCCACTATCACATAGCCATGGCCGAGATGGAGCCTAAAGCAAGGAAGAAGTCTCCCCAAATCAGTTTAAAACAATTCGCCGATTATCTGTTCAAGAATCTGGAAGACCGTTCGGGAGATGTATGCGGATTGTCTCCTATGAGCCCGAGCGAAATCAATAGACTGTTAGAGAAAACAAACGCCCAGACTTACACCTCTCATTCAGAAGATGGATTTCCGCATGAGACCAAATTCCGTTCTTATCTGTGGCAAGCCGGTGTTCCGATTAGCCCTACTGCTCTGCTGGCTGGTTTCCTGGCTATATGGCTAAAGAGGTGTGTAGTTCCCCACCAGTCCTCTGATGCGATGCCAATGGAAGTATTGTATCCAGCCATTCAGCTAGCTACAGGTCGCAAATTATCCTTGCTTCCCGCTATGGTGGCTGCTATTCACAGTGGATTACGGCAATTAATCTCTGTGTTTACCCAGGAGAAAAAGAAACCCTCCGCCAGCCTATCAGTTCTGAAGCTGGAGCTGTCCTATACTTATCTAATGACCTGGTTAGTACTTCACCGGCCAGATTTGATGGAAGCTCCTAAAACGGTAGATCCCAGCCTTCCTTTGTTGCAGAATCTTGAGGCTTGCAAATGGATCAAACATCGATGGCCGGACATAACAAGGCAGTTCAAAATTGACAAGTGTTAGGAATTCTTCCCCTGCTTCCCTCGGTTCTCCGGTACCTACAACACAACTTTATTGGATGCTGAAGACCCAAGGCAGAATCGCACCATCTTGGATGTCGGGTGCTTCAGATGGTTGATGAACATTCGACCTGGTTATTTATTATTTCGGGTAAAAGACGTTTGTCATATTGAACCCTATCTTCCATGTCGATTTGCTCGTCAATTCGGCTATGAACAAATATACGTCGGCAATCCAAATCGTCACCTTAGCTTTCGAGGAGGACTTATTGACGGAGCGAGAGCCTGGTTTTGGAGCATTGCCGGCTGCACGAGCGCTGAGTTCGATCTCCCATTGGAAGCGCCGCCTCTACGGATGACCTTTTTATTTTGCAAATGGTTGCTTGCTGCCAACATCATCACCCGGTACAGGAGAAGGTCGGAATCAGAAGAAGAGACAGCCCTGTGGCGTTCAAGTAGAGCGACACGTGAAGTTATGACTTCACCTCAAAAGAAAGAGGCTGCCGAATCATCGAGGAAAGGAAAAGAACCGGCTCGCTCAGCTGGTAGTGAAGAAGAATTCGACTTTGAGGAGACGGAGACTTCTGAGGAGGCGGGTGAGACTGGCTCGAGTTCTGATGATGGAGCTGGTCTCCCTGATTCTTTCTTCGAGAGGGGACTTGTGCGCCCGTCTACTGCGCCTACTCAACCACCAGATGCTCCGACAAGAAAGAGAGAAAGAGTCGTTATGACTCACCCTAATCGGATGACGGTGGAAGTCCTCAGTGGGGATGAAGAGGATGAGGAAAATACAGTGCCTCTTGCTCTTCGGCGAAGATGTCGACCTCCCGCTCAAGCTCAAACCCAGATCCCTCCCATAACTGAATTACGCACTAAGCATCGTCATGAAGGATCTGGAATCCAAGATGAGGCACGTCCATTAAAAAGACGGAAGAAAGCCGCCTCTAAGTCACGTGTTCGTCTTCCCACTTTGGAAGAGACGTCTGATCGTAGTACCTCTTCCGCAGAACAAGGTAAAAATTCGTCTTCATTCTCGCTTATTTGCTTTTATCGGGCTTATCTTATACTCAATCCTTGCAGGGAGTCAAGAAGAGGGAGAGTTTCGTGCTGATGCTGCTTCTCCTAGCGGTCTGGAGATTGAGGAGCCTAGTTTCGTTCAACAGATGCAGGATGCTCTGAGAGATGAAATAGCTGGTGTTCCACTGACTTCGGACATCAACCTACCAGCTCAAGACTCAGGTATTGATCTCTCCCCACTCGGAAGAGAATTCTAAGAAATGAATGAGTCGGGACGTGTGCCTCCTCTAACGACTTGTGCGCTTTGTATTCTTTTAGTTAAACTAAAAGAAGTGGGTGCCAGTGGTGAGGCTCCTGAATCCGTCCCAATCAACGAAGGTAAAGTTAATCTTCATCTCGAACAACTTTATTTAAATTCATATATTATTTATGACTCAATGCATCCTGTAGATGTCATAATGAGCGCACCACCTGAAGGAGAGACTGCCCATACCCCTAAAGTCGACGATTTTACTGATCTCGACTTTAATATGGATATCTCAGAAGATGACCATCAGCAAATCTCCGATTTGTTGTTAGGTAGAACCACTGGTGCAGCCATAGAACCAGCGGTTGGTGGTGGTTCAACAGAAGCAGGTTCTTCTGAGGGTAAGGCTTCTGTTCTGCAAACTCTTTATTATATATTTCCTTACTTGATTAATCGTGTAAGTGTTCGAATTATAGGACCAGTCACCAAAACCGATACCGCTATAATCACTGGAACCGACTATCATCCTGAGGGTCGTAATTACTCATCATGGGTAGGAACCGAAGTTGATTTTCAATCATATATTCCTGAATCCCAACCTAATACTCCTGCCGATCCCATGATGATAGAGGTCACTGTCACACCCTAAATCAGTCCAGTTGCCACAAAAGCAAGACCAACTGAAGAAGTTGGTACATCGGCTGATGTCGTGCCTGGAATTGGTGAGTTTTAACCCTCATTCATTTCAAGTTTCTGATCAACACTCCATTATGCTCATTGTGATTTTTTTATTTGTAGAATCTTCCCTTGAGAAACCCCTCGACTTAGACCCGAAATCTTCTGAGGTTGAAATTACAGAATCTTCTGACGTAGCTGGTGCATCAAAAGCTGCTATTCCTGAACCAGCTTCGACTGTTCAGGAGACTAGACTACCTCCATTGGACAAGCCGGGTCCTACTGAAGGTTCTTCTATTAAACTTGGTATGCTTCAACTCGTTGTTGTGTATACATATATATGTTCTGTGCTGACTTATTTGCTCTCATCACAGCTCATTCATCATTATCAAGTCGTATCCAAGCCTTGTTAGCAGACGAGGATCCGGATAAGGCTGGCGTTTGCTCTGTTCTCCAGGGTTTTCTCTCCTTTTTGAATTCTATGGTTGATCGTATTCTCTCCAAGGGATCGCACTTTGAGAATTTTAAGAGACCTCTTGAGCGTTATATATCAGGGATCCGAGAGGAAGGATATAATGAATTAGCCGATTCGATCAATGCTTATTCGGTTGACTTGAAACAACATGTTGAACTTCTGAAGGATCTCCGCACCAAAGGCGTACCCTCCTATATCACTTCTCATATGGACTCCAGGTTGCAAGCGTGGCGCGATTCTCAAAAATCTGCTAACTCCGAGCTCCAAAAGCTAAAAGCCCGCAGTCATCAGCTTAGGGTGCATGTCACCAAGAGAATACAGGCTAAGGTCGATCTACGCCGGGATCTAGAGTCAAACCAAGCTGAAATAGACCGCCTAGAAGAGCAACTTACAAAAGCCAAGGATGCTCGTGAAATCTTGGAATCTGAGTTGACGAAGACAACTCAAATTGAAGAAAACATGCTTCAACAATTGAATATTCAGGATAAGAGACTTGCTGAGAAAGAACAAGAGATCGCTGAACTTCAAGGTGTTGATGAAGAAGCCTTCAAAGTTAAACTGACCGCTGAGCTTGAACAGGCTTATGCAACAGAGCTTTCAAAACTAGAAGATCGGATTCGTCAATATAAACTTTTGTAATTGGAGAACATGAATTTTTTTAACATTTTCAGTCAATATAATGAACTCTTTTGCTCATTGAGATTTTATTATGATTACTCATTCTTGTTTAGAATAAATAACCATAATACTTATAGGATTTTTGGCAAATCCTCAGCCATCAACGGATTTGATATGCCTTTACCGACTACCGTTTGAATCGGGCTAGTATGTGAATTATCTGAGTCCGTTTCACATATAACGTTGGGCTAAAAGAGTTAAATTCTTTTAGACTTTAAACTACAATATTGAATATGTAGGCTACATGTGTTAGATGTAGACTTATCTCTAATAAGGGATAGAGATAACATCCCCCATGTGTGAATGACATGGATCTTAAAGTGTAGATAGGTCACGTTCTCCATGTATGAAAACGAACCTAAGTTTGTGAAGAATGAACTTGGATATTCCAGTTCAGAGTCTCTTGTTTGTTGGTAGAGAAAAACCCAGAATCGGAAAGGAATAATTTCATATTCCATCTCCCTGTCTCTTGTTTGTTGGTAGAGATAAACCCAGAATTGGAGAGGAATAATTTCATATTTCGTCTCCTGGTCTCTTGTTTGTTGGTAGAGATAAACCCAGAATTGGAGAGGAAGAATTTTATATTCCGACTCCTGGTCTCTTGTTTGTTGGTAGAGATAAACCCAGAATTGGAGGAGAATAATTTCATATTCCGACTCCTGGTCTCTTGTTTGTTGGTAGAGATAAACCCAAAATCAGAGAGGAAGAATTTTATATTCTATCTCCTGATACAAAGGAAACTCAAAGTGGGATCTCCACTTAGGGAATCCGGATTGGTTTGAATAATCCTAACTGTCATAAGGTTTGATTATTCAGTTTGTGGACCTCTCGTTCATTGAACGAATCGAGAGGGGATTTTGGTTGTGGTCCTAACTGTAGGAAGGTTTGACCAAGTGAGGGTTTGACACGATCTTAACTGTTTAAAGATTTGATCACTCAATTTGTGGATCTCTCATTCATGGAACGAATCGAGAGGGGATTTTGGCTTTGGTCCTAACTGTAGTAAGGTTTGACCAAAAGAGGAATAGGAGTAGGGTACAAATAACAATGAGTTTGTTGATTTGCACGAACTACTCGGTGGGAAATTTTGGTTTCAAACATAAGAATTTGACATGAAATAACTTGTCGACTGGTATAGACCGATGACCATTGGTTGATCTGATCGGTGGGGGTTATATGGTGCGGGGTTATGAATCATCGAGTTTCCCCTTCCATGATCGCATTACAAGGCTTTGTGAGGAAAGATTAACTGTCTTTAAATCTCATCTCAACAAAAATAATAAGCGGGTCTTAATCATTTTTATCATAATTAAGAATGGATTATTCACATGATCATTTTCCATTGAGAATAATCAACTGATAACAGGTTATCCTGAAATATCCTGTATAGGACTCTCTAGGAACTTCCCGTTTTACATAGGTTATCCTGAACGTACTACGGGTAATACTTTTTCAGGAACTTCCTATTTATTGGCATCATTAATTTATTGCCATCCTGGGTAACCAGGCGATATGCACCGTTCGAATAGACTGTTTCTATCACGAACGGCCCTTCCCATTTAGGTTCAAACTTTCCTTTCTTCTTAGAAGTAAGAATCATAGGTCTTCGGACGGCAAGAACTAGATCTCCTTCTTTAAAACTTCGTCGTCGGACCCTTTTATCGAAAGTCCGAAAAATTCTAGCTTGATAAAACTCGATCTGTTGTTGAGCTTCCAAGCGCTTCTCATCTAACATCTCTAACTCCTCGAGACGTTTCTGATGATGTTCTTCCGTTGTCATTCCGGTCGCGAGGGCGATACGGAGAGAAGGAATCTGTATTTCCAATGGAAGAACAGCTTCGCATCTATATATTAAGGTATATGGGGTTGTTCTGGTGGGTGTACGGACAGTTGTGCGATAAGCCCGTAGGGCTTCGCCGAGTTTGTCGTCCCAATCTCGTTTATTGGTTTTCACCAATTTTGCCAGAATTTTGATAATGGTCTTGTTAAAAGCTTCGGCCAATCCGTTAGCTGTGGGATTATAAGCTGTCGATGAAACGTCCTAAATCCCGAATTTACCGTAAAATTTGATGAATGCGTTGCTGACGAATTGAGGACCATTATCGTGTACTATTCGCCTTGGAACACCATACCGATATATGATATGATGTTTGATAAATTTGATAACATCACTCGTCTTTATTTCTCTAAGTGGAACTGCTTCTGCCCATTTTGAGAAATAATCGGTGATTGTTAGAATGAAACGGTCCCCATTAACCGAAGGTGGAAAGATAGGACCTACTATATCCATTCCCCAAGTTTCGAATGGCCATGATGTCGCCGACGGGTGTAAATATTTAGGCGGCTGGTGCATATAATTTGCATGTAACTAGCAAACTTCACATCGTCGTGCGTAGTCAACTGCGTCTTTTACCATAGTTGGCCAATAGTAACCGATTCTTCTAAGTCGGTCGCAGAGTTTAGGACCGGGCTGATGTGCACCGTATATCCCATCATGCGCCTCTTTGAGTGCTTGTTCCGCTTCTTTGCCGGATAAGCAACGGAGTAAAAGACCATCATACGATCGTCGATACAACATTTGTGCTATGGCGTTGTAGTAAAATCTCGGCGCTCTTCGCCGAATCGATTCCCTTTCTCTTACATCTTCAGGCAATGTACCATGTAGGACGTAGTCGATAATGGGGAAACGCCAATCTCGAACTTCGGGTTCAACTGCTGTTGAGTATGCTTCTTTAACACTCGAATCGTAGATTGGAACGATAAGCTGGTGGGTCCTCACTGTAATCAATTGCTCTGTTTCGGGAGGTTGAGCCAAGGATACCGACAATGCCGCCAATGCGTCTGCATACGCGTTTTGGAGGCGTGGAACGTACTCGATGAAAAATCCTTCAAACGAGTTTGCCATTTCAATGGCCACCTGGTGGTATGGAATCAGGTCTCGATTTCTGACTTCATACTCTCCTTGTATTTGATTAACTACCAGTTGAGAATCCCCAAAAGCTTCAAGGTATTCGACCCCCAGCTCTTTGGCAAAATTGAGTCCGATTATCAATGCATTGTACTCGGCCACATTATTAGAACACGGTTTGGTCAGTGAATATGCTCTAGGCAAGACATGCTTTTCCGGGGAAACTAGAACGACCCCCACTCCTGAGGATATTCTAGAACATCCAGGTGCACTCGCCACGTTGGTTGCGCGGGGCGCCCCATCGAAGTATAATTGCCACACTTGTTGATGTGAGGTGGTATTAACTTCGTGAGTTTCATCTGGCAGGTCGTCGTATAACTCGACCACATCCTTCGTAGGATTTTCCGCCAGAAGATCGCAAATAGCTCGTCCTTTAACTGATTTTTTTTGTTTAAAGTACAAGTCGTATTGCGATAAGAGTAAAGCCCACCTGGCTAAACGCCAATTCATGGATGCCGGCTGGGTCATGAATACTCGGATAGGGTTTATGTTGGAAATGACATAAATTGTCTGTCCAACTAAATAATATCGTATTTTCTGGATTGCAAATACCAAAGCAAGGCATTCCTTCTCGATCATCGGATAACGAGATTCAGCTCCTACCAGTGTGCGACTCAGATAATATACCGCTTGTTCGTGACCGTTGTCGTCGTCTTGTGCAAGTAATGCACTTAACGAATGGCTCGTCGCTTTGACATAAATTAAAAACGATCTGCCCGATTTCGGTGCAACGAGAATAGGTGGGTTCGCTAGATATGTTTTAATATCCTCGAACGCCTTTTGGCACGCTTCATCCCAAATGAACGACACGCCTTTCTTCGCGAGTTTAGAGAACGGTTGACATTTTCCGGACAGATTTGATATAAACCGACGGATATATGCCAATCGACCCTGCAATCCTCTGAGTTCTTTAAGATTTCTCGGGGGTTGCAACTCATGTATTGCCTTCACCTTATCAGGATTAATATGAATACCTTTTGTGGTGACGACGAATCCAAGAAATTTATCGCTCGACATTCCGAGAAAGGATTTAGTCGGGTTCATTTTTAGCTGATGGATCCTCATAAGATCGAACATCGTCTTCAGATCTTTAATGTGGTCGTTTTTATCACGGCTCTTAACGACCAGGTCATCAACGTAGCATTCAACGGTCTTCCGAAGGTGTTCTTGAAAGATCTTCGTCATGGCTCGTTAGTACGTAGCACCGGCATTTTTTAAACTGAACGGTATAACAGTATAACAAAAGACACCAAGGGGTGTTCTGAATGCTGTATGCTTTTCATCGTCCGGATGCATCTTAATCTGATTATATCCTGAGAATCCATCCATAAATGATATTCTCTCAAACCCGCATGTATTGTCAATGATGACGTCCGTAATTGGTAAGGGGAAGTCGTCTTTAGGGCATGCGGTATTCAGATCTCTGAAGTCAATACAAATTCTGATTTTCCCATTCTTCTTAAGAACTGGAACTATATTAGCCAACCATTCAGGATGTTGTTCTTCCCTGATAAAACCTGAATCGATCAGTTTTTTGACTTCAGCTTCTATTGCCTCCATAATTTACGGACGAAACCGTCTTTGTTGTTGCTTGACAGGTTTAGCATCCGATTTTATGTTAAGGGTATGCATTGCTACATTTGGATCGAGTCCTGGCATATCTTCGTAGTTCCAAGCGAAAACGTCGATATACTCTTTAACGAGGGCGATTAGTTTCTCTTTTTCATCCGGTGGAAGATTACCGCAGATAAATATAGGTTTCGGATTAGCTTCGTCACCCATATTAATTTGGACTACTTTATCCTCAGTAGGAGGTTCTCTTTGCTCAAATCGATCACCGTACTGGATATTCATGTAATGCATCCAGGGATCCTCCCAAATAGGCAACTGGTCATCTTCTTCGGTTGTGGAAGGATCAACTGTCGCCATACTCGACATTAAAGCTTTGAATCTCTCTCTAATGCTCACGTCAGAGTCCCACATTGAAGTATCAGATGAATGCCCACTCACACTTCTTAATTGGTTAATGATCTGCTGACAACACTCGTCATCAGATGACGAAGCATAACCTAGACCTCTTTTATGACTGTAATAATTATCCGGTTTTCCTTTTGGTACATAGGTAGAACGGGGTGGAACCCTGACTCCTTGACCAAAATAAAGACCTTCACCGAGCGAGAGGTCATAGCCTTGCCTCTCCATGTAATCATTTGCTTGTGAACTATACCGAGAGAAATGTCGCCCCGGCTTTTCCTCATCTGAGTTGCTATCCAAGAAAAGATCAGGAGTTGGGGATGGATCCCCTTTTCCAAGGATTATTTCTTTCTCACCCCCTGTCTTCGCAGGTAGGATTACCGTTGTTCCAATTGGATTTGGAAGATATTTTGTCACCGTGCAAGACGAGCGAAGTGGCATGTGCAGACTGGGATCGTCATACAATTCCTGTATTACATTATCAAGACAAGGCGAATACTCTAAATCATTCTTTATTGTTTCATCGGCAAGTTGCCAGTTACAACTTTCGTCTGACGATTCATCATCGTCAAGATCGATTACAAGAGGTTCAATGTCATTCAGTACAAGACCTTCACTATAATCGAGCCCGGCTTCGGTATCAGCTTCTTCTCCGCTGTCCGTGCCATAGGCCGATGGTTCAGTATCGGATTCGGCACCATAAAGAAGGGAGTCAGTAAAATAATTTTCTAACCCCTTGAATGGTTACTTATCCGCGACTACCGTCTTGACCTCCTCATTAGTGTCGACATACTTCAAACACTGATGGAGGGTGGAGGGCACTATAAGATTACCGTGGATCCATGGACGACCTAACAGTAAGTTATAGGAAGTCTCTGCATCAATCACATAGCAGGTGACTTCAGACTTCAAATCCCCGAGTTGACACTTCACCCGGATTTTTCCCAACGGTCTTGATCCACTAGTATTGAACCCGTAGATGACCGTTCCTGTGGAGGCTAACTTGCTGGCGGGAATTCCGAGGTGGTACATCAACCGAAGTGGCATGATACTTACAGCGGAACCCGGATCGACTTGAATCCGGTTGACCATGCTCGAACCGATATATCCAGTAAAATATAACGGTCTATCATGCTTCGAATTCCTGACTTGCATATCCTCTTTTGTGAAAGCTATGCAAGGGAATTTGGTGGCTGCCAAATTGCAATGCTGCACTGATGACTCTGGCTCTTTAGGAATTGGCTTGATCTGAGTGAGGAATACTTCAGAATCAGCCAAGGCTTCTTGTAAAGCTTCCCTGGTTTCTTTCGAGAGACGTAACAACTTGTGTAGAGTGATCCTTGCTGGGATATTAGCTAACTGAGTCATAACATCAAAACGGTATGGAGCATTTGAGCTTTCCGGTTTGTCTCATCCAATAGGTCGATTAAAACGAGGCTGTTTCGGAAGTTGAACCTCTTTGGGTTGAGGTTCCTTCTCTTTCTGCTTAACAACTTTCTAAGGTTTCTCGTTTGCTATGGGTGGGGTCGTAACCACCCCCAGTTCTGCAAGAGTTTTACCGTTTGGATTAGAAGATTCAGGATATTGGTAATGATATTCGTTTCCCCCTCTAGTAGCGAAAACTTCTTGTTCTTCATCAGAAAGTGGCAGAGCTGCTATCTCCTTGTCGTCTTTCTCCGGAATCGCCGAGGCTCCGTAACAGGACTTCTCCTTTCCTTTACCTTTCGATTTCTTCTTCGATGTGGATGCCGTCCACTGTTCATCTTCAAGCAAATCGGGATGAACCCAAAGGATTTCGCCGTTAGGGGCCGTGTGTGACACTAGTCCTTTTTGGCGTTGTCCATGAGGGTCATCGTTGACGGTTTGCATCTTTACTTCTGATACTGGCTCGACTTGAAACCAGGACAAGGGAACCGATCCAAAGCTAATGGAGACCGCGTTTGCACCCACCTTCTTCTCCTTTGGCTTCGGGGTCACAATACCAACATCAATTAAGGTTTGTATTTTGTCTTTTAAGACATAACAAGCCTTAGTGGGATGGTGGACCCTCCTGTGATACGCACAGTATTTTAGGTCATTGGTCTTCTTCGCTTCTTCTTGGTTTGTGACCGGTGGAAGCTTGATCTTATTGTTATCCAGCAGGTATTTGAAGATAACCGGAACTTCATCATCTTTGAATGAATACTCCTTTGGGAATCTGGGCTCAGAGGTTTTGAACTGCTTCTGAGGCTATTGACTCTGATTTGGCGCCAACTGGAAGGATGACTGCTGCAGTTGTTGTTGTGGCGGCTGTTGTGACGTTTGATGTGCGTCAACAGCGGCTCCCGACCCTCTTCCTCTGCCTCGAGAATTGAAGTTCTGTTTTTGATTTTGATTATTGGTTGATGGCTGACCTCTCTCCAAATTCCTTCTCTTGAGAAATCGTTCAGCTTGCTCACCTCTAACCTTCAACTCCTTCCAAGTTTTAGAGGGTACAACTCCCATGACCTCTAATACATCCAAAGACAAGTTATTGTGACATGTCTGTAGGATGAATTCTTCGGTGAGTGGATCTCGACAGTTCACCGCCTTGTTCTGGAATCGTTTGACAAAAACGTCAACCGATTCCCCGTTCTTCTGCTTCTCGTCCAACAGGATGCCAATAGAGACCTCCGTATCGTCGTCGAAGAAATTGGTGAGGAACAATTCTTCCATATCTCCCCAGCTAGTGATGCTTTCGGGTTTCAGGCGTCGGTACCAATCGAAGGCAGACCCACGGAGGGTCCCTACGAATGACCGGACCATCAGGGCTTCATTTCCTAATATTACGCCGAGATGTGACTTGAAATAAATCAAGTGCTGAGTTGGTGAACCCCTGCCATCAAAAGGAGTAAAGTTAATCAAATTAAATTTTGGGGGATAAGGAATTAGATCCCACTCCCTCGGGTACGGGTATGGAATGCCCATTTTCTTCACTTCTTGTGCCGTCATCAGTGCATTGACCTTGCTCTCAAGATCCTGCATTTTCTTGTCTTCTTCCTCATCCTTCTTCACATAGATTTGAGTGGTTGATTTCGATGGACCGCTTCCAGAATTGTCTTTATCGGGAGGAGGATCAGCAAAGATTGTCTCATCTTCTTTATCATCGTCTGCAGCTATACGCACTGGTATAACATTGCGTTGACTGGATTCTGCTTTCTGGCTTGATTCCGGTTGGTGTTGTTGAGCTTGCAAATCTCGCATCTGCTGCATCGTCAACTCCATCTCCGTCTTGATCTCAGCTCTAATCTCCTCGCGTTGTTTGGCTAACGCTTCTTGCAGTATCTGAGCCAACTGGTCTGGCGTGATTGCGAACGATTCTCTGACTCGCCCCACACTGGACGCGGTATCGTCTGAAGCAATAGCGGAACAAGTATCTGACAGCTCGTCTTCTGACGATAAACCTTCGTGCATCCTTTTGTAGTCTTGGCGTCAGTTGGCCCTTCGTTGCAACCGCGCCATTCTTTGAGAAAGACCCTGCTCAACTCTTCCTTCTGAAGAGAAATCAGGGTCAGGGTTGACCAAATGCTGTTTTCCTCTGCCGGTCATATTAATAGTGACCTCAGGGAATTCATCTTGCCGTACTGCAGGTTTCCTCTGGTTGAAACGTCTCACTTTAGATTTTGACGCTTCGGTTGAAAGTCTTTGAAAAACGGAAACTCGTTTTACTTTAGTTTGTGAGCAATCGCATTCCGTCAACACTGCCTTGATGAGTCTCTCGCATGCGCAATGCGATTCATCTTCTCGGGCAATTCTCTTTCTCGAGTTACTGTTTTGATAGTACAGCTCATCACTACCGTGATTTGAGCAACCTATCTTTGGTTTGTGAACCTTGTTAACATGCACAGAACGACCAATCGTCGTCTCTGGGCGATCCAAGATTAAATTTTTAAATACACCCCCTTGTGGGTGTGGAGTCTTCACAGGTCCTATACGATCATGAACTGATATTCTCTCATTTCGGACCGGGTTAATTCTGACAGGAGGGTGTTTACGACCCCCTGTATAGGAAACCACTAAGGGTTTATTTGCCGGACTTGGATTTTCTTTGACCAGTTTTTTGCTTCGATCGTCGACCGAGGGACCAAGGCGATCCGCCAAGGTGATCTTGAACTTAGATAAATCTCGGCTAACCCAGGGTTTCACTGGTGATGTAGTAGACGGGCCCAGAATAGATGCTTGCGGCATCTTCGGCATCCAAACTCTACAGTTCCTTGGTGGCTTTTCAGACACCAACTCCTTCTCAATTCCTTGTGTGTGTTGGCGATGAGCGCGAGCACGGGCGGCCTTCACCTTTCGCCTCTGTATCCGTTCCTTCAGGGTTGAACGGGCCCTTTTGACGAGGTTCCATTCCTCCGTCGTAAGCTTGGTAGAAATATGATCATTCTGCCTTTGAGGCAACTGAACTATCTTCTGATTCCTCGACTTTAGGTCCGTATAGTAATGGACCCCGTCGGTCTGTTGCATGGCCTTAGCCAATTATCGAGCACGGCGCTGGCGTTGTCTCTGACGAGCCCTCTTCGTCAGTACCGGTGAGCAATTCATCGACGACTCCTGAATGGGTGCGGAGTCTTTTGGAGCAGGGATATTGCAAACAGGGCCCTTAGCAGCTATCGGGCATGAACCTTCACCTGCGGCCTTCAGAGGCGTTGCAGACTTAGAAATTTTCTTGGAAGAAGAAATCCTCCTGCACTTACGCAGCGAGGAAGATTTTGAAGACGAGGATGACATGTACTCCTCGAATTTTGCTTGATCGAATTCGTATTCGATCTCCTCAGTGACAATGATCTTGATTGGCTGTGACACTGCGGCCTCGGCAGCGAGGCCGCTGGCTCCCACTGTGGTCGCCAGTTTGTTTTCATCAAAAGTTGTTTTCATTGCCGATTCCATTAATCTTCGGTCGATTACAGAAAATTACAATGAAAAATAAAAAAAATTACAACTCTTGAGAAAATAATATAGAATTCGTTTATCGAATACTGCTTTTGTGGGACTTTGCCTGTGCCGGGAACGCTTTGGTTCGTGGACCACCGAATCACAGATCGTGAAGAGGAGGATTATGATTCTTCCTTCGTTTATCGAAGTGAGAATTTGAAACGATATCTTATCGAAGTAAGATAGTTGTTTTTCTTGAAATCAAGTCAAAGCTCGAATGTCAAGGAATCACACCAAAATCAAGTCTGCTCTCTCTCTGCTCTAGATTGCTCGAAAATGTGCTCTCCTCCTCGTCAGAAGTGACCCTAGGGGGGTATTTATAGCCTCAGGGGTCTGTAACTACAAAAAACTCAACGAAACAGCAAGTTAGCTGGCGAGACAGTGTTTACTGTCTCGCTGGCCGAGACAGTGTTTGCTGTCTCGCCCAGCGAGACAGTAAATTTGCTGTCTCGCCCAGCGAGACAGTAAAATACTGTCTCGTAAAACAAATATTCCTGGCAGTTTCTCGCTGTAACTGCCTTCCCACGTTTCAAACTCCGTTATTTTGGCAGTTATTCACGTGATTTTTGCCCACGTTGTTTCCCACGTCCCTTGGCAGTTAATGGACACGTGTAGGGCAGTTATCGAGGTGTTTTTTGACCATTTCAATACTATCTCGCTGGCGGGACAGCAAAGCCTGTCTCGCTGGCGAGACAGTGAATACTGTCTCGCTGGCGAGACAGTTCGTATTTGTTAGTTTTGAGTGATTTTCTCTATGTTTGGATATCTATTAGCATTTTTTGACGCCTACAGTCCTCACTCACGCGCTCCCTGGAAAACTTCCTAGGAGGTCACCCATCCTAGAATTTCTCCAAGCCAAGCACGTTTAACTTTGGAGTTTCTAAGAGTTGAGTTGGGTTTCCGAAAAGAAGATGCATCTTGTTGGTATGAGTATTCCAATCAAATCTATCAATACTAATCACATCATCCTCTCAATGGTTGGGGTATTACAAACTCCCCCACTTAAACTCGCAACATCCTCGTTGCGCCAAATCATATCATCCAAGATCGTACCATCCGTGTGAGATTCTAGAGGTGGCTCCCGGCCTCTCGACGTAGCACTTTACGCCGCATAGCACTTAGCTCTCACAATTCCGGTTGGTTTTGCTCTGATACCATTTGTAACGTCCCGCCCCGGAATCCTGGAGTCGGTACGCTACTAGATCTGATGGACTGGCCTCACAAACTACCACATGTCTTTTCAGCACGTTTTGTCCTCACTCATGCGCTCCCTGAAAAACTTCTCAGGGGTCACCCATCCTAGAATTTCTCCAGGCCAAGCATGCTTAACTTTGGAGTTTCTAAGAGTTGGATTTCCGAAAAGAAGATGCATCTTGGTGGTATGAGTATTCCAATCAAATCTATCAATACTAATTACATCACCCTCTCAAGGGTTGGGGTATTACATTATTAATTATAACACCTTAAATATCTTCACACTTAAAAAAGTACGGAATTGCCCTCATACTTCGGAAAAAAAAAACAAGACTGCTCTCTCACGAAGAGAAAAATATACAAATACCCGCACACTTGGTAAAAATTATTCATACTAAGAAAAATATGTTTTATGTGTAGATCCTTCAATCGATCACCACTTTCAAATGTGTATATTGAAAGAAAAAACGACTTGTAAATCTGAAGAAAAAAATTCTAGCTTTTCTCGAGAGATAAGGAAAGAGCTGCGAAGTGATTGAGATTGAAAAAGGTTGATGAAGATCTAGTGAATTATTGAAGACACCATTCTGTCGAGGACTTGGTCCTAATTCAGACCTCATAGAAAATCTCGTATCTATTGTTTTATTTTCTTGTCAACCTCTATGTCTGTCATTTACTTATACTTTGAATTGTTGGTTGGATGATTAGCATTGGAGGAATCCCTAACAAAATCAAGAAAACTGCTCTCACACTTGAAAATTTTAAAATAATAATAATAACAACAACAACAACAACAATAATTTGGCAGTTCGTGTACGACACCCTCCATATTCTGTGTTATGCAAACATAACGTCCAATGGGATACTGATCGTTAATTATGGAAACGGAGAATTATGGAAACGGCACGCCAACACTGAACACTAGCCTAGTGATCCAATTTAGAAAACATAAATGAGAACATCTCCTCAAAATAAAATAAAACGAACGTAAAAAAGAATTTCTGATAACTAGAGACAATGCACAGCCAGCTCATGCCAGCCCAAAGGATCTTCCGTGGGTTCGAGATTTCCACCAATCTGCTCTGCTTCAATTCCAAGGCAACGTCACGGTGAAGGAGTCCATTATTCACCGCGAGTTCCACCTCAACCGTTAATCTCTTTAAATATCCATCACTCTATAAATAGCTTCAACTTATCCCATTTCTTCAAATATCCCATAAATTAGCTTAAGTCTTTGCATCAATGGCTTCCTTCAATCGCTTCAAGGCTTTCATCTCTCTTGCTCTTTCTCTTACGTTCTTCATGCAAGGCACCCTAGGTATGCTATCTACAAATATTCTAATTTTGGTTGGGCACAAATATAGTTATTGATATCTGAAGTTGTATACGCTACATGATTGAACTTATTTTGATTTAAATTAATTAGCGCATAGTGAATTTCAAAACATGCACTTTCTGTGATTCGAGCATAATTTTCAGTTTTTTTTTTTTTGTTTTTGTTTTGCACACTCGCTGTAGTGATTGATAACAATAATTGTGCACTAAGCAACTCTTACCATCGTTGCAGGAGGAATAACATGCGAGAACTTGGACAGCAGCAAATGTGCATTTGCTGTTTCATCATCAGCCAAACGCTGTGTCTTAGAGAACATACTGCGAAGGGGAGGGCAGATTGAACTCTCATGTCGAACTTCAAGCATCGATGCTGAGAAGCTCGCGGACTTTATTGAGACTGATGAATGCATCAAAGCCTGCGGGCTTAGCAGGAGCACTGTTGGCATCTCTTCCGACTCTCTGTTAGAAACAAAATTCACTCAGACACTCTGCTCTCCTCAATGCTACAATGTTTGTTCTAACATCGTTGATCTCTACTTCAACCTCGCTGCTGGTGAAGGTACAATCAGCTCACAACTTTAGTTTTTAGTTAATTCTTTTTAGTGAGCTATTACGGCTTATGCAAATAATACCATAAACTATTTTTACCAGAGATAACACAAGTCACCAAATCAGCAGAAAATACCACATATTCGACAAAAATATTAATGACTTAAATACCATGAACTTGTTTATTTATGTTTTATAAAACTATCATGAATTTCATATAATATTCTCTAAATTACAAATGAACCACATAGTATTGTCAGATAATGATCATGCTTGTATCCATCATAAACGATCATGTAGGTTTCTGATAATATATGAGAATTTCTTAACAACTTGAAAGTTTATGGTTATTTTAATAAAAACAGCTTGTAAAATAACTCGTGCAAGTTCCTCAATATTTCATGATAGTTTTGTGAAATTTAAAAATTTTATTCATGATTACTATTCCAATTGAATCTTATATTTTTGAATTGTGACACCCCTACTTTAGTCCCACATGGACTAGTGTAAAGAAATGTTAGTGGTTTAAATAGAAAAAAAACCAAAGGCCCAAGAACACATAGTGCTAGCATTTTGGCAATTAACTATCATGAAAGTTTATAGCCAACATCGAGTTGCTCTCGGTGGGTCCCACGGCTTGTACACGCCAACGGGCCCGTGGCCCGGGATGTGACATGAATATTCTAAATGTGCCCTGGATTAATCTAAATCAAAATTTTCAATCATAATCAATCCCATTTTGTGATGTTGTATTTAGGAGTGTTTCTACCCAAATTATGTGAAGAACATGCAGCAGTTTCTCGCAGAGTCGCCATGGAGATGCGCAGTTCAGGTCTAGCACCAGTGGCAGGGCCGATCTCTGGCTCCGATAACGAGGTGGCTTGTGCGCCTAACTCAGTCCATTGAGGGCATTGCGGATGCCCCTGCAATGCCACCAATGTAGAATACTGAAAGCTTGAAACTCTTAAGGCTGCCTATAGGATTGAGTGTATAATGTTGGACATAGGCAGACTTGATAGTGTGAAATATTTGTATCAACTTCATATGTTAAAGTTTCATATTATGATATGTTAAATAGATTAACGTTGGGATTTTTTGCCCGAGGTCCAAATACAAACGCCGAGAGAGAAGGACTAACACAATCACAATAACGGCACAAACACAAATAACCAATGTTACGTGGTTCGGCAATTTTGCCTAAGTCCATAGGAGCGGCACAATTAATTTCTTATTAATAACAAGAAATTACAAATAATAGAGAGGAATATCTCAAACTTGAGATCTCTAAAACAAATAGCAAATGATTTTAATCTAAAATCACCGCTCAAAACTCTCTCTTAATTACCCTAAAGAAACCCCTATTCAATTCACCAAACCTCTCCTCTCATTTATGACTACAGGGACAAAATGGGACCAATTGCAGAGATCCCCAAATCGGAGCTCTAATAAGAGAAGAACACCGCTCTTCTCTTCTTCTTTTTTTTTCTTTCTGCTCCGCTCAATCTCTCTACCGCCGCTCAAGGGGTTTCAAGCTGCTCCAAGAGCTCACGAGAACAGGGTTTCCCTTTTATAGGAAAATCCTAGGGTAATTTCAGGCGAGCCCCCACTTCCAGCTGTCTATAGCTGGCTCCTACGCAAACAGGCGAGCTTCGATTCCAATCAATAGGCGGCCCGCACACCTGCACACGAAGCCATCAAGCGAGTCTCGACCTCGCCTCACTCGTCCTCGCCTTCAAGCGAGTCCTTCGCATGCACAAATCTTGCCCGAGCGCCCTCGTTTGCACGACCTCACCATCAGGCGAGTCAGGTCATCCACCTCACCTTGAGGCGAGCTCTCAACCCTCTTCGACCTCGCCTCTACACGCAGGCGACTTCGCCTCACCTCATCTCCGTCGTCACCGACGAGGTGCATTCCTCTACAAATCTCCACCTCGGCGAAGTTTTTCAAAACTGAGCTGATACCAACCAAACCAAATATCCCACTTGTTGCATCTAGTACGAAGTGAAATAATTTATGACAACAGACTCAATCCATAACAAGTCGAGATCCAAATGAGAATGAGATCACTCTCCAAACGTCAGTATCTACTCACCAAATCGACTGCATCATAAAGACTGTCTATATATCATTTTGCCCAAGGAATCAAGCCTTCACGTAGTTTACCAAATAGCCTCCAAAGGCCCTCAATCAAATAGAAGAGTTCTCAACTCTTTACCAACAAAGCTGCGGCTAATAGAACTCCAAACAGCCCCAAAGTGTAACGAACCAAACACCTCCACCTGAGGTGAACCAATGGCCATATCCAAACTACGTCTACCAGCTGCACTCGAATCAAACCACTCATCATATGCATCCAAAACCACATGATCCCCAACCTGTGTCACCTCAGCTGGAATCCCAAACGATGCAGTATGATCTGGAATATGTGGAGTAATCTTCACCTAACATGGAGTAGCATCACTCTCCACCCGCTGCGATATCCCAACAATCTGATCAACACTCTCCACCTGCCGAGAGTCAAAAGTGACATACCTGCTCAGAACAAAATCAGAGTCTCCCAACTGATAACCAAACGAGCCTCTGAATCCCAAATGTGTAATCGGATCAAATCTCACATCCACAATGTGACTAAGTGTTGGGTAGCCAAACATCCGACACAACCCAAAATCTGAAGTAGCTCCATCAGATCTAAAATCTCCAAACACAGTAGTCGGCAACCTGTAACGAAGATGACCCAAATATGTCGAAACCCGGACATCATAACCAATGCTCGACATCCAAATATGTCGAAACCCAAATATGTTGAAACCCAGAAAGGAACAGCTCACTAAATCTGTCATCTCATCTCGTCGCCCTAATGTTTCCTCTCCAATGAAGTGTCTCAAATTTCCATGAGCTTGGCACAAACACAGAAAAGAACAACGGATTACCTTTCTGCCAATATACTTCCTCCATCTGTTGTTGACTATTAGGATTTCAAACCAATGGGACTTGGTTGCAACCCATAAATACCTAGTACAATCACCAACTACGGAAACCATATATCGATTACCTACCAATGATGCCTCCTTGGAACGCCCCCAAATGCCTGAATGAACACTACCTAAAAGACCCCTCGATCGATGGATAGAAGTGCCAAACTCCACATCGATCTTCTTGCTCATACCAATATGCTCAAAGGACTTCAATCTGTAGGTCAAAACACTTCTCAACAATCTATACACGGTATAGCCAATCAAATACCCCAGCATCAAACAACGTCACAGTCTAGCCCTCAAAGAAGTCGTCAGCTCTCTATCAATCACTGTGTTCCTAAGCAAATAATACAAATTGCTCCTTCTGACGCTCTTGATCACAATAATGGACCCTAATGTGACCTTCGAACGTGCATCTACCATGGTCACCCTATAGCCCGTTGCCTCCAAAGCTCCAAGTAAAATGATGTTCTTCTTCAACTGAGGAACGAACCTCACTTCATCCAACTCCCGTATCACTCCGTCACTCATCTGAATACGAACGGTACCAATACCATCAATAGGGCATTCGTGATCATTATCCATGAGCACGACATCCCCTCTTTCCAACTCCTGAAAGCTAGAGAAACAATCCCTCCTAGGGCAAATATGGTAAGAAGCATCCGAATCCAACATCCACTCGGTGGAGTCGGTAATACAAACTGATGATAGTGCAGATAACGAGTAGCCCAAAGAATCTGAATCTGAATTACCCCGAGCCCTTGTAACAGTCACCTCTGAAGCTTGAATAGCTTTCTTCTTATTCTTCACAGCTTGATCTGTCAACTTTGGGCATTTGGCTTTCTAATATCCATCTTCTTTGCAAAAGGCGCACTGGTTCCTATGAACTCCAGAATGTGCCCCTCTAGACTGCGACCTCCTACCTCGGTTTAGACTCTTTACTCTTGCGACCAATGCCCCCACTATCGGCTCAACTGAAGTCTCCTTATCCTTCTTTCGAAGCTGATAATTCACAAGTGTAACGGTGACCTCACTATACGAAAGAGATGCATTCCTATTAGTAAGAGTAAGAACGAATGTCTCATATTTCTCGTCAGGCAAGGAACTCAACAACAGCAACGTCTTATCCTCATCTTCAATCATCACATCTACATTGGCCAAGTCCGTAAGTGTTCGCGGGAAAATCTGTGCCTTTCTTCATTGATATCATTGCCATC
>BQKN01066554.1:1091-15976 GCA_022839385.1 Asparagus kiusianus
CGCGTTGACCGGCGTCCGCCTTAGGGTTTCAGAACCGCTTGGGTTGACCTTTGTCGTCACGTGTTGACTTTCGTCGCCACGTGTTGACTTTTGTCGCAACGCGCTGTCCGGCGTTTGACCTAGGGCTACGCGTTGACCGGCGTCCGCCTTAGGGTTTCAGAACCGCTTGGGTTGATGTGTGAGGTTCAACCGTATCCTCAATCGCCGGCGATGAAAATGAACATCGGGGGATCGAAAATCATTCGGGGGCTGAAATGGCCATCCGGGGGGACGAAATACTGTGTAGAAGCCAAAAACCCGGGCGAAACACCCCGGGGTGCCTCGGCATAGCCGAGACACCCTTGGGGTGTCTCGGCAATGCCGAGACACCCCTAGGGGTGTGTCTCCCCTAGTGGTCCCCCCTCTCTCTTCTTTTGTCTCTTGTACACCTAGGCATGGTCCCCCCCCCTTTTATTTTGAAATTCAAGAGAGAGAGAGAGAGCCCCCCAAAACCGAAATTCTCCCCCTCATTTTTGGTTTTCTCCATCTTCCTCCTCAAGCCCACTTCCTTCATTGAAGAACCTATCAATCCACAAGGAAAGCTTGGATTTTGGTGGATACCCAATTGCCGGATTCTTCTCCTCTTCCAAACGAGGGTCTTGGCCTCCATTTCCGAGCTCGGAAGAAGCTCTCTTGACTTGGGTAAGACCCCTCTTCCATCCTCCTATTCCTTTGTAAAATTTGCATTTTTATGTTTGCAAATAGGCTAGGGATTATGTATGTAATATACTCTTGGGGGGTTTATTGCAAAGAACCGAAACTTTGGGGGTTTTTGTGCAAAATAGGTGATAGCCGAAATTTGAGGGGTTTATTCGCAAAACAGCCCATATAATTTTCTGGGGTCTAATTTGCAAAATGACCACGAATTTGGGGCTGAAATTCAGAGAGTGTTGACCCCAAACCCTTGATCGAATTTTTGGTAAAGGCACTTGGATGCAAAACCAAAAGTTCGAGGAGGGGCTTTTATGTAAAATTGACCAAATTCTGCAAAAGGACTTATTTGCAAAATTTGATCAGAATTATAGGGTACCGGGACGTTAGATGATCAAGTATAACGACCACGCCCCGAGTCACATGTGTCCTTGACCTGAATTTGGCCTTGAGCACGGGGGGGGGGGTATTTTGGGTATTTCGCCAAAATTTATCGCGAAACGACGATTATCGTTTTGCGGTGCACGAAATTCGTAGGTTTAATTAGACTTTAACTGTAAAATCCTATTTGTTTATAGGATTTCAAGTCTAAGTGCTTAATTTCCCCTTTTTCGATATTTCGTGTATTATATGTTGTACCTGATGTACTGCTTTTCACTGCAGATTTGTGATGTCTTCCCGTCGTGCTCAGCTTTCCAGGAGTCGCTCCCACTCGCAGCACAGCGAGGAGGAGGCTCCCGCTGTATCTTCTGCAGCGGCTTCTTTTTACGGGGGTGAGAATTTTATACTTTCAGTATCCCGGATTGACCTCTCGCGGGTCATGAAGGAAGAACCGATACCCCTCGCGCGGGGGTTAAGGTCTGCATCCCGGATTGACCTCTCGCGGGTTATGAAGGAAGAACCGATACCCCTCGCGCGGGGGTTAAGGTTTCAGACTTGTTTTGCTTTAGCCAATTCAAGTCTTCGGATATATCGGGGCGATCTCGTGTCGTCTTACACCTTACAGGTCGGTATATATTATCATGGTATCTACGTGATGATACGTACCGTCCTCTTGGTGTAGGACGCTCGAAATCGTCACTCCGTTTATCTCGCGAGTAATCTTATGACATGAATTTTCTGATTCCATCTTCATGCTCTGTTGCAGTCGATTTTCCCGGGGGTAGTCTCCCTCACCATGCCCCTACCGGTTGTAGCAGGGAAGTGTTTTCTTCAGCTTCCGCTAGGCAGATCATCGATCCCCTTCCGCAGTTTGGACATGATCGTTCAGACGAGTTCCGTCGGCTGATAAAGGAGGGAGGGCGTCACTGTTTACGCCAACTTATCACCGATGCTCCCCTCACCGCAGATGCCACTTCTACCGAGGCTTTAAAGAAGCCAGATTTCCTATTCGGGGATCGTACCGAGGATCCTGCCGTGCTGACTCTTGCTGAGGAGCATTGGCTAACCCTTGACGAGGGAGCTCTTTTATATATTCCTTCCATTCCTCGCCAGTGTTCTTTTACTCTCTTGGAGAGACAGGCTGTGGGTCGACAGATGTCCTGGTCTCTTACCAATGCTGCTGTCCACATCCAGTGCGGATACATTTCTCATCATAAGAGTCCCGGTTCTCTGGGATACCAATCCATTTGCGGTCTTCGCCCCGGGATCATGGGTCTCGACACCGCACCTCCAGGCGAGGTGTCGGTGGCTGCTCTTACTGTGAAGAACCGTTTAGCTCAGCTTGGAAGACAACTACCTCCACTGGATTACCGATGCTACGGTTGGGCTTCTTCGCCGGGCAAGGGGTGGTGGACCCGTATGACCGGTTATGTTCTGGGAAGGTGGGAGAGGGATCTGAAAGATAGTGGGTTATATGCGCCCATACGAGCTACTATGTACGGGATCCCAGTCAGTTGCCGCCACTTTTTGGCACTGTTAGAGACATACATGCCTGATAGCAACACTTTCCTCACAAGCGGCGGGGAACTAGGGCTGGCTCTTCATGAGATGCACCAGGTTTCGGGCCTTCCGATGGGGGATTGCCCGTATCAGGAGTACTTTCCTTCCAACCAACAGTTGGCTTTGCTAAAGAAAGATAGCCCTGATATGTATGACACGCTTTGGGATCTCACATGTCACTACCATACCTCACTGCTCCAAACCTCTGCTCCAGCTAAGACGAAGAAGAAGATCAGCTTGAAGCAGTTCGCCGTTTATTTGTTTCAAAACCTGGAGGGTGATTTCGTTGGACCTATCCGTGAGTTGGATGTCTTGGACTTCACCACTATTAACGAGCTGATGGAGAAGAATGAAACTCAATCTTATACTATTGCCAGCGCCGAGGGAGTTTTTCCTGCCGGGACCACGTTCCGTTCTTTCCTCCGTCGTGCGCAGAAGTCTATAGAGCCTCGGTCTCTGTTGGCCGGCTACCTCGCACTCTGGTTGAAGAAGTGCGTTGTGCCATACCAGTCTTCGGATGACTTACCAGTCGAGGTGCTTTTCCCGGCAGTCCAGCTAGCCTATGGGCGGGAGTTGTCCTTGCTTCCAGCGATGGTGGCCAGCATTCATTGCGGGCTCAGGGGTGTAGTTCGTGTTCTTACCCATGTGGGCTCCAAGCCCTCGACCGAGCTTACCTGCCCGAAGGTTGAGCTGCCTTATGCTTATCTGATGGCATGGTTCGTTCTACACCGGCCTGACATGATGTCAGCTCCCCGCACCGTTGACACCCCTGTTCCTTTCCTACAACTGTTGGAGAGGAGTAGGTGGCTTGGGAAGAAATTTGAAGATGTACAACAAGAACTTCAAGTACGTCGGAACTGGGAGCTCTTCAAGTGCTTTCCTCAATTTTCTGGACGCTACGGCGAGGAGTTGACTGATGTGGAGAAACCCCGAACTAACCGGACTGCTCTTGACGTTGGTTGCTTCCGATGGCTGGTAAACATCCGCATCGGGTATCTTGTCCTTCGGGTGAAGAACCGTTGCCATATCGAGCCTTACCTTCCCTGCCGTTTCGCACGTCAGTTCGGCTACGACCAACTTTATGTTGGGAATCCGAGCCGTGGTTTACAGGTTAAGGGAGGGCTTGTCGACGGTATACGAGCGTGGTTATGGACCATGGTTGGTTGCACCGGGGCTCAGTTTGCTCTCCCTTCGTATAAGCGCAAACCGATGATCACCTTCCTTAGCTGCAAGTGGTTCCTTTCGGCTTATGAATCCATAGGTGTGAAGAGCCTTTCGGAGTTAGAGTCTGAGCACTTGGTTCAGGCTGCTATGACGGCTGCTCAGAAGCAGGGGAAGAGGCCTGCTCAATCTCCTCCTTCAAGCAGAATTGATGGGGAGCACCTTCCCGCGGATGGCGATGAAGCTTGTGAGGAGGAAATGGGCATAGACACCGACCAAGTAGAACTTGATGCAGGTTTGTCGTGCTTCTTGATTTCGCTTCTCCTCAACCTTGGTACGTGAAATAATCCTTGTTGTTTCAGGTGGATCGGCCGATGACCATGAACCTCTCGCCTCACGTCGTGCGAAATCCAAGTTTGGTGGACAAACTTCGCACAATCGTCCCGTCGGTTCCCAGAGGGGTGGTCCTTTGAAAAGGAAGAAGGTTGCTTATAGACCTCCTGTTGATCAACGCTCTGATGGAGTAGATTCCGGAGGCTCTGCCGACCGGGAGGAAGGTAACCTTCCGTCATTTTATTGTTTTAGCATGATCTTCCTTCTGGAATTCGTAACCATGCCTTATGTCTCAGGGTTCCTTGAAGAGGGTGAACTTCCATTGCCTCCTGCATCCCCTGGCCCGGATAATATGGATTGCTTCGTGCAGCAGATGTGCGACGCCCTTCATGACGGTTCTCTGGGCATCGATTTGAACATTGATCTTGGGCCAGAGTATAGCGTCGAGCCCACCGCTCCTTACTCAGGTATACCTACATCTGCTAATATCTCTTTTGATCATGGGGAAAGAGAACTCGACTGAGAATGAATCTTTCCGTGATGTAGGTTTTGAAGACCAGGGGAATGCCTCTGCGCCGAGTTTCTGCGGTCCTGACGCTGGGCTGCTAGTCGATATGCTGGCTGAACAGGCCGCCAGAGGAACTGCGGGACCGCCCTTTACGAGCGATGTACTCACAGGTACATCATCAGCCGCCAGGACTGATTCTCCTTTGACTACCGACCCTCCTCATGTTGCAGAAGATGATGGACTTGCAGGTATGCCGATGATCTTATCACCCTGATCCTCTTTATTTGCCTAAATTTGCATTTTGACTAATAAAGAGGTATAACTGTAGGACCAGGCGTTGTGCCTGATGCTGCTGCAGTTTCCAGGGCTGATATTTTGCCTGAGAGCCATGTCTCTTTGCCACAGCCGAGAGATACGACTGATTTGCCTGCAGGGGTCGATGCACCCTTCATAGCTAATCCTGCTGTTATCTCAGAGTCTGCCGTGCCTCCACCCGAGGGAAATTCCGCCAGTACAGGTATACTTCGAATTTCCTCTCGGGTTTCCTTGTCGTATTTGATAATCTCTTAACTCCCCCATTGTTGTTTGCAGGAGCTCGATCATCTCTACATGAGTATGTTCGCGTCCTTTTGGCTGGTACCGATCCTGAGAAAGAGATTTTTCGCGCGGACCTCAACTTCTTCACCGCCTTTTATAATGGCATGATTGAGAAACTTCTTCTCCGAGGATACTGCTTTGACCAGTTCAGGCGTTCCTTTTCTCGCCACATGCTGATGATGAGGGAAGAAGGGTACCCAGAGTTAGCTGACTCCTTCACTGCTGATTTTACTGCTCTGGAGTCAGAGGTTCAAGAATTGAGGGATTTGAAGGCTGGTGGAGCTTCTTCTTTCATGTCCTCTCAGATAGAGGATAGAATGACTCAGTGGCGTGACTTGAGATCTTCCATCAGCAGCGAACTTCGGGCCCGTGAGCAATCTGTTACGCAGCTGATGGCCAACCTGGCGAAGAAGGACACCAGCAGAGGCGAGTTACTCAGCTCCCTAGAGTCCACTCGTGCAGAGATAGCTAGGCAGAAGGAGGCTTTGGGACGTGCCGAAGAGTCTGCTGCTATAATCACCGAGGACTTGGTTGGATTGGAGCGCTCTCGTGAGTGGACGCTCGACAAGCTGGGATCAACACAGGAGGGGTTGATGAAGCTGCGAACTGAAGCCGCCGAGGTCTTGAGCAGTTCCGAGGATTCTGTCCGAGCTCGCGTGCAGGCAGAGTTCGAGCAGAGCTATATGGACAGGCTTTCTGGTTTAGAGTCTCACATTCTTAGTCGTCAGCTGCCTTCGGGTTGACGAACTTGTTGTTGTATGCTTTTGTCTTGATCTTTTATTAGAGACTCCTTATTTGCTTCTTTTTTCATGATGTTTCTTGATATGCCGTGGCGTCTTCTTTAATCGGTAAAAGACTAAACCGGCTATACGTGTTAGGTATAGACTTTGGGATTATTGGCCAACCCCCAGCCCTCAACGGGTTTGCCGTGCCTTTACCGACTACCGTTTGTGCCGGGCTAGCATGCGATTTGTCTAGGTCCGTTCCGCATGTAACGTTGTGCTAAGAGAGCGAACCCTCCGAGACTTTATGCTATGACTTTGAATACATAGACTTCGTCTTTCTCACGGGAAAGACTACCCGGCAACGCGTATTAGGCGCCGACTTCATCCCTGTCTTTTCTGAAAGCAAAGCCAAGGGAAAGGTGAGACTAGAAGTGGGATTTCCACTTCGAGAATCAAAAAGATTTGGATAACCCTAACTGTCGTAAGGTTTGGTTATCGAATCGAAAGGTTCGAACGACCCTAACTGTCATAAGGTTTGGTCATCGAATCGAAGGTTCAAACGACCCTAACTGTCGTAAGGTTTGGTCATTTGACTCTGAAGAGGAAGAATTTTATATTCTATCTTCAGCAGGAAAGGAAACTCGAGGTGGGATCTCCACCCCCAGGATCCGACAGGTGAAACTAGAAGTGGGATCTCCACTCCGAGAATCGAAAAGATTCGGATAACCCTAACTGTCGTAAGGTTTGGTTACCGAATCGAAAGATTCAGACGACCCTAACTGTCGTAAGGTTTGGTCATCGAATCGAAAGGTTCAAACGACCCTAACTGTCGTAAGGTTTGGTCATTTGAATTGAAAGTGGACCTCTCGTTCATTGGAGGAATCGAGAGGGGATTTTGGTTGTGGTCCTAACTGTCGTAAGGTTTGACCAAGTGGGGAGTGAGAGAATGATCATAACCGAAAGAAAGTTTGATCACTCGATTTGTGGACCTCTCGTTCTTTGGGCGAATCGAGAGGGGAATTTGGCTTTGGCCCTAACTGTCGTAAGGTTTGACCAAACTGGAATGGTGTGGCGGAGACTATGAGTAGTCAGAAACCATTGAAAGTTCTGCGAGGGGAGAATCAACGATTAGATCTCATCTCAGCAAAAGAGTGTTTGTGAGAGTTAAATTCTGACAGACAAGAATATTCGGAATTCGAATATTGATTTCTTGCTCATCAGCGACCGGGTTATCCCTAAGAATAGCCCGATGTGGTATTCTTCCGGGAACTTCCCGGTACCTCAATTCTGAGGATACTAAGGATAGTATCTCTTCAAAAATTTGCCATTTATTGGCATCATGAGCCGATCACCATCTTTGGTGACTAGGCGATAGGCGCCGTTCGAGTAAACTGTTTCTACTACGAACGGTCCCTCCCATTTGGGTTCGAATTTGCCTTTCTTCTTGGAGTTAAGGATCATAGGACGTTTCTCGGTTAAGACCAAGTCCCCTTCCTTAAAACTCCTTTGTCGAACTCTTTTGTCGAAGGCTCGAGAAATTCTGGCTTGGTAAAACTCGATGTGCTGTTGAGCTTCCAAGCGCTTTTCATCGAGCATCTCGAGTTCTTCGAGGCGCTTCTGATGCTGTTCTTCGGTCGTCATCTGGGTTGCGAGAGCGATCCGAAGAGATGGAATTTGAACTTCCAGAGGGAGAACGGCTTCACATCCATACACCAATGAGTATGGGGTTGCGCCGGTCGGCGTACGTACCGTGGTACGATAGGCCCATAAAGCCGCGCCGAGCTTATCATCCCAATCTCGCTTGCTATTCTTCACAAGCTTTGACAAGAGCTTTATGATAGTCTTGTTGAAGGCTTCAGCTAACCCGTTTGCTGTGGGGTTATAGGCTGTTGACGAGATGTCCTGAATCTTGAACTTTTCGCAGAACCTTATGAAGGCGTTGCTGATAAATTGGGGACCATTGTCGTGTATGATTCGTCTTGGAACACCATGCCGGTAGATGATATGGTGCTTGATGAATGCAATGACGTTGCTCGTCTTGACTTCTTTGAGTGGGACTGCCTCAGCCCATTTGGAGAAATAATCCGTGATTGCCAGGATGAACCGATCGCCTTTGACTGATGGGGGGTTTATAGGACCAACAATGTCCATTCCCCAGGTCTCGAACGGCCACGACGTAACCGAAGGATGTAGATGTTCCGGAGGCTGGTGCATGTAATTCGCGTGTACCTGACACGCGTGACACTTCCGGGCGTATACAATTGCCTCATGCATCATGGAGGGCCAAAAGTATCCCATTCTCCTGATGCGATCATAAAGCTTGGGACCAGGTTGGTGCGCACCGCACTCTCCTTCATGTGCCTCTTTAAGCACTTCTTCAGCTTCTTTGGTTGATAGACACCGTGCCAGCACGCCATCATACCCCCTGTGGTATAGCGTTCGATTCTCTGTATTATAGTAGAATCTTGGAGCTCTTCGTCTGATTGACTCTCTCTCCTTCACGTCTTCTGGCAAGATTCCATGCAAGACGTAGTCGATGATGGGGAAACGCCAATCTCGGGGTTCAAACTCAGCCTGAGTTGTGTGCACCTCCTGGGCCTCTTCCTCCTTGCCATTTTCATCATGAAGTGGCACTAAGAGCTGGTGCGTTCCTACCGTAACAAATTGCTCTGTTCCGGGAGGCTGTGCCAAGGACACAGCTAAAGCTGCTAACGCATCTGCATAGGTGTTCTGCAGCCGCGGAACGTGCTCGATGAAGAACCCTTCAAACGATTCCGCTAGCTCCACCGCCATCTTGTGGTATGGTAGCAAATCCTGACTTCGGACTTCGTATTCCCCTTGCACTTGTTTGACTATTAGTTGAGAATCGCCGAAAGCTTCGAGATACTCAACCCCCAGTTCTTTGGCGAAGTTGAGTCCTATAATCAGTGCGTTGTATTCTGCCACATTATTCGAGCACGGCTCAGTTAACGAGTAGGCTCGAGGCATCACATGTTTTCCCGGGGAAACTAAGACCACTCCAACTCCGGAGGAAACCTTAGAACATCCGGGAGTACCTGCGGCATTAGCTGCTCGTGAAGCACCATCGAAGTACAAACGCCACACTTGTTGGTGTGAAGTTGCGTTGACTTCGTGGGTTTCATCAGGTAAATCGTCATATATCTCGGCGGCGTCCGTCGTTGGATTAGATGCCAGGAGATCGCAGATGGCCTGTCCTTTTACCGACTTCTGCTGTTTGAAGTGCAGATCGTATTGGGACAAGAGTAAAGCCCACTTCGCTAACCGCCAGCTCATGGACGCCGGTTGAGTCATGAACACTCGGACCGGGTTAACTTTGGAGATGACATAGATGGTTTGTCCAACCAAATAATGCCGCATCTTCTGGATGGCGAACACTAAGGCTAGGCATTCTCTCTCAATCATGGGATATCGAGATTCTGCGCCTACCATAGTTCGGCTTAAGTAATATACTGCTTGCTCGTGACCGTTATCGTCATCTTGTGCAAGCAATGCACTTAATGAGTGGCTTGTCGCCTTGACATAAATCAAGAACGGTTTGCCCGATTTCGGTGCAACGAGTACGGGAGGTTTCGAGAGATATTCTTTGATACTCTCGAATGCTTTTTGACAAGCATCGTCCCATACGAATGACACGCCCTTCTTTGTGAGCCTGGAGAACGGTTGGCATTTCCCTGAAAGGTTCGAGATAAACCGACGGATATACGCCAATCGCCCTTGCAGTCCTCTGAGCTCCTTAAGGTTCCTCGGAGGTTGCAATTCATTGATCGCCTTTACTTTGTCTGGATCAATGTGAATACCTTTGGTGGTGACAACGAATCCCAAGAATTTTCCACTAGCCATTCCGAGGAAAGATTTGGTAGGGTTCATCTTCAACTGATGGGCCCGCATCAAATCGAACATGGTCTTCAAGTCTTTGATGTGATCTTTCTTATCACGACTTTTCACAACCAAATCGTCCACGTAGCATTCGACGGTCTTTCGGAGATGCTCTTGAAAGATCTTCGACATGGCTCGCTGATATGTAGCACCTGCATTCTTCAAGCCGAAGGGCATGACTGTGTAGCAGAATACGCCGAGAGGTGTTCGGAATGCGGTGTGCTTTTCATCATCTGGATGCATCTTTATCTGGTTATAACCAGAGAAACCATCCATGAAGGACATCCTCTCGAACCCACACGTGTTGTCGATGATAACATCCGTAATGGGGAGAGGAAAATCATCTTTTGGACAAGCTGCATTGAGATCCCTGAAGTCAATGCATATCCGGATCTTCCCGTTCTTCTTTAGGACCGGAACAATATTGGCAAGCCATTCGGGATGTTGCTCCTCTCGGATAAAACCCGAATCGATGAGCTTTTTGACTTCAGCTTCGATTGCTTCCATCATTTGCGGACGAAACCGTCGTTGTTGTTGTTTGACTGGTTTGACCTCTGGCTTAATGTTGAGACGATGCACCGCTACATTTGGATCGAGACCTGGCATGTCTTCATAATTCTAGGCGAACACGTCGATGTACTCCCGGATAAGAGAAATCAACTCTTTCTTCTCCTCAGGTAAGAGGCTATCGCTGATGAATATTGGCTTTGGATTCTCCTCGGTTCCCATATTCACTTGAACGACTTGGTCTTCGGTAGGAGGCTCTCTCTGCTCGAACCGGTCTCCATACTGCATGCTTAAGTGATGAACCCACGGGTCTTCCCATGTCGGCATCTCATCATCTTCTTCTATTGTCGCTGGATCGACCGTAGTCATGTTCGACATTAGCTTCTTGAACACTTCACCAAGACTAGCGTCGGAATCCCAACCCGAAGAGTCGGAAGAATATCCCTTCCTAGTCTTGTTAGCAATTTGGTCAATGATTTGCCAGCCACACTCATCATCTGATGAGACATAGCCTAGCCCTCTTTTGTGGCGATAGTAATTATCGGGTTTTCCCTTCGGTACATAGGCCATCCGGGGTGGAACCCGTGGACCTCGACCAAAGAAAAGACCCTCTCCGATCTTGAAGTCATACCCGTGCCTTTCCATCATGTTGCGTGCTTTCGCATCGTATTTGGATAAATGACGGGCTGGTTTATCATCGTTGTCTTCCTCTTCCAAGAAATGGTTGGGTATCGGATATGCTCTTCCTTTGCCGTAGACGACCTCCTTTCCACCCCCAATCCCTGCGGGGATGATAAGCGTTGTCCCGCAAGGGCCGTGTACCTGCTTCTTTGTCAAACAAAATGATTGAAGAGGCATATATAAATCATGGTTAGCATAGAGTTCGTTGGTGATATCATCAAGACCCGTCGAGTACTCTAAATCATCGTTTATTGATAGTTCTTCGGCAAGTTGCCAATTACAACTATCTTCCGATGATTCATCATCGTCAAGATTGATTACAATGGGTACAATGTCGTTCAAAACAAAACCACCATCGTAATCAATCCCTGGTTCGGTATCAGCTTCATCACCGCTGTCCGTTCCTTGGGCCGATGGTTCAGTATCGGATTCAGCGCCGTATAAAAGGGAATCGGTGAAATAATTCTCCAATCCCTTGAACGGTTGCTTATCCGCGACCACCGTCTTGACTTCATTATCTGTGCCCACATATTTGAAGCACTGATGCAGAGTTGACGGGACTATAAGGTTACCGTGGATCCAAGGTCGACCCAACAGTAAATTATAGGATGTTTCCGCGTCAATCACATAGCATGTGACCTCCGACTTCAAATCCCCGATCTGGCACTTAATTCGGATCTTCCCCAAGGGCCTAGACCCGCTGGTGTTGAATCCGTAGATCGTCGTGCCAGTGGACGCTAATTTGCTAGTCGGGATTCCGAGATGATGCATCAATCGGAATGGCATGATGCTCACAGCGGAACCCGGATCGACTTGGATCCGGTTGACAACGCTGGAGCCGATATGCCCGGTGAAGTACAACGGCCTATCATGATTGGAATTCCTTGTCTGCATGTCTTCTTTGGTGAAAGAGATGCAGGGGAAGTGATGTGCCGCCAGATTGCATTGTTGAGCTGACGACTCCGGTTCTTCGGAAGATGGTTTGATCCGAGTCAAGAAGGCTTCGGAATCACTCAAGGCTTCTTGTAGTGCCTTCCGTGTATCCTTCGACAATCGCAGCAACTCGTATAGAGTTATCCTGGCCGGGATGTTGGCCAATTGCGCCATAATGTCGAAATGAGACTGAGAGCTTGCATTCCCCGGTTTGTCTCGTCCAATTGGATTATTGAATCGAGACGGCCTCGGGTTCTGAGCTTCTTGACGTACGGGCTCTTTTCCCTTATCCTTCTGTGGGATCCTCTCCGTCGCCACTGCAGGTGTTGGGGGAATTGCTGAAATTCCCAACTCTGCCAGCGTCTTGGAAGGTGGGGTTTTGGTACCCAATTGCTCAGTAGCCTCTGGATACTTGAAGTGATATTCGTTCCCGCTTCGAGTTGCAAAGGCTTCCTGCTCGTCCTCAGAAAGTGGGAAGGTTGGAATTTTGTCATCATCCACCCCCGGTATGGCAGAAGCACCGTAGCATGATTTACCCTTCCTCTTCGATTTCTTCTTGTTCTTTGTGGAAGAGGTCCCGGCCCACTGTTCATCTGCGATCAAGTCCGGATGAACCCACAAGATTTCGCCATTCGGGGCTGTGTGTGGCACAAGCCCTTTCTGGCGCTGCTGGTGTGGATCATCGTTCACCGTCTTTACCGCTGCTTTGATCACCGGCTCGTGTTGGAACCAACTCGAGGGTACGGACCCAAAGCTAATGGACACGGTATTTGCACCCACCTTCTTCTCCTTGGGCTGTTTCATAGTGATGACCCCAACATCGATCAGGGCCTGAATCTTATCCTTGAGAGCGTAGCACACCTTGGTAGGATGGTGCACTGCTCGGTGGAATGCGCAGTATTTCGGATCGTTGACCCTCTTGGCATCTTCCTGATCCTGAATTGGCGGCAGCTTGATCTTGTTGTTCTCGACCAAGTACTTGAAGATACCGGGGATTTCATCTTCTTTGAACGAGTAAACCTTTGGGAACCTCGGCTCCCCAACCTTTTGCTTCTGGGGCTGCTGTTGCCACCTGGGTTGTTGAGGCGCCCTTTGTTGTTGCTGTTGCGGCTGCTGGGGCTGTTGAGGCTGCTGCGGCTGTGCTTGCACCTCAAAGACCTGATTTGCAACCACCGCATTTGCATGCGCCTTCCCTTTACCCTTGGGGGTAAAACTTGGTTGCGGGGCATTGTTGGGTATTTGTCCCCTCTCTGCCTTTTTCCTCTTGAGGAACCGTTCGGCTCGCTCTCCCCGCATTTTCAAGTCCTTCCAGGTTTTGGACGGCGCCATTCCCATGGCTTCAAGGATGTCGAGCGTGAGGTTGTTGTGGCAAGTCTCGAGGATGAAATCCTCGCTGACCGGATCCCTGCAATTCATGGCTTTGTTCCGGAATCTTTTCACGAAGTTCTCAACCGTCTCGCCGTTCTTTTGTTTTTCATCGAACAGCGTGCCGATTGAAACCTCGGTGTCATCATCAAAGAAGTTTGTTAGGAACATGTCCTCCATGTCATCCCAGCCATTGATGCTTCCAGGCTTGAGACGGTGATACCAATCGAAGGCAGCCCCGCGAAGAGTGCCGACGAATGACCGCACCATGAGGGGCTCATTTCCGGAAATGATTCCTAAATGAGACTTGAAATAGATTAAATGCTGGGTAGGGGAACCCTTCCCATCAAACGGCGTAAAGTTAATTAAATTAAACTTTGCCGGATATGGGATCGATTCCCACTCCCTCGGATATGGGCAGGGTATACCGGATCTTTTTACCTCCTGAGCATTCATCAATGCATTGATCTTGCTCTCCAGGTCTTTCATCTTCCTGTCCTCACTCGTCTCGGTCTTCGAGTGGCTTCTGGGAGAGGCGGCGTGGTCCTCTTTTGCATTTTCTTCTGCGGGACCACCCCCAGTGTTGGTATTGACGGGAGGAATGTTGACATTATCCGCTTCCCGTTCAGGCTCCTCTGGATTGCGTTGGCTCGGTTCTCCTTGGTGAACCGTCATCGCCGCGATCTGTTGATCGTGCATCTCCCTCATCCGTTGCATGGCCATCTCCATTTCAAATTTGAAGCTCTCCTTTTGCTTGGCCAGGGCTTCTTCAAGTATCTTCGACATCTGTTCGGCGCTGATCATGAGCGATTCGTAAGGTCGGCCTGCACTTGAAGTTGTGTCATCAGATGCGACGGCGGAGCAGGTATCAGAATCAGCATCGGATTCCTCCTCTTCTAGGGAAAGTCCCTTGTGTACTCTTGGGTAGGTGTTCCGTTTGATGGTTCCCGACCGCAACCATGTCATGCATCGGGATGCCTCGGCAAGCTGATCCAGGTTGAGACGTGGTGTTGATCCCCCTCTGCCGGTCATGTTGACTGACACTTTCGAGTATTCATCCTCTCGGCGAAGCGGTTTCTTCTTGTGGAAACGCTTCGGCTTGGAGAGTCTCTCGAATACCGAGATTCTTGTTGGGGTTTGAGCACAGCAACACTCGGACAGCACTGCCTTGATAATGTTGGCACACGGGCAGTGAGACTCCTGCATGTACCTCTTTCGAGATTTTTCCACACCCCCAGCCCTGTAGTACAGCTCATCAGCTTGATAGCTGGAGCAACCTACGGAGTGCTGGTGGATGTCCCTCGGTATAACACGCTCATCCTCAGACGAGTGTGTTTCCCTTTGGGAATGCAAAAATTGATTAGATTTTTCAAGAGTGGCCCGTTCAATTTTACGCCTTTGGGAGCGTAGGAATTGAACGGGCTCTTTCAGTTCGGCTCGCAATTCAGTGCGGCCGGTGATAGGGGATTTCCCTTTGTCAATATTCTTGGGGGGATTGACTCCACCCCCAGTCTGGATTTTAGTTTGGGGACCTTTCAATGGTCCCA
>BQKN01066556.1:3274-19902 GCA_022839385.1 Asparagus kiusianus
ATCTTCTTTATTTTATAATTACTAGAGGTTCAAAAATCTTTTATTTTTGCAACCCTATCGCTCTTTTGACTTTGGAACAGATTCTTTTTGTCAGTATACTGTTTCTTCTACACATTCGTTTCCAATCCATAATAGAGAATAGTTAGGATTTTTTTAAAGAAAAAAAAAGAATCAAAGGACCACTCACAGGAGAACCCTTCCCCGCATCAGGCACTAATTTTTTTTTAACGTCTAATTAGATCGGGTAATTATTCAAATTAAGAATAGAAGCTCGTTGCTTTTTTTTATTTTTTACTAGAATTGGAGCCGTAAGGCTCTATCCATTTATTCACTAGACCCAAATGTAAATTTCTTTTGGAGTAAGACAAAAGAAAAAACAATTTTTGAATGATCCGGTAAGGATCAACTCAAAATTCGACTAAAAAAAAAAAAAAATAAGAATATTAAAGAATATAATAAGAAATTCCATTTTCTTCTTATTATTACGACATGCTGTTTTTTCCATCCATTACCTTTCAGGATCAGTCGCGGTTTTATAGACTCTACCAATAGTCTGGACGAATTCGTTGCTTCATCCAAATGTGTAAAAGATCATAGTCGCACTTAAAAGCCGAGTACTCTACCGTTGAGTTAGCAACCCAGATAAATATGATATGTAGATACGATCGAAATAAAAAAAAATGGAATTGCACTGTACAACTACGTCAAAACATTGAACTAACAAGAAATAGAAAGATTTTATGATCAATTATAAACAGCAAAATAGAAAAACGAGTGGATCGGATTAAAAAACAAAAGATTCCCAATAGAAATATCAAAATTTAGAGACCACACGTTTTCTCAAAATTTTTGATTTTCGTTAAGAAAATACATCTTGTATAACAGTAAATCCGGCAAACCCATCATTTGACTGAAGTAAAGGAAAAACCAATAGAAGTCGGAATAAACAGATCCATTTATCGACACTCGAATTATATTTGAGCGATACAACATTGTCAATATGAAAACAAATTAAATTAATTAATTAAGTAAATCAAATAATGATTTGTGTTGGATTGGCATAACATAAATAAGAAATTTAGATGAAAAAAACAAAATAAAGAAACAATAGAGAAAAAAAGTCGGGTTTATTCAATCAATAAAGATACAATAAGCAAGGTTTGTCCTTTGTTTGTTGGTGGATTCCCACAATACAAAAAAAAATAAATAAATAAGTATGAATAGACCGAGAAAAGAGCAAATTTTGGGTAAACAATTACCCAAAATAGATACTAGTTTCTTTTTCTCCTTTTTTTTTCTTTACGAAGTTTTTTCTTTAAATAATTCTACCTTCCTTAAATTATCATGGACAGTTCCTGTAGGTTAAGCACCTTTTTTAAGGAAATAACGAATAGCAGGAACGTTTAAATAAGTTTGATTCTGTATCGGATCGTAAAAACCCACTTTTCGAAGATCTTTTCCTTCTCTTCGAGATCGAACATCAATTGCAACGATTCGATAGATCGCTCATTAGGATAGATGTAGATAAACAATACCCCCTAGAAACGTATTGTAAAACCCCGAAATTTCTATAATAAATATATGTGAATTATTAATAGTGAATAATTCTCTTATGATGAATAATCATATATATATATATACATATACATGTCAGATGAATGTAATTATCTGTGTTTGAGAACTCAACAAGTGTTTATAAGTGAGAGAAATCGAGTGTTATGGCCAGCGTGTGAAATGCCTGGCAGCAGGCATTTTTTTTTTGTGCTGCGCGGTCGACCGACGCGGTCGACCGTGGCAGTCGACTGCACCGGTCGACCGATTAGCGGTCATAGTGTTTTCCAGGTTCGGGTCCAAACGGGTTCGGGTCGGGTTTGTGAGTTGGTATATTAACTTCTCTGCCCGAGAGAGCCTCTCCCAGATCTGAGATTCAAAACGCTAGCCCCCTTTTCTCTCCCCTCTTAAAACCCTAGCTGGATGTGGTGATTAGGAGGAGTTCTTGAGGATCTTCAGCGGGATTTTGGAATTTCAGTGAAGGGAATCAACCTACTGCAGATCTAGGGCTTTCGTCAACACCCAAGGCGAGTATCATCTCGCCCAATCCCTCACCCCTATTTTTTATGGTTTTATTTTGATTTTTTTCATGAGTTTTTGATGAGCCCAAAGAGGAATTTTCATATAAAAACGAGTTCTTTACAATAGGGATTGCAAGAATCAATATTCCAGTTTATAAAAGTTCACCAATGTTTGTCTAATGAGGATCTAGACCTGAAAAATTTCCTAAACAAGAGTTAAATCATTTTTACAAGCATTAAAACGTTTTTTGTTTGTTTCTCATGGTTTTAGAATATTAAAAAGGTAGATTTCAAACTTTGGGTTGGTTGTTTATCTTCAGTATGATTTTTGAATCATTAAAGCCCCTGTTATCGTAGAATATCAAATCTTTGTTTCAGGTTTCGAGCTGACAGGAAACCCAGATATGGGTTTCTGTTCGCTTGGCGGTTGACCAGAGCGGTCGACCGCTGAGCTCGTTTTAGAGCTGCGGTCGACCGCAATGTCATTCCGGTCGACCGCGATGTTCAGTCGGTCGACCGCGAAGCCGCAACGGTCGACCGCCAGTCACGTATCAGAGTGCGTTCGACCAGTGCGGTCGACCGCCAAACTGTCTGCTGCAAATTCCTGTTTTGTGTATTTTGAGTATTTTTACTCATGTTCGAGAGGTTGCCTGGATCATCTGACTCTGGTTTTTAGTCTTACTATGTATCCATGCATGATAGAAGACCTGAGGGTACAAATTGTGGATATACACACTAATTTGATTGTGAATTGATATTAGTAGCTTTCACTATATAACACAACGATAGTTTTCACCATTTCACAATCCTCGTGTTGGACTATAATCCATTAAAGTCCTCGTGTTGGACTAAAATCTATTTCAGTCCTCGTGTTGGACTATAATCCATTTTAGCCCTCGTATTGGACATATACCCGCTTAATCATGCGTTGACCAGTTTTTAAACTATGAGTATGACACTTATCTGAGACAGGATATGACACTTATGAAATTTCGGACCCTTGGCATTTATTTGGTTATGACCGGACACAGTAGTTTATGTTCTGAGATGGATTGCTTTTCTCTTCATTATTGCTTCTGTATTAGACTTTGGGTTTGGTATTTAGGGATTTACAATTTGAGACGTAAGGTATATACATGAGGGTTTCCTTGTTTGAATTATTTCGCTCGACGTACCTATGCTCGTATTGTAAATTCCTAAGTACTAAAATCCCTTTTTTTCAGGACTTATGTTATGAAACTTATTATGTATTTACTGTATTTTCATATACAACGAGCCCTATTCCCTTGGGGTTGGTTGTGATGTTACTCGCTAGCGCTTTGACGCTCGTTGTCCCTCCCCCTTTCAGGTAACGAGCCAGGATCCCGGAGAGTCGCAGGTTGATGGCGACATATTTTAGTGTTCAGCTGTCTAGTCATGGTTATGTTGGAGCTCCACTATAGTTTTTTGTTAGACATTTGAGAGTGTTGTTCTAGAGGTTGTAAAGGCTGTGTGCCTTATATCCTTCTTGTCAGATACTTGTACTTGAGACTTATTGGCTACTCCAGTTTATTTATTTAGACATTAACTATGTATTTCCATTTGTTGGTTGATGAGATATCTATTTGACCATTTTCTTTCCATCAGCTCTTCGTGTATTATCTTTTACTTGCTTTTGTACCTACACCTGTTATTGGCTCTACTAGATAGATGTTAACTGTGATGGTGAAACATGTTATTGCACGGTGCGGTGCATGGCAGGTTTAACATTCTTGGTTTTACCTTGGACTACAGCCTTGTGTGAACCCAGGGGCGTCACAGTTGGTATCAGAGCTCTAGTTCCAGTATCTTTAGGATCATCCTGTGTCGAGTCGTGGAGCTAGGATAGAGTTTATTAGGATTCACGTATAGAGTCCGCAAGGATTTCCTAGTATGAGTGAGGACGATATATGCGTATATCTCAAAAATTTGATTTTTTTTTTGACAAGTATTTTTGAATAAGTTTAAAGTAATTGTGCAAATATTATATGTCGTGAAAATTGTATTGTGATACGCTATTTATGAAGGTCTATTTTGACTCATGAATTTTATTTTATTTTTCTTACCATCAGTAGAGAGATGGCAGGACGTAGTAGACCTCGTACCAGGAGAGCTAGCCAGGCAGAGTCACAGCATACTCCACCAGAGCAGCAGCCAGCTCAGTCCGAGCCTCAGCAGGCTCCACCCGAGCCGCAGCAGGCTCCTTAGTATTTGGTGGACCTTATGGCCCCTCTTATTGCTCGGATGATAGCTATTGAGGAGTTGGTGACGACTCATATTGTACCACCGACACCACCACCACCACCACCGGTAGCTCAGTAGCAGGGGATACCTGCCGTTCCTATCAGAGAGAGACCCCCAGAGGTCACGCCTGCAGTCATCCCTCTAGCAGTCCCAGACAGAGCCACAGAGCAGGAAACTTGGCTCCGTATGGTGGAGAGGTACCAGAAGATAAGGGCACCAGAGTTCCAGGGGTCACCGGACCCTCTTGCAGCCCATAAGTGGAAGGAGGATGTGAGCAATATCCTCGATATACTCGGTGTAGATTCAGTTCAGAAGCAGAGACTGGCATCCTACAGCCTGAAGGGAGATGCCGGGAGGTGGTATCGACTCTAGTTTACTCCAGAGCAGAGGCTGACCCTCACGTGGGAGGACTTCATATACTTCTTCGATGGGCAGTACATTTCTTCTGCAGCACGAATGGGGAAGGAGATTGAGTTGTCCCGGTTGACTCAGGGGGACATGACAGTTGCAGATTTTGAGAGCAGATTCATAGAGTTGCTACATTTCACAGGCATGTGGCAGACGGGAGAGCGTCAGGTTCAGATGTTCTTAGCTGGGCTTTATCCTAATCTCTGACGGTACCTCATGTCGAGAAGATTTTATTCAGTCAGGGAGGTAGCTGAGGCTGCCACTTCTCAGGAGATCGAGACCACTATGTTCTAGAAGGATAAGGAAGGGAAGGCCAAGATAGGACAGAGCAGCAACAAGGGCAAGAACAAGAGATCTTTTTCTGGACTTCAGCAGCAGCATCAGGGCTCTTATAAGAAGGGACCCCAGTAGGATCAGAAAGTGCATCAGCAGCACAAGTTCCAGGGGTCTTGCTTTAACTGTCACAAGGTTAGGCACAAGGCATCGGAGTGCCGTAGCGCACCAGCAGGAGCCCAGCAGGGCAAGGGTCCGAACCAACAATAGCGTCAGCAGGGCAGAGGTCAGGGCCAGCAGAACAGGCTCGAGGCACCACCAGCAGCTCAGAGGACTGAGGGACAGATTCGGGCAGTTCAGGATGTTCCTCAGGGGCAGATTATCCCATATTCTCCACCACCATCAGCAGAGCAGTCTTCAGCCACGTGTAGAGTATATGCAGTAGTTCCCCGTGATCATGGAGCCAGCGAAGCCGTAGTGGAGGGTACGTTCTTTGTGAACTCTCTACCCGCCCGTATTCTTTTCGATTCGGGAGCTTCGCATTCTTTCATCTCGTATGCATTCATGACTAGACTCCAGCTCGTAGCTCAGCCTCTAGACACCCCTCTATCTGTTTCCACCCCGTTAGGTGAGGTATCGCTTCTAGAGAGAGTTTGTAGGAGGTGTACCGTCAGTCTAGACGAGTCGAAGTTCATAGTGGATTTGATAGTGTTGCATATGTCCGAGTTTGATGTCATCCTTGGTATGGATTGGTTGTCTTCCTACCATATTAGTATTGACTGCTTTGCGAAGGCAGTCAAGTTGCGAGCGTCCGATGGGTCCGAGACGATTGTAGCCACCTCTCAGGGCAACCGATTTGCGGAGTCGTTTCTGGCGTACATCGAGGAGGTGATGCGACGGGATCAGGGAGCTGAGTTATTAGAGACTAGAGTTGTCTCGGATTATCAGGATGTCTTTCAGGACATACCTGGGTTACCTCCTGTGAGAGAGGTTGAGTTCTGTATTGAGTTGCAGCCAGGCACAGCCCCGATATCCCACGCACCCTATCGTATGGCACTAGCTGAGATGAGGGAGCTTCAGACCCAGTTGGACGAGTTGTTAGCTCAGGGTTTTATTCGCCGGAGTCATTCTTCGTGGGGCGCGCCGGTCCTCTTCGTGAAGAAGAAGGATGGTAGTATGAGGTTATGCATAGATTATAGAGAGTTGAACAAGGTCACTATCCGGAATAGGTACCCACTACCTAGGATTGATGACTTGTTTGACCAGTTACAGGGGGCGCAGTATTTCTCGAAGATTGATCTTCGTTCTGGCTATCATCAGCTGCAGGTTCGGGAGATGGATATTCCCAAGACCGCCTTTCTTACTTGATATAGATCCTTCGAGTTCTTGGTCATGCCATTTGGGTTGACCAATACACCCGCGGTATTCATGGATTTGATGAACCGGGTTTTTCGTCCTTTCTTAGATCAGTTTGTGATCGTCTTCATTGATGATATACTCATTTACTCGAGATCGGAGGCAGATCATGAGGAGCATCTACGGATAGCGTTGAGGACCCTTCAGGAGCACCAGTTGTATGCTAAGTTCAGCAAGTGTGAGTTTTGTCTTTCAGAAGTCAGATTTCTTGGCCATGTTATCAGTCGAGAGGGTATAGCAGTGGATCCGGCTAAGGTCACGGCAGTTCTTGATTGGGAGCCACCGAAGACGGTGTCAGAGATTCGTAGCTTTTTGGGTTTAGCTGGATATTACAAGAAGTTCATTCAGGACTTCTCGAAGATTGCAACGCCGATTACACGCCTTACGAAGAAGGGTGTACAGTTCATATGGAGCATGGAGTGCCAGAAGGCCTTTGATATTTTAAAGGCTAAATTGACTACAACGCCAGTTCTGACTATTCTGAGCAGCGACAGGACATTCGTTGTGTACACAGATGCATTGTTGGCAGGCTTTGGAGGCGTATTAATGCAGACTCAGAGGGTAGTAGCCTATATCTCACGGCAGTTGAGGGTGCATGAGCAGAACTATCCCACTCATGACTTGGAGTTAGCAGCAGTGGTGTTTGCACTGAAGTCATGGAGGCACTACTTGTATGGAGTGCAGTTTGAGCTATTCACAGACCATCAGATTCTGAAGTATCTCTTTTCCCAGAAGGAACTCAATCAGAGGCAGAGGAGGTGGATTGAGTTTATTAAGGACTACGAGTTCGCGATTCAGTATTATCCAGGGAAGGCGAACGTCGTAGCAGATGCTTTGAGTAGGAAGCGTCGACATCGGGTTGCGGCTTTGAGGTGTTCATTGTATAGAGATCTTATCACTCTTAGCCAGTTTGATTTTAGACCCGAGATTGGAGGAACCAGTGCATTCTTGGGAGCTGTATCAATGCATCCAGCTTGGAGTGACAGAGTTGTCAGGGCTTAGTTGAGAGACCCTTGGATTCAAATCCGAAAGGAGGAGTTTTCCAAGGAGCCTAAGGTTGATTGGACCATTGGAGCAGATGGAGGTCTACGGATGAAGGGTAGATTGGTTATGCCAGCCAGTGCAGAGTTGAAGAGGGAGTCATTTGATGAGGCGTACCGTACTCGGTACACAGTACATCCGGGGACTACCAAGATGTACAAAGACCTGAAGAGGCGTTTCTGGTGGAGTGGTATGCGGAGAGAGATTGCAGACTATGTGGCTAGATGTTTTACCTGTCAGTAGGTGAAGGCAGAGCATCAGAGACCGGCGGAGACACTCCAGCCTTTACCTATTCCAGAGTGGAAGTGGGCAGACATTTCTATGGATTTTATTGTGGGGTTGCCGAAGTCGAAGAAGGGGAATGATTCTGTTTGGGTGATAGTGGACCGATTGATGAAGTCAGCACATTTCATTCCGGTGAGGACCACTTTTACAGCCGAGACTTATGCGAGGATCTTCATTCGGTAGATAGTTCGACTTCACGGGGTTCCGGACACGATCGTGTCGGATCGAGGATCGGTTTTCACTTCACATTTTTGGAGGAGTTTCCAGGACTCATTTGGCAGCACGCTATCCTATAGCAATGTATTCCACCCCCAGACGGATGGCCAGACGGAGAGGGTGAATCAGGTATTGGAGGACATGTTGCGGGCATGTGTCATTAACTTCCAAGGCAGTTGGGAGGACCATATTCCACTAGTACAGTTCGCTTATAACAATAGTTATCAAGCAACGATCGGTATGACCCCGTATGAAGCATTGTACGGGAGGCCTTGTAGGTCACCGATATGTTGGGCCGAGCCGGAGGATAGGTTAATGCTTGGGCCAGAGCTAGTAAGGCAGACTACTGAGAAGGTAGCTTTAATCAGGGAGCGAATTCTAGCCGCTCAGAGTCGGCAGAGGAGCTATGCAGATAAGAGGCGGAGACCCCTAGAGTTTCAGATTGGAGACTTGGTTATGCTTAAGGTATCGCCTATGAAAGGCGTGCAGCGATTCGGGAGGCGAGGGAAGCTTGCACCGAGATATATTGGGCCTTTTCAGATTCTAGAGCGCATTGGAGTTGCGTCATACAGACTAGAACTTCCAGCATCTATGTCTAGTATACACAACGTGTTTCATATTTCTATGCTCAAGAAGCACTTGCATGATGAAGAGCAGCAGCGAATATTGGATGCACCGAAGATTGAGCTTCAGGATGACTTGTCTACTATTGAGATTCCGGTTCGTATTCTTGCCAGAGAGGACAAGAGGCTTAGAAACAAGGTTATTCCCTTGGTGAAAGTTCAGTGGAACCGAGGAGGCATTGAGGAGATTTCTTGGGAGCGCGAAGAGGACATGCGTCGTGACTACCCACATTTGGTTGAGCAGGTAAATGAATTCTTATTATGATTATATATCTTAACTTATGTGTATATCTTTGGTTATGTTTACATTTAACGCTAGAATGAGGATACTTTCGCTCAATTTTTAATCTTTTGGAACACATGGTATATGTATGGGGGGTTCCTTGTTTGGATTTTTTGCCCGATGTACTAGTTCCACTAAATTAGGATTTGAGCGAGAATATTATCATTTTAGATCGTTAAGTGTAAATATCTCTATATAAGGTTATCTAGGAGTTCATATTTCAAGATTCGTATGATTTTCGAATTTTGAGGACGAAATTCTTTTAAGGGGGGAAGAATATAAAACCCCAAAATTTCTATAATAAATATATGCGAATTATTAATAGTGAATAATTCTCTTATGATGAATAATCATATATATATACATATACATGTCAGATGAATGTAATTATCTGTGTTTGAGAACTCAACAAGTGTTTATAAGTGAGAGAAATCGAGTGTTATGGCCAGCGTGTGAAATGCCTGGCAGCAGGCATTTTTTTTTTGTGCTGCGCGGTCGACTGACGTGGTCGACCGATCAGCGGTCATAGTGTTTTCCAGGTTCGGGTCCAAACGGGTTCGGGTCGGGTTTGTGAGTTCGTATATTAACTTCTCTGCCCGAGAGAGCCTCTCCCAGATCTGAGATTCAAAACCCTAGCCCCCTTTTCTCTCCCCTCTCAAAACCCTAGCTGGATGTGGTGATTAGGAGGAGTTCTTGAGGATCTTCAGCGGGATTTTGGAATTTCAGCGAAGGGAATAAACCTACTGTAGATCTAGGGCTTTTGTCAACACTCAAGGCGAGTATCATCTCGCCCAATCCCTCACCCCTTATTTTTTATGCTTTTATTTTGATTTTTTTCATGAGTTTTTGATGAGCCCAAAGAGGTATTTTCGTATAAAAACGAGTTCTTTACAATAGGGATTGCAAGAATCAATATTCCAGTTTATAAAAGTTCACCAATGTTTGTCTAATGAGGATCTAGATCTGAAAAATTTCCTAAACAAGAGTTAAATCATTTTTACAAGCTATTAAAACGTTTTTGGTTTGTTTCTCATGGTTTTAGAATATTAAAAAGGTAGATTTCAAACTTTGGGTTGGTTGTTTATCTTCGGTATGATTTTTGAATCATTAAAGCCCCTGTTATCGTAGAATATCAAATCTTTGTTTCAGGTTTCGAGCTGACAGGAAACCCAGATATGGGTTTCTGTCCGCTTGGCGGTCGACCGCTGAGCTCGTTTTAGAGCTGCGGTCGACCGCAATGTCATTCCGGTCGACCGTGATGTTCAGTCGGTCGACCACGAAGCCGCAGCGGTCGACCGCCAGTCACCTATCAGAGTGCGGTCGACCGATGCGGTCGACCGTCGAACTTTCTGCTGCAAATTCCTATTTTGTGTATTTTGAGTATTTTTACTCATGTTCGAGAGGTTGCCTGGATCATCTGACTCTGGTTTTTAGTCTTACTATGTATCCATGCATGATAGAAGACCCGAGGGTACAAATTGTGGATATACACACTAATTTGATTGTGAATTGATATTAGTAGCTTTCACTATATAACACAGCGATAGTTTTCACCATTTCACAGTCCTCGTGTTGGACTATAATCCATTAAAGTCCTCGTGTTGGACTAAAATCCATTTCAGTCCTCGTGTTGGACTATAATCCATTTTAGCCCTCGTATTGGACATATACCCGCTTAATCATGCATTGACCAAATTTTAAACTATGAGTATGACACTTATCTGAGACAGGATATGACACTTATGAAATTTCGGACCCTTGGCATTTATTTGGTTATGACCGGACACTGTAGTTTATGTTCTGAGATGGATTGCTTTTCTCTTCATTATTGCTTCTGTATTAGACTTTGGTTTGGTATTTAGGGATTTACAATTTGAGACGTAAGGTATATACATGAGGGTTTTCTTGTTTGGATTATTTCGATCGACGTACCTATGCTCGTGTTGTAAATTCCTAAGTACTAAAATCCCTTTTACTCAGGACTTATGTTATGAAACTTATTATGTATTTACTGTATTTTCATATACAACGAGCCCTATTCCCTTGGGGTTGGTTGTGATGTTACTCGCTAGCGCTTTGACGCTCGTTGTCCCTCCTCCTTTTAGGTAACGAGCTAGGAGCCCGGAGAGTCGCAGGTTGATGGCGACATATTTTAGTGTTCAGCTGTCTAGTCATGGTTATGTTGGAGCTCCACTATAGTTTTTGGTTAGACATTTGAGAGTGTTGTTCTAGAGGTTTTAACGGCTGTGTGGCTTATATCCTTCTTGTCAGATACTTGTACTTAAGACTTATATTGGCTACTCCAGTTTATTTATTCAGACATTAACTATGTATTTCCATTTGTTGGTTGATGAGATATCTATTTGACCATTTTCTTTCCATCAGCTCTTCGTGTATTATCTTTTACTTGCTTTTGTACCTACACCTGCTATTGGCTCTACTAGATAGATGTTAACTGTGATGGTGAAACATGTTGTTGCACGGTGTGGTGCATGGTAGGTTTGACATTCTTGGTTTCACCTTGAACTGCAGCCTTGTGTGAACCCAGGGGCGTCACACGTATAGGAGGTTTTCTCCTCATACGGCTTGAGAAAAAATGATTCTAATATTTCTGTATATAATAACAAATGGATCCATAAAATCATGAATTTATGACTTGAGTCATTTTTTGTTCTTATTTACAGACTAAAAGAAATATCATCGTACTCATAACTCAAGTTGAGTAATTCTGAAAAAGTTCAAAGATAAATCCTTAGACATTTCTTGAGTCGTCTCTAACCTATTTTATTTGTCTCGCCTCGAATCTATTTTTCCTCTTCATTATAATAAAATGATTGAGACAATTGAAAATAGTGTTTTCTTGTTCCAGAATCCTTTCTCTTTACTTTGTAAAATCATTGGGTTTAGACATTACTTCGGTGATCCTTACTCCTTTTCAAAATGGCAGCAACATACCTTTTGTTTTTTGTTTTCTTTCTATGCTATGGAAAGATAATATGAACAATTAATTCCCTTTGTAATATAATAATACACTTTTCATTTTATCGAAAAAGTTTTACCAATTCCTACAATTTTGACTTTTTTATTTTAAACTTGTTTGAATTTGAACTCTTTCATTTCAATATTGAGGATATACTTACGAAGTTCGTCTAACTTATTAATTGTTACTAACCCTAGATTCTTCCCCCTAATAAATGAATCAATACTTTTTGTTCAAGCTCCATCATGTACTATTCCTATTTACCAACCCAACACAAATTAGGTTCCTAGCAGGAACAGAACAAACTATGTCGATTCAAGAGCATCTTCATTCCTATAGAAAATGGTGGATGTAAGAATCCACATCGAATCATGTCCTTCAAGTCGCACGTTGCTTTCTACCACATCGTTTCAAACGAAGTTTTACCATAACATTCCTCTAATTAAATTTCTAACCGGTATGGAATTGATACAAGATAGAATCATGAATAGTCATTAGATCAACGATATATAATACTTTCTATGTATCTATGGATATATAAATAGTTATCTAGAAAAGTCTTAGAAAAGATTTAAGTCCCATATTCTATCATATGAATGAAAAAGAGAAAAAAAAGACGAAAAAATAGGTTTACTTAAGTATTATTTACATCATCAACAGATTGTTCGGGACGGTGAATCATGAAAACTGTTTTTCTCGAACAAATAAATTCTAAACCTCAAAAGAATGCTCTTAATAGATTTCCAGTTTCGAAACTTAGTTATTAACCAAATATAAGCTATTTCGATGACGCGAAAAGGTCACAAGAACCTAATCTTTTCGTATCCATCATATACAACGAACGATTGGTACCAGAAGTAATCACGAATATTTAAAGAATCACATACCCTTTTGATTTGAAAGTGTCGCTGTTTTTGAAATAGAACAATACAATAACAATACATAATATATTATACAGATGGATTTTGTTTTACTTGTGGTTCAAGAACCTTTCCGCCAATTCTATAAAGTCAAGTAAATGGAATATATAAAATTTCATCCATCCAACAATTACATTATATTGATTTCCAATTATTCATTTGAATAAGCTGAAATACAAAAAAGGAAAATGGGATCCAGATTAATTCGTTTTTCCTATTTTTTTGCTTCAAAGTTTTAAGACGAACGATGAAATGCAATTAATATCAAAAACTACGTAATCTTTAGTCTGCATATAAATATAGAATACACCTTTTATTTTCTTTAGGCATTACTTGGGGCATGAAATAGAAAAAAGGTCTTTTTCTATTTCAATTCAGAATACACCATGTAATAATTCCTATTTCACGGATATAGAACACAAAATTTCCCTAAGTAAGTAACGTCAATATGAATATGAGTATAAGCATACTCTGAATGGAAATGATCCACCCCTAATTTTTTTTGAATTAAGAATTCAAAAAAATATCCTTATTCCTACCCGTACACTCGATCATGTTTGTGATAAACCAAATGAAAAAAAAGAGAAAATTCTTAGAATTCTTCCTAGTGCTAGAATGTAGAACAAAAGTTTGTGTCAGATTGTATCCAAATATCCAAGATTAAAGATAAAATAGTTAAAGAGAAGAATCTTTTGTTTCTGATGGAAAGAATCTAGAATGGAAGGATTCGAACCTCCGAGTAACGGGACCAAAACCCGGTGCCTTACCGCTTGGCCACGCCCCATTTAGATTTATATTAGACACTAATAAAGACTAATATTAATATTGGTCATTCGTAAATCCCAACCCAAATACATATAAAATACATTGTTGCTAGGACTCAACACATGTAAATATAGAATCAAAAAAAAATTATTGATCATTACATAAAATTCAATTAAGATATTGTATGAAACTATAATTCCTTGTATTCTCATTTGAGAATGAAATGAAAGATTTTGGATTGGGGAGAGTTCGAAGAAAAAGAAGGATTTTTTGACTCGCCTTTTCATATTTCCTTCATAAAAAAACTAAACCAAAATCAAATTTTCTAATCTACAAGAACGAAATCTTTGTTAAGCTTAATATCTTTAGTTTAATCTATATCTGTCTTAATTCTACCCTTTATTCGAGTAGTTTTTTCTTCGCCAAATTGCCCAAGGCTTATGCCTTTTTCAATCCAATCGTAGATGTTATGCGTGTCATACCTGTACTATTTCTTCTATTAGCCTTTGTTTGGTAAGCTGCTGTAACTTTTCGATAAAATCTTTAATACTCTGCAAAATTGATGATTTATCCAAAACAAAATTCTAAAATTTGATAAGATCAGATAAGTTTTATATTATGAACCCTCCATTCAAAAAATGAAAATTTTGTATATTGAATTGAATGATCGCGGTGATAAATTTGGATCAACTTATTTCCCCGTTCTGACCTTCTAGTAAACAAGGACTTTCTAAGGACCCCACAATACCCAATAAAGGATATGGCCAAAAAATTTTGGTAATGGAGGAATTAGAATCTTTCTTTTCTTATTACAAAGAAATTCGTGAAATTTTTTTTTTCAAGATTCAGGAAAAGACTTTATTTTTGGGGGGTTATGTCAAAATAGGGTATGTAAGAAAAAATAGGCAATCTATTTTCTTTTTCCAAAAAAATAATCTTTGAGATTATGTAATGCTTACTCTCAAACTCTACGTTTACACACTAGTGATATTTTTTGTTTCTCTCTTCATCTTTGGATTCTTATCGAACGATCCGGGCCGTAATCCTAGGCGTGAGGAATAAAAATTTTTGGAGTTTTTCTTTACTTTTTATATATTCCATACATTTACCTATGATGAAAAAAAAGGATCGAAATTTTTTCACATTGGAAAGTCTGAAATAATTAGAGGAAGCGAAGAGAGAGGGATTCGAACCCTCGGTACAAATAACTCGTACAACGGATTAACAATCTGCCGCTTTAGTCCACTCAGCCATCTCTCCCAATTCAAAATTAAAATTTTTTTAGATAATGTGACACGTGAAGTAAAAAGATTAAAAAAACCTCATTTTCTCTTTATTCTTTAATTATATAATTATTATATTTATTCTTTAATAATATAATTCATTCTTTAATAATATAATATAGTAATGATAATAATAGCAAAATAATATAATGAAAAATAAAAAATAATTAAATAAATAAATAAGAAAAATAGATAAGATATCTACGAATTTGATCAGTAATTCAATTTAGATAATGGTTTAATGATTCGAAACAAAGATCTTATCTCTAATAGAATAGATAGATACAGAAAAAAGATCTTACTTCACTTCTTTGATTTTGTAAGATAAGATTAAGGTTCATTCCCCCGGCCTGGTTAAGTACTGGCCGGGCCATTACTTATTTTGTTCTGATGAATCATTTCATAGATCAAACAATTTATAATTATTTTTTATTTGATATCAAATCAAAAATAATTCAATTGTTATTGAAACAACAGCAAAGAAAATGCCCATCCCTATTCCTATGATAGAAGTGTCGTTTCTTATTATTAATACTATAGAAATATAGAATATGCATATTTTTTCAATTCTTATTAATTAAGTATTTTTTTTCGTTTTATTTCCTTAATTACTTAACTGGAAAAGAACGCATACGTATATTAATATTAAATTATATCAAAAATGAAAAAATTATATCAAAAATGAAACACACATATGTTATAACATATATAACATAACTCATTTACTTGTTCAAGGGACAAGCTTTATTTGAGATACAATTGATCTGAATTCAAATTCATAGGATCGGGCAGTTGGAAGGGAAGTTGAAAATGAAAGATGCTATCTTAATTTTATCTCATTCTTTTGTTCGACAAAAGATCCATTCATATATAATAATGGAGATATGTAGCGGGTATAGTTTAGTGGTAAAAGTGCGATTCGTTCAATTAATAACTTAAATAGTTAAGGGGTCTTTCGGTTTTTTCATATTACGATCAAAAAAACTTTATTTCTTAAAAAGGTTTAATCCTTTTTCCCTCAATAGTATATTTGAGGAAGAATATACATTTTCACGATTTGTATCCAAGGGTCAATTTCAAATTGAATAAAAAATGGAATTATGGAGTCGCGAAGCAGAATTTTTTGATTTGAATTGGATCAAATCTTCCAATTGAATGAGTATGAGTAAAGGATCTATGGATGAAGATACAAAAGTTTATTTCCAATCGTAACTAGATCTTCAATTTTTGTGTTGGAAAGGGAAGATTGAAGCCAAATAGCTAGAAAACGATAGTTTTAGTTTACTACAACCATCGCCATATTGTTTTAGCTCGGTGGAAACCAAATTCTTTTCCTCAGGATCTCTTGGGTGGAAATAGGGAACGAAGTAACTAGATTAGACGGATTTGGTAGAATCCCCTTCTCTAGAGGGATCATCTAAAAAGCGAGTAGCTTTGGATGCATTCAACAAGAAAAGCTGACATAGATGTTATGGATCTAATTTTTAATACATCGATCCTCCATAAAGGAGCCGAATGAAATCAAAATTTCATGTTCGGTTTTGAATTAGAGACGTTAAAAATAATCAATCAACGTCGACTATAACCCCTAGCCTTCCAAGCTAACGATGCGGGTTCGATTCCCGCTACCCGCTCCATATTCCTTATTCTACATGTATCCTCCATTCGGATATGTATTCTTTTTTTTTTATTCCCTAAAAGATTTTCCATGTAATCTCCTTTTTTTCCAAAAAGAGAAAGGGAGAATGCGAAACAAGAAAATAGGAATGAAAAGCGTCCATTGTCTAATGGATAGGACAGA
>BQKN01066558.1:7053-26142 GCA_022839385.1 Asparagus kiusianus
AATCTAGACGGAAGCAAAATAAACCACCCAAACTAGACGGAATTCCGTCTAGATGATCTAATCTAGACGGAATTTCAATCAACCTAGACGGAAATTTCCGTCTAGGTTGATCGTTTTTCTACTAGTGTAGGAGAATTTTGTATTTCTCATTCGATAAAAAGAAGAGGATAATTACTCATTTGCACTACGTACATTGTCCATGGAAAGTTCACGTGGAAACAAAAAAAAAAACTATAATAAAAGACAAATATGTAATAAAAAATTCTTAAATAGAAAGATGTTATCTTAACTTATACATTGAATTTGGACCCTTCTACTAAAGACAATGCATTACATCATTCCATTTATCTTAATAATAATAAAACACATAGGAAATTACATCATTCCATATCTACCCATTCTTTACATAGAGGGTAAAAATAGGGTAAATTTCAGAAATCTATCATAAAACTATTAGAAGTTTTTGCATAAGAGAATCATAAACTACTTTTATTAAAAATATTACAAACTTTCGAACGTGCAGAAAAATATCACATACGATTTGACGGTCTTTGACAACATCATCAAAATAATATAAAATGCCCTAACATTTAATAAGAAAGAGGGGACGAGAAGTTAGTTGTATAAAACAAGTAAGGATAGCAATATGCTGAATATGTCACATTGGTATTATGTGTCAACTTAAGCGAACATCTACCACTCATGATATTTTGATGAAAAGCATATTGTATATTTACCAAATTAATTGTTTTTGGTATTTTTATAAAAATAAAATAATTATACAATATTATGTGTTGATGTGTGGGGGCTCAGCAGCGGGGTTAGAGGATAATCTCGAATCAGTGGCGGGGCTTTTGGTCGATATGATGATATAGAGGTCCTCTCATCTCCTTAAGCAGGTGATCTCCTGATAGGATTAGAGAGCTACAAAATAAGCACGTTAGAGGACATGAGTTGGGTTCTCCGATAGTTTCTCCGACGATCAAGTCAATATAAAGCTTGAGTGGGGAAGTCAGTGAAATAAGTGTGATGAGATTGTGTTAATTAGCCAAAAAGGGCTTACTTGTGGCCCCGAAGGGGCTCTAAAGGGGCTCTCCAGGTTATTAGACGATGAGTCTATATATACCCAGCTAAGAGGAGTAAATGTGTAATTTTGGCCGAGTCCAGGCAGACAGCTGAATCGGCAGATAGCCCATAGCCTATAAGTATCGGCTGCAGGTGAGATGATTCATCACTAAGTTTGACATGATGGTGACTGAGAGGACGTGGTGCTGACGATAGGTAATGAGTCATGGAGAATCGTGACATGGGATGTGATAAGTAGTGTCTATCGATTCGGCTCTGTAAGTGGGACGATAAGTACTGTCTTTTTTGTCGGCTTCCCAAGTTGTCGTCCCGCCTCCAGTTTTGTGAGCGGGGTTGGGTCAAATGATGAGGTCGATTGAGAGTTTGTCTTGATTCGACCTTACTTAGGAAGGGACGAGTGTCCATGATATCAGAGTCATCTTGTATAGCACCGACTAATCTAATGATTAGTGCTGATACGGGACACGTGTCGATCCCAAAGGAAGGATTAGCACTTAGGTGAATAACTGACATAACATTATGAAATTTAAATAAAAATAATAATAATAAATAAAAAAAATCTGTCCTACAATGTGCATTGGGCCCGGTTCAATCTCCTCCCCCCTCTCCGTCAAAACACGCGCCCCTCTCTCCAACCCCCAAATCAAGACCCAGCACGATGACAGCCCACCTCCTCCTCCTCCTCCCCTCAACCCTCTCCTCCCTAACCCTAACCTCCTCCCCCTCCACCCGTTTCTCCACCCACCCCCAGTGGGCCCCACCCCGGCCCCGCCGCCTCCCCCCTCCCATCCGCATGGGCGGCGGGCCCCGCACCTACCCGGGCGGTGTCTCCAAGTGGCAGTGGAAGCGCATGCAGGCCAAGAAGTCCAAGCAGCTCCTCAAAGCCCGCCTCCTCCGCGAGCGCCAGGTCTACGAGACCCGCAAGCGCGCCGAGCTCAAAGCCGCGGTCTCGGAGCTGGAGAAGCCTTGGGAGCTCGTCGAGAAAGCTCCCAACCTCTTCTCCGTCTCCGCCGACGAGCAGGTAAGGATACTAGGAAGTAATATTCGCATCGTAGCTCCGTGTTGTTGAAATTTAGATGTACGTAGTTGAAAACGTAAAATGTACCGAAAAATATAATGTTGCAGGCGCATTTATTATACTACCGCTCTTCGTTTTTGAACACAGGTCAAGGCCCTCGCGGACCGGTTTCAAAAGCCCGGAGGGTTCGATATGTGGTCGGAGAGAGACGGCCCACGAGTTTTCGGAGGGCGCGGGGTTGATTCGCCGAGCCGGAGGTTTTTCCCGAAGGGAGCGGTGCATAGCTTGAGGCCTTACGGGGCTGTGGAGGGAGGGGAGGAGGAGGGGGAGGCGGGTTTTGATGACTGGGTCGCGAGAGGGAGGGGAGGGGTTAGGAGGAGGAGGAGGAGGGAGGGTAGGCAAGGTGTTCGATTGAATGCCGATGAGAGGGGGGATGGGAACCTCGAGTGTGTTGATGTCGAAGGTGGGGTTGTGGATGAGAATGGTGGTTTGGGTTTGGATTTGGGAGGAAATGGGGAGGAGGATTTGGGTGGAGGTAGTCGGAGGATCAGCGGTCGCGAGGGTGAGGCGGAGAAGAGCAGACTGCGGCCCGGGGCTGGATCAAGTTCTGACGACGGTCGAAAATGGGTAAGGGATGGGAGAATTCGAGGGAGGAGCGTGTAGTCGGTGAATTTTAGCTCTTCATATCGTGTATATACGCGTGATATGTGCAATTTGATGCTTTTGTTTATACTATAACTTGTGCTCAAAAGTAATGTGACTTGATCCAATCTCTTGCTTAGAAATTTGGATTAGGATTTTTTACACTTTGTGAAGCTTTCTTAGAGAGTGTGTTTCTTGAAGTATTTGGATGTGTAAACATCCTCCTCACAAACACTATAGAAGCTTATAAGCCACTTTGAGATGTTTTGGTGAAGGACTTACATAGGCTTATAAGCCAACCAAAAAATATTAGGCGCACTAGCTTATTTTTTTTGTTGGTTTATAACCCATGAAGGGCATGCTTGAGAACTTGGCTTCTAATCCACGTGGCTTATAATTCACAAAATGAATTATAAGCCAAAGTGTTTGGTCAAAAAATAAATTATAAGCTGCATATTGTTTGGTAAATTGATGGATTATATAATCCATCATTGTTACTAAATGACAAAAAAGTATATGGCTTCAAATTTGAACATTTGAACACACATTGGAATTATCACAAATATTGAGGGGTAAATTCCATAAATTAATTGGTAAAACTTAGTAGCTTATAAGCCATAAAAGAAAGCTAGGTTTGGGGAGCTCTTTTTTGGGCTTATAAACCATTATAAGCCTGTTGCCAAACACATTTCATTGGCTTATAAGCCAAAAAACGTAGAAGCCGCGTTGACTTGTTGCCAAACGTGCTTGAAGTTTGACCGGGTATAATACCGTTCTATCCTTTATGATTTCACAAAATCCAAGGCCTTATGTAATAATTGATTTTATTTGCTTTTAGCCTTTTGCTGGTATTTAATACGTTTTGTTGTTTTCTTTCATTTTCTTAAATGGAACAGTATTCATTCGTAGAATAATTAAGCTAAGTACCTACTTAAGTAAGATATTGACAATAATCATATACACCATAGATAACAATAACAATAACAATAACAATAACAGGAATTTCTTAGTCCCAAATCCTCATATCAATATAATAATTTTGTCTCAGGCTAATTATTATGCCCCTGGTTAGGCAATTATGCTTAATTTTGCGCACAAACTTGATTAGGCCACAATCTATTCATACAAACTACATCTGCAACCCAAGCAGGTGAGATCCAAGAAACATGCTCTTTTTAGGGAACAACCAAGAGAACAATACTCGCAAAAAGAGTATGTACTCTTTCAGCTACACCTGCCAACAAAAACAAGCATATTATCATTCAAGCGTCACTTTTATAATGTTTAGAAGTCTCAAATTAACAATACAGATCAGCAGCAGAACTCGGGCAGCACGCTTGATGATATGAGATGACAGAAGATTGAAGAGGAACGAAATATGCATGCTTGCATTGTCAGGGAAAAAGGATGCAGTGGTGTGTTACCCTGAGATTCAGCTGCTTCAACTACAACAGGAAGTGGGCAAAGAACATAGTTAAAAGGGTAAACTCCATGATTTTCTATAACTAAGAACTTAAAATAAATATTAACTCTAGTATAATAATGTTAATAATTAAGACAATGATTTAGAGTACTAAAGAAATTAGCTAAATTTTATAGAATATTAGCTCAAAAACACCAACAAACCTGAGCTCTTAACTTGATTAAAATTGGCTCTAACCAAGGTACAAAAAAATTTTAGGAGAAAAACTTAAACATTGTCATTAAGAGAGACTTAGAACTGTGGATCCAATAATGGTATCTGTGGACTTTCCAAGATCTAATATGCCATTTTTTTCTCTTACTCTAAACACAGAATCACTCTCCAAATTTTAGTTTTTTTATTTTATTTTTTAATTTTACATATTTTCAAAATTTTTGGGTAATATCTTGGTTTTTAAGTTATAGTTTTAAGTATTCAAGATTTTCCATAGTTCACAACATCCAATAGTTGTATTGTTAATGATCATATAAACCAACATTTTCTATGCCTTAAAGTATGGGTGAGCAGAAATCAAGTGAACGAGGACATGGGTCTTTCGAATTTGGACCAAAATACCAGTTCCTAGTTTAGGTCAGATTTGGTTCAAGTAGAAAATCATGATCTTGTCAGGTTTTGACTCGGTTATCGGGTTCGCCATAGTGAACTTACACCAACAAAATAACCAAATTGTTAAAGTCTTAACATGATAAAAATAAGACCCAATTATCATATTTCACTTAAACTCCTCTTACCTCTGGCTCTCGGCTAGGTCTATAGAAATGAACCAATCAATTTAAATATTGGGATGCATATTTTCACAGTGTATCAATTCTAATTTTCTCCTCTGGATATAATCAGTGTAAATTTTGTTTGAACGCTGAAGATAAAAAGATATGTATTTGGTTTGATATTATGTAGTTTATGATTGCAAAGTTATTTGTTTTAAGTACATAATAATTTCATTTGATTAAAGAATTTAATTCTTTTAAAAACATTAAAATTCATATATCAAAACAATTCATTTATAATGTGCATAAATCCATAAACTGAATTTTTTTAAATTCAATTTGGAACCCTGATCTATTGAGATAAATACGCAGAGTATGTGAGGGAACCAAAACATAAAATCTATTGTGGGTTATACATTACCATAAAACATAAGGGATTAGTTGTATAAACAAATATTTAATATGCAAACAGATCGAACATGTGAATGCTATCTTAGATAGTTTAATGTAAGCACAACAACAAAAGTAACAAAGCCGTTATCTCAAATATTTGCGGTATAACCATATCCTTCTTAATTGTTTCCAACCAAGTTCTTTTAATTCTACTTCTGGATCTCTTTGAACCATTAACTATAACGCCTCGTTTGGTATGCGGGAATGAGTGAGAATGAAATGCAATCCCAACTCATTATTCATGCCTACCAAACACGATGTATCTTTAGATGCTAGAATTGCTATTCCCACTTCTTATCAATTCTCACTTTATGTAGAAATTGTCATTCCCAACAATTTAACAAGGAATTGATATTTCCACTTAAGTGAGAATAAAAATAATCAAATAATTTCCGATTATACCCTCTTTAAAAGATACAAATAGATATAAATTCCCATATGAAAAATTATTTTTATAAAAAAATATTATTAGATGCTCGTACAAATATATAAATAGATATAAAATATTAAAATACTTGTTTGACCTTGCCCTAGTTCCACATCACATCTACAGAAGAAAAAATCTCGGCTTCGCCTCGACGCCACTTGGTAAGGTAACCATTATTTCTTTTTTAAATTTATATGCGTGACTAATTTTTACCTAATAGAATTTTTTATCTTTTGGCAACTCGGTTAGGTAATCTATTGGCGATTAGGTTAGCTAATATTTAATCTTTGGTGTTTGGTGTTAGATTACTTAGAAACAATTCTTCAATTTTGTCAATAGAGCATCTCTAGCTAATTATTGAATGATTAGCAAAATTTTTAATAAATCTCCTCTTTAAGACAACTTCATAAGTTCCAAACGTGCAAAACATGTTCACGAGACAAACAATTTTTCAATTCTCTCTATAAACCATCCCTCCCTGACTAATTACTACATGATTAGCAAAAAATTGAACAAATATCCTCTTAAGAATTGGTTATTGCAAGCTTATTTCAATAACTAATAAAAGACAATGTTTAGCAATTACTAGGAGAGTGAAAAAAATATCATTTCTATAAAACTTATTTTTCTCAAAAAATGAATGATTTAGTCATTTTTAAAATATTTTAATGTTGTTAAAATTGTGTTTTGGTAATGGCATTATTAGAAAACTAAATTTTATTCTCACTTGTGAATAAATGATACCAAACGTGGAAATGAGAATAAGATTGATATTGTCGTTTCATTCTCTAAACGCGCCCAAACATGAGAATGAGAATTAGCATCCCATTCCCATTTTTTTATTCTCACTTGACTCTATTTCCGCGTACCAAACGAGGCGTAATATTATCATTTTTCTTAGCCGGTACATTAAGAGGTCTTTGTTGTACATGACGAAGCCACCTTAATCGATTCTCTCTCGTTTTATCCTCAACGTGAGCAATCTCTAATATAAGCACATCATACATGTATATCTTCGTCTTAAATGATCTTTTCAATTGAACCAAATAGTCAGACAAATACTCAGCACTGTCCCTCAACATTCTATTTTTTTTATTAAAACTCCACGTAGGAATTAACAGTAAAATCCGCACTATCAGTGGAGTGCGCATACACACTGATTCCATACACCATCGAAGAGAAAAATTCAATCAAACAACACCAAATTGAATAAATAAGCATATATCAGCATAAAAATTCTGTTTATGTGAGAATCCATCACAAACCTAATCCCTCAGCCAAAACAGTAGTCTAAATTTGATCAAAACGGGGTGAGAAATTCAACCCATTTCGTCCAATTTCAGTGTCTCAGCAAGGAACCACTCAAAACCCTAGTTCTTCAACGAAGCCCAAAACCCACAAATCAAACTCCCCCCAAAACACTAAAAACCCTAATCCCAAGAGAAATTAGCAGATTTAGAGGTCAAGCCCGAAGCTTTACCGAGGGATTCCGATCCTCAGTGGTTGGAACGGGGATCTGAGGGGTTCATGCGGTTGTAGGCGGCCTCGCCGACGAGGTAGAGGCCGAAGGCGACGAGGGCGATGCCGAGCCCCGGCGTCGCGTGGCGGAGGTTGCTGGTGAGCGATGGGTGCTTCCTCCACTCGTCTCTCCTCCTGAAGAACTCTCCCGTTGGCCCCAGTGGCTTCCCCATTTTGATCCTCTTTCTTTGTCTCCGTCAAAGTTGGGATCTTTACGTTTCTGGACTTCGGTGGAGATGGAACAAGGAAAAGGGTTAAATTTAGAAAAAAAGCCCTCAACTTTGTGGGTGGCTCAGAAAGCCCCATTCAGCTATTTTAACTCTAGTAAATCCCCCTCAGCTATTTTGACTTCGAAATTTTAATTTAGCTCTCTCAACTTTTCTCATTTAACCCCGCACATCGCACATCGTGAAAAATAACCCAATGCGTGACTTGAAAAAACCAAAATATTAATTAAAAAAAAGCTCTTTTACCGGTTGAGAATTTCTTTGTCACTCAAATGTACATGTTTTTTTTTTTACTTTTCTTCTAAAAAGAGTATTTCGAATATTTCACGTTTTTAATTAATGAGGTCGGGGGATTTGTTGAGAAATGAATAAAAGATCATGGGGATTTTGTGAGATACAACATAGTTGAGGAGATTTAAATCACATTTTCTAAGTTGAGAGGCATCAACTACAACAGCTCCACATAGTTGAGAAGATTCAAAAATCACCTTTTCTAAGTTGAGAGGAATTACCTACAACAGCTCCAAACTTGAGGGGAGTTTCTTCTAACTAAAATAGTTTACAGGTGCTTTTCTAGGACACCCCCATAGTTAAGGGGGTTTTCTAAAATTAACCCCATAAATAAAAGGTAAATTTGGGACTGAGTTCGCATAAAACTCTTCTAACCTTTGAAAATTAGAAAAGACCTCCGAAAATGTTGGGATCTTTAGGTCCATCTTCCATGGATATTACCTAGATGTTCAATACCATAAAAACCCAAAGTAAAAGAGCACACAATCTGCAGGCTTATTTTTCACTTGAGGGTATTATCTGATTACCTGTTAATTAAAACGAACCCAATCCATTCTTCACAGTCTGCATATTCAATCTAATGAAAACTCGTATTCAACGACAACCCATAATCTGCCGCGGATGATCCGAACAGTTAACATTTCGCCCGCATTATCTATGAATACAGTTCAAGCATAAAAGTTCTAGCTCAACATAATTACATAAAAGATCTTGAACCATTCAAATCACTAGCCACCTGATAGCATGCTAAATTCAAAGAGTTTGGAGGATCAGAGAATTTCCCACCAGATATCTGATCAAAAACCCATTTGTTAGCAGCTTCGGTGTAATGAATTCCATCCCAACTAATCCTCTTCGATGGATGCTTGCACGATTTTCCAAGCAAAACCTCGCTGCCGCTGACATAGGCAGTGCTTCCACATATCACATTGAAATCAACGTTGTAAACTCCACCACCGTATCCGCAACAAGCTGCGAGAGGCTGCTCAAAACCTGAAATCATTTGGGGGTGGGGTGGGGTGGGTGGGGGGGGGGGGGGGGGGATCCAAGTAATCAACAGTACTTTAGAACGAAAAGAAATTTTTTTGTTGTCCATACTGATATATTTTGTTCATGTGACACAAGGTAACCTAACTATTTCCCTAGGTCAATGTGAAAATTGAGAGATTTTGATACATCGTAAAGGAGTTTTTTTTGTGAGAAAAGAGACATCTTACTATGTTACATGGAAAGGCGTATTGGTACGTGTACTAGTACGGATACAGGTAGAAGACATGGCAAGTTTGTTGAAGAGAAAACACATGGACACGACTATATTTCTGTTGAGAATGTAATTATAGATTGTATGAGGGGTTATATGTAATTGTGTGTGTGAGGTGTAAGGTTATATAAGCCCAAGCTATTCTCAATGAAAATTAACTTTTGAGCCTCATTCTATTCTCTACATTGTACATGGTATCAGAGCCAACAAAACCCTAGCCGTCATTCCTCACAAAACCCAAGATCCAAAACCCTAAACCTAAACCCTAGATCCCCACCCCATCCTGCGCCTGCCTGGAATCTCCGCTTGCGCGCGCGGATCAGCCGCTGCCATGCCGCGGCTTGCTGCTGCTGCTGCCGTGGCCTGTGGCCTGCTGCTGCACGCGCGTGCATGCCCTAGCAGCTGCTGCTGATTTGCTGCTGCCCACGCTGCTGTTTGTTGCGGTTTCTGCGGCTGGTTTGCTGCGATTTCTGCGGCTGATTTGCAGCTGCTGCTACAAGTTTTGTGCTAATATTTGGGTGATCTTCCTTAGCCCGCCTCGTGTTGAGGAGATGAGATGAAGGGGGGCAAGGTGGATGATGAGAAGAGGGTGATGTTTGGAGACGAGGAAAGTTGATGTAGGATCTAGATTTGTGGGATCGGTGTGAGGGAACCGAACACAAATTAGATCGATGGAGACCGGCACGAACCCGATGGCGGAACTCATCAAGAAGTTGAACCCGGAGGATGTTTCAACTTTGATGTAGTTCATGAGGATGACAGCAGGAGAGGGCTCAATAAACCCACCGCCCAAGAAGGTGGAGCTTCCACCTATCGACGTGAAGCTCGATGGGCCAGCGACATATCTGAATTGGTCACGCCGAATGAGATATACCCTTACAGGGAGGAACCTGGAGGGATAGCTGACGGGGGAGAAAACTGAGCCGGCTGAGGGCTCCGCAGGAAGAGATGAGTGGAAGTCCACGCATATGTTGGTGTATATCTGACTTCTCTATTCGGTAGTGCAGCCAATTACGACCACGGTGGATGGCCTTGGGAAGGTGCAGGATGTCTGGGAGACGCTGAGGAGGACCTATGATGGGGTGGGGAATAACCTGAGGGTATTCCAGATCGAGAAGAAGATCAGCGCTACAGTTCAGGGAGAGAGAACTGTACAGGAGTATGCCACGGAGCTGAAGCGCTTGTGGCTAGATCACGATCACTTCTCGCCCCTAGCAAGCTGCAAGGACCATGAGTGCAAGGAGTGCGAGGCCTCATTGCAGAAGAGGACCATGCTATTCCTTCGAGGCTTGGCTCCAGCATTTGAGCAGAGGACGACGATGCTACTAGCCCAGACGAAGATTTCACCACTGGAGGAGGCAGTCTCTGCCATGATGCAGAAAGAGAGCCGTATCAGGCTACAGGCTGGGACATGTGGACTTCCAAGGGAGAAATCAGCACTGGTGATCTCCAACCTAGGTAACACTGGATTCAGAAGGAAGACTAGACAGTGCTTCAAATGCGGAGAGGTGGGGTATCTGAGACAGGTGTGCTCTAAGCCACCTAAGGAGAGGAACTAGGATGGACATGGACAGGCTGGAGGTCGTGGCCGTGGTCGTAGAGGCCGACGAGGTGGAAAAGGAGGCCATCGGGCAAACCTGACAGTGGCAGAGGGGTAGGAAGAAGCTGAGATGAATTTTACTGATGAGGATCGGGCTCCCTTGGCGGCACTAAGGAGGAAACAGAGAGCAATAGGCGACGTGTCCAAGGGTGCATCTACTGCTTTCTCTGGAGGAGACTATGCCAATACGCTCTTTGCGCTCACTCAAACAAAGGTATGGACAACAAAGGTATAGACGCAGTATACCAGATCCTGAAGTATCTGAAGGGTGCCCCTGGCAAAGGGCTGATATTCAGGAGTGGTCATGTGAATATTGAGGGTTACTGTGACTCAGATTGGGCTAGCTGCCGAGATGATAGGTGATCTATCTCAGGATATTGTATATTTGTAGGAGGTAACTTGGTCTCCTGAAAAAGCAAGAAGCAATCTGTAGTGGCAAGATCAACAGCTGAAGCAGAGTACAGAACCATGGCCTTGGGGGTTGCGGAGTTGATGTTGCTGAAAAGCATGCTATTAGAGCTGAAGCTAGATCAAAGGGCCAAGATTAGGTTGTGGTGCAAGAACAAGTCAGCTATCAGCATTGCCAATAACCCAGTACAGCATGACAGAACCAAGCACATCGAGATTAACAGATTCTTCATCAAAGAGAAGGTGAAAGTGGGCTACTAGAGTTAGATCATGTTCCAACCAATGATCAGGCTACAGACTGCTTGACTAAAGGGCTTAGCTCAGTAGACCTAGCTAGAGGTTGTGACAAGATGGGCTTAATAGATATCTTTCGCCAATCTTAAGGAGTGTTGAGAATGTAATTATAGATTGTATGAGGGGTTATATGTAATTGTGTGTGTGAGGTGTAAGGCTATATAAGCCCAAGCTATTCTCAATGAAAATTAACTTTTGAGCCTCATTCTATTCTCTACATTCTACGATATCTATTGAAATTAATAAGTTGTTTTTTCATCCTATGTCATGAGAAATAATATTCCTATAACATTCTTATATTTCTTTCATTATGCATTATAAATTATAAAAACAACGTTTTTGAACTAGATATCCAAACACCCTTGAAAATCATAGTTTTGAAATGGGCATGGACCGAAACAAACCCAACCGCTGTCCAACGAGGTTTAGGAGGTGGATTGTGAAGGGTAGGATATATGTCAAGGATGTGCATGCCGAGTGTTCTGAATTATCATGTATCATATAACTGCATACATGCCCCAAAAGTGTATGTATATATTCAAGGAGTGTCCAAGCAAGTGTTGGTATGCGCATGGGCCATGTCGGTACGGGCACGACTTCAGATGGAAGTACCCACGTAACATATAGTATTAGAAATAGAGAAAATTTATGAACACTCAATTTGTTACATGATATTTGTAGGGTTTGGATGAGTGAGGACCGTTAGGCTACACTCACTAATGTCTTTTTTGATTAGTGAATTTTCCTTATGTTTGGCTGAACCTGTGCTTTTATCGTTGAGCGTTTCTCATTCCATGTCCACAAGTTAAATTCAGTTGTGACATTATTCTAATTTGACGTTAAACATCTCCTGGAGTAAAACCTCAGGTTACGAAGCTGGAGGACAAAGCTGACACAACTTACCATACTTTTGAGCCTGGCTTATAAGCAAGTACTTGACAGAGTAGATATCAACAAAAGTGATGGCAGCAAGAGGGAGCTCTCTCCTGAGCTCAACCACCGTCTCATTGAGCATTGTGTTGAATCTTTGTGCCAGCTTGTTGCATCGAATTCCACACCCTGCTGAGTCTAACTCCTCGTCATTGAGCTTCAACTGATGTAGAAACAATGGAAGACAGCCGAGGGGACCTGTGTTATGGATCCAGAAATTTCTTCCACCCTTTTCATATATATTCTGTGCACCAATATCACTCTATTACTATAAAAGAAAGAATCAAAAAATTGAACTGTAAGCAATTATAAATTTAAGAACTTCAAGGGTTCAAGCCAGTAAATTTGTTTGATTTATAGATTTTTCAAAAGGGATAATTGCAAATAGACCTCCTCTACTATGGTGGGATAGACCCCCCCCCCCCCCCCCCAACAGTTCTGTAGCTCTATTGATATAGATAGACCCTCGAGTAAATTTTTTTACCAGTTTTAGCGTGAGTTGGGGAGGGGGGGGGGTCGTCTGCAACAATAGAACTACAGGGGTCTTATCTGCAAGTAAACCTTTTTAAAATTTGGATCGAAGGAAAACGTTGATTATGATGACCGATTCTAATAAGGAGAGAGCTATGATGTGGATTGTGTCGCTAGAGATCAAATAGATATATCAATCTGGTATCTGATTTCCTTCCACTTTTTCATACGTGTTCTGCGTACTGACATAGATTCATTAGCATAAAAGCAAGAAACAACTGAACTGGAAGAAACTCTAAGAACTTTGGCAGCTTCAGCTGAATGTTAATATATATTCAGAGAGTTTTTAAAATTGTGATTAGAGTGAAAATACGTACATCCATCCTGTTCTAATTTTATTCATTTTCTGGTTGGGGATATTGATTTTGGATATATGTTTAAAATGGATATGCATATGATATTGGTCAAAAGAATACACTCCACTCACCTATGCTGAGTTTTTCCAGCATGTATATATTTGTTCACCAAATGTTGCATCATGTGATGTCTTGATTAGAAAAGTTAATATCACACTACTTTAGATATTTTAACATATTCACACAAAAACAAATTAACAGTAAGGCATTCTTCTTTCTCCATATTTTGAATCTTATTCGACGTATCAGGTAATTTTTGCTAAATATTTGAATCTGATTAAAATCTTAACTTGTTTCTGATTACTATCTACATCGAACTGTATCGTATATCCATATCCTCATCCAAAGAAGAAAAAAGAAAATCTGGAAACAACGGTACCTCTGAAGTCTGTTTGCTTTCCTAATTGTGATTGACCTTGACAACACCCATAAAGGTGGAATTCTGCAGCACTCTATGGTGTATAGAGCTTTCATATATTGATTATCCGCCATATATTAATTATGGATCAATAAATTCTTTTATATAGAAACAAGTATCACACACTGTTCAGTGTCACCTTGACTGCTCTTGAAAACACCATCTTTGCATTTGGTATGAGGCCCTCTCCACACTTGTTCTGCAAACAGCATGCATTCAGATCATTCTGTCCAATGTCTATCGTATATAGAGCTTGAGAAAAGTATTCTTCCTTGGGCATCAATTCTTTGAAAACACCACCTACATATTATGCCCCCCAAAGAAAAAAAATGCTAATTACATGCTAAACACAGTAGTAGCACACTAGGTGCAACCACAAGGAGTTTGGATCGCGACTTTGACAGTAAAGAGATAATTTCATTAATAATAAATCATCAAATATTATCTAAATGGTTATAATTCATTTTTAATATAACTATTATTGCTGCAAAAGCTACAATTCTTCATACTTTTCATTCAAAACAAATGATAATCATCAATTGAAGAGTATATGATCCTGGTTGAGAAAATGTTCCACTTACCTCGACTGTAGACTAACTGCGACCTCGACTTGAACTGCAGGAACTCTTTGAGTTGCACACCGGAGGACAAGGGGCATCCACCCTGCGACAATGGCACATTCTGGTCGATAATGGTTGATGATGCAGTCGCAAAGTTAGCTCCATGGCTAAAATTGGTGCCTAATGAGTCAAGATATGAGCTGAGATAAGGCAATCCCAAGCTCTTCACTGCCATATAAAAAACACTTTTAGGATATAATTAGGTAGATAGAAATATTGTAACAAACTAGTACATGTTCAAACACTAATATATAGATACCGATGAAATCGATAATGAGCCGACCATCTGAATATCTTCCTGCAGGCATGCCAAAGAATGTCTCGCCATAAGGCGGAGGAACAGGATCAAATGCAGCTGAGTACTCGCCAGTGTCTGAGTTTGAATCCCCGAAATTGAAAACAGATGGGAAATAGCAAGGTGACGACGATACCAATATTACGAGAGGAGGAAGAAGAAGAAGAAGATGGAGAAGCTTCATCTTGATAGCAAAATTGAGAGGGAGCAAATAAGAGAGAGGTATATCCATGAGTTAGCTAATAGATAGGCATAAGTTCAAAACTTGGTTCATGAACATATTTGGCAATATCATGGAATGGTTACCTAGTCATATATTTTTCTGAGTTACTCGCACATTAATGTATCAGGGTAACTGAACCTTACCACCAAAATGGACAGAATTTTGATCCAACATTAGTACCTTAGGTCCTCAACCATTTTTTTATTTTAATATCATCAAGTTCAAATTTACCAAAACTGTTCAAACTTCCGTTTAAAAAACATCAAGCGACTGTCACCTGAGGTTCCTTAATATTGATCTCCTAGTTTCATTAGAACATAATCAAGAGCAATAATTTACCTTAAAACTAGCATAAAGTGAACAATAGAACTAAAGAGAAAAACTCGTATTTATTAATTGATGAACAAGCACCCCAGATTTATATGGTTGAACCATATTGACTCCCTCATCCCTTTAATAATGTATCTTATTACTTTTTTTGATGAAAATAACCTTATCTTTCACAATTTCTTTTACCATTTACAGTTATGTTTAAAATGTCATTCAATTTCAACATAAATTTAGAATTTTAATCCTATCTCAATGTTCTTCTTTTTTCTCCTCCTCTTGATCATGTCTTATCTTCCTACCTTGAAATTCAATTTTCAAGATCTTTAATAAGGAGCAACAAAAAAGAATACACTTCAAAATTATTTAATCAACTATTTTAAAAATTCAAGCCTCCAATTTCAATCACACAGTTATTAGAATTCACACTACAAAATTCTACACGTTGTACGGAGATAATTATATAACTTATATAAAAGAAAATTTTGGACTAATAGTTCAGAAAAGTTGGTATCAGGTATATGGATTATTTTACAGAATTTTGTCAACAATGTTAGTAAAAGGAGGCTTTTGATAAGTAATAAAAATTTGAAAGATTTTTCAATTCTAGTAATTCGTGTGGGGGGATTTTTCAAACTTTATCACAAATTACATACAAAATCTGAATGACGAAATAAGACTAAGTCCTAACAAAAAAAACTAAAATACATCATTAAGTAAGAGGCTATTTGCACTTTGATACCCTAAAAGTTTCACCCTCATCAACTTCCACATTTGAAAATTTCTATTCTATTTTGACAATGTGATACCCAAAAAGTTTTCAAATTGACCTTAATATGACAATTTGATACCTAAACCCATAACTTTGATCCTCATTTCGCCTAAAAAAACTCATAAAAAAAGAAGGGAAATTTGGTAGGAAAATATATTTGCTTCTTATTCACTTTTCTATTTCGATACTCTTGAACAAAATTAACATAAAATTTTTCACACTTTACGGTATCAAATAGTTAAAATAATAGGAAAAAAGGGCATAAAAATGATTCAATTAATCAACTAACAGTTATAGGGGGTTTAGGGTTTACAATTGCGGATCCTCAGCGATAGCTACTACTGTTGATCCCTTCATCAAAGGCGATTGCTTTACGATCGAAAATCCCCAAAATCTCGATCTTCAATCTTCCTCCCAATTGGAAATCATGAGGGATTTTTTAGGGTCGAAGCTTTTCGTATTGGACTTAGCTTACAAGTGAGCTTTGTAAGTATATAGACAAATAAATAAGGGGAAAATGCTTCCACACCCCAAAACGAAAGAAAACGTGTTTCCCTCTCATAAGATTTTTTTCAACGGGTGTTTTGCCTCAAAAGTAAATTTTGTGTTCTCTGAGTCCAAAACATAAAACCAAATAGATTTAAATTCGTGAAGACCATAGTACCATTATCTCTCTCTTTTATATCTGTTATGTTTTGAAAGAGTTTCCTCCGTCAATCCCAACGGAGAAGCTCAACCTTCGTCAATCCCCGCTTCCGCCGTCGTTGCCACCGTCGAAGCTCCGTCAATCCCCTCACCGTCGATTTCGTCGGAGGAGCTTGTGTTCTACGAGGCGATCTTGAGTTGGGAGTACTTTAGAGGGGAGATATTAGGATTATGGCAAGGGCAGCAGGAATTGGGGCTGATGAAAAAGCAGATGAGGTTTTTAGCGAGGTTTCTCACTGTTTGTTTGGTGACTGGGAGGAGGGATATGGTGAATCGGTTTGATGGACAGCTTAAGGGGCTAGTTGATGAGTGCAAGAAGAATTTTTAGGTAAAAGATTGTGTGAATTGAAGCATTTGAAGGGATTGAGGAGGTGGAAGAAGGAAGTGGGTCATGTTAGTGATTTTAATCTTGTTTTTTGTTTTTTGAAGGGTTAATTGTTGGGTAATTTTCCTTTTTCTTACTGATTTTTTGTAAGATTCAGAAACATATATAGCAATGTATAATATAGTAGGCAACTTTTGTGTGAGTAAAATTGATCTGTGGTGGTCTTTGCTCAACATCTCTCCCCCTCATGGCTTCAACTTGAGGTCTTGGTTTACGCATTGGTTGTGAAGATTACGGGTTGTGAAGATTACGGGTTGAAGCCATGAGGGGGAGAGGGTAGGTTGTTAAGATTAGGCTTGGTTGTTAAGGTTAGAGTCAGTTGTTAAGGTTATGGGTTGTGAAGGTTAAGCGTTGGTTGTTAAGGTTACGGGTGTTAAGTTTGCGGGTCGATTGTTAATGTTATGGGTCAGTTGTTAAGGTTACGGGTTGGTTGTTAAGCTTACTTGGTAGTTATGAAGGTTACAAGTTGGGATATATATGTATATATATTTTGAGTGACATAAATACTTTGGACCACTTGGCCTATAGTAAAGTTTGGGAGGTTGGACAAGAGGTTAGGGTTTCAAACCCCTACAACCACAATATATATTTAAGGCTCTTTGATGGTTGGGCTCTTTAAATTCTAATTATATTTTTAGAATATCGTTGTTATGGTTACGCTTTGGTTGTGAAGGTTACGGGTTAATTGTTAAGGTTACATGTTGGTTGTTAAGGTTACGCGTTTGTTGTTAAGGTTAAGCATTGGTTGTGAAGGTTACGTATTTGTTGTGAAGGTTACGGGTTGGTTGTTAAGGTTACGGTTTGGTTGTTAAACTTACAGGTTTGTTGTGAAGGTTACACTTTGGTTGTGAAGGTTACACTTTGGTTGTGAAGTCTATGAATTCTAAAAATATTTTTATAATATTTGTTTTTTTTATTTTTTAGCTCTTCAATTGCCTAATATTGTTGTTTACGAGAATTCACCTATTACGTGTTAGTTGTTAAGGTTACGAGCCCGTAACTTAACAGTCAACCCGTAACCTTAACAACCAACGCGTAATATTCACAACCAAACTGTAACCTTAACAACCAAACCGTAACATTAACAACCAAACCGTAACCTTAACAACCAACGCGTAACATTAACAATCGTAACCTTAACATATCGAGCGCTTTCATCCCGGACACGGTGTCGATCATCCCAGCGCTCCTCAGCCTCTTAACCCCAGTGCCTCCAAAAGGCCCATCATGCCCACAAGAGCTCACCATGACCTTGGCCTCCAGAACGTTCGGATCCATGCACGACTGGGTGTCGTGGTTCATCGACACCAACGCCTAGTTTATCACAACTCCCGACCCTCCCATTCTTAATTATCAAATCCTCCGTCGCCACCATGTTGAATAGCTTCACGTTGGGCTGCATCAGCAGCTTGCTCATGATGGTGGAGGTGAAGAGGGCGGCGTGCTTGATGACGACGTAATCCTCCTGCTCGTTGTAGGGTACCTCGAGCTCGTCGAGGAAGAGGTGTGCGGGCTAGCGGACGACCATGACGGAGAAGAGCTGGGCACCGAGCCAGGCGTCGCCACCGGGGGAGACGGACTGCTCGATGATGGCGACGTTGATGTCGGGGTTCTTGGAGAGCTCGTAGGCGCAGGAGAGGCTGGCGGATCCGCCGCCGACGTTGGTGTCGGCGTAGGTGACCATGTCGGTCATGTAGCAGCGGGTCATCTCGCAGGAGACGATTGACTCTTTGATGGGGCGGAAGCGGAGGAAGGAGAGGTCGTAAGAGGCGGAGATTTGGGGAGCAGAGGATGACGATGATGGGGAAGAGAAAGATTTGGTTTTGAAGGCGGAGGAGAGCTTAAGGCCATGGAAGGAGGAGGAGGAGAGGAGGTTGCGGTCGCTAGGTTTGGAGAGAAAGGAAGAGATAACCATGGAGGGTATTATGGTCTTCACGAATTTAAATCTCTTGGATTTTGTGTTTTAGGGGCTCAGAGAACACAAAGTTTACTTTTGGAGGCAAAGCACCCGTTGAAAAAGTTTTGGGATGGGGAAGCACATTTTTTTCGTTTTGGGGTTGGAAGTATTTTTCCCAATAAATAATTAGGATTTTCTCGTTGTTAGCCCCTTAC
>BQKN01066559.1:0-19394 GCA_022839385.1 Asparagus kiusianus
AGCGTGATAATAATCTCCCCAAATAAGACCACCCCAAATAATCATCAATAGATTTCGGTGAACACTGTACATCGAAATGCTAAGGTTAAAGAAATTTCAAGCATACGCTATTTTTCCATCTCTCCCCTCTCGTTGTACCCTCACAAATTCATAAATTGCCAAACGCCAGGAATTTAAAACTCTAGGTCCCTCCTCTTCTTCGGGTTTGCATCAGGGTTTCCTTTGTTCATCATCGCCACAAATTCTTGATAGTCAATATTTCCATCCTGTTAACAACAATAAACATCAGGGGAAAATTAATAATGTTAGCTCTAAACTTTGATTCAAAAGTTACAGGTTTAGTTTCAGAGATATTTACGTTGTCAGCATCAGCATCATCGATGATGTCCTTGATCTCTTTCCCATTATACAAGCCCTTCTCCTTAAGTGCTTGCTCAAGCTCCTCTCTTGTAATAAAACTACAGGAAACAAAGCAAGATAAAGTTTTAAGGTGCTAGCCGATCGATCAGGACCTGAAGCGAGATAAATTTTCGTTTTTCTTCTTTTTAACCAGAGAAATTGAAGAATCAAAACTGACCCGCTATTATCCTTGTCGAAAAATTGGAATGCCGTATATAAATGCTCTTCTTTGTCCATTCTGTTCAGCTGCATAGTTGCAGTAATGAACTCCTCATAGTCTATAGTCCCGTTACCATCAGCATCAGCCTGTGTCGGAAAAAAGAGAGAAGTTATGTGCAAGTAAGTTGTTTTCATGCATAAATATTTTGAATTTATTTCTCAGTGAAACTTACAGCTTCCATAAGTTGTTTAACTTCCGCCTCGGATAGCTTGGTTCCCTGCTCTGAAAGAAGACCTTGCTTGAGCTCCTCAAGGGTTATGGTACCACTGTTATCAGTGTCCATTCTCTTGAACATCTCCTTCAGACCTCTAATCTCTTCTTCTGATAAGCACCCTGCTATCACCTGTAAAAATGTAATTTGGAAATGATATTTGAGTCTTTTTATCGGTTCATCTAACACCATTATGGGGGTCAGTTCACAAAATTGAAAAGGTTTGGAAGGTTTATTGAAACACCCTACACTTCAGGGGGTGAGGTAATATGGTTAAAGTTTTAAGGGGGTCATCTCATAATCGCCGGCCAAAGTTAGGGGGATTGTGAAATTTACCCCTGAGAAATTTATGGGAGCCTATACATAATTGATGGTTTAAATGTTACCCTCAAAGCAGCTTTCTTAAACTGGTTCATTGCCCTGAATTGTTTGAGCTTGCCGAGGACAGCATTGTCAAGAGGAACATCAGGCGCTTCTCCATCTTCTTTGATCCATGGATGATCTGAAACACGTGCATCGAAATTTTATTGCATACACCATATTTTTATCATGGAAATGGCGATGTCGTCAAATAAGTTCACAAATAAACTTTTACAAGCAATTTCAATTGCTCCTCCATAACTTCTGATGATCAGAGCTTCAAATATTGCATCAAAATTTACAAATCCTCGATAATTATAGGTAGCTTTTGATTTGTTGAAGTTTGTTGGGGGAAAAAATTTGAAAAATAAGATGAAGAAAATAATACTCACTGAGGACTTGGAAAGCTGTCAGTCTTTTCTGAGGATCTTTGCACAGCATCTTTTTGACAAGGTCCTTTGCACCATCTGAGATATGTGGCCATGGGTCACTACTCAAATCGATTGGTCCCTCGAGAATTGCTTTGAAAATTCCATGCTCCGACTCTAAATGAAGGACACATACATACAGATTATTCCGCATATAGTTAAGGTTCTAAAAGAAACAGCAAAAATATCGCAATGAAAATTCGACCTGCCCAAAAGGGAGGAGTTCCACATAGAAGAATATAAAGCATCACCCCTATGCTCCATATATCTACTTCTGGCCCGTATTTTTTCTTTAGGACTTCTGGTGCAATGTAATAGGCACTGCCGACGATGTCTCTGAAAATCTCACCTGTTGTAGAGTGGCCAAGAAAACAATGAAAATACGATAGCTACGCCAGGAAAATAAGTTAACTAAGAACATCCAACTCAGTACGCACAATATTCGTCATGCACTGGTGATTGCAAATGTTTCTTATTAAGATTGGTAGAATTAGCAGGACAGGATTTTATTGTCTAAAACATGGAATGTTTCTATTCTCAACCACATCGTTGAAAATAATAGTATGATTATTATTAGCAAAATAGAGTATGAATTGAAATATGTGGTGGGTTATGATTGATGATCAATGCATGTCACGTCTTCGTAAAAGATCAAGTTACGACTATATTTAAATGTATGCCACCTTATGTTATGATGCATCAAAGGTATCTAGATATCTGAATAGAACTCAAAATGAACGCAGGGATCCTGCTGCAATAAATTTTTGGAAGTAAAGGGAGTAGCATAGAAGAAACAACTCATATGGATATGAATGCTCAGAATGTGAGAAGAAAACTTACAAAATTAAAGAAGATATTTGAATGCTATAAAAAAAAAATCTCTACAGTTTGTTTGAAGGAGACACAAAATGTCCCCGTTGGTGATATTGATGTTTCGAGTGGATAAAATGAGAAATCAGTACTCGAAAAACAGAATTTAAGCTGAGAAAATGAGAAATGGTACTCACAATATGCACAAAATATTGCAAATGTTTCGGGTGGATAAAATCAGCACCACACAACTTTTTTTATTGAAGGCAGAGAATATTTCCATAGGCAATCACAATGTTGGAATTAACAATATGAATCAAAATAAGATGGTTAATGATCAATGCACAAGTCTTCATAAAAGACGATGCTATGATCTGCGTGAAAAAAAAAAGCTACAATCACTGAGATCAATGGTATGAATAAAAAAAATTCAAAATTTTTTTTCTCCATAAAATAAGTGTCGACAATGCTACAAAAACCAGTCACATACCTTGTTTAAAGAAGACAGAGAGTCCAAAGTCAGTGGCTTTCAAAGGAGCATCCTCCTCCTTATTCAACAACAAGAAATTCTCAGGCTTAAGATCCCTATGAATAACCCCCATCGAATGACACGCGTGGACGATCTGCACGATAGTCCTTAGCAGCGACGCAGCCGCCCTCTCAGTGTACTGCCCCTTGGATATAATCCTATCAAACAACTCCCCTCCAGCACAAAGCTCCATGACGAGGTGCACGGAGTGCTTATCCTCGAAAACCTCCTTAAGCTCAACAATATTAGGCTGGCCAGCCAAATGGTACATAATCTGGACTTCCCTCCGAACATCCTCGATGTCCTCCTTGTTGTGGAGTTTGCGCTTGGAGAGGGTCTTGCAGGCGAACTGCTGGCCGGTGGACTTGAGGGTGCAGAGGTGGGTGACGCCGAATTGGCCTCGGCCGAGCTCTTTTCCCATGGTGTAGGTGGCCTTGACGTCCTCCATGGGTTTGCCGAGGACGGGGCCGATGGGGACGGGCTTGGAGGGTTTGGAGGGGGGAGGGGAGGGGGAGGGGTTGGAGGGGGGAGGTTGCTGGTGGTTGGAGGGGGAGCGGTTGGGGTTGCTGTTGTTGTTGTCGGCCGCCGCCGGGGGCGGGGAGGTCTGGGTCGACTTTTCGTTGGAGAAGCAATTCCCCATTGAGAGAATGGGGGGGTTGAGGGAGGGAGAGAGAGGGGGGAGGGAATTAATTAGAGAGGGGAGATTGGACTTGTTGGGGGGGGTGAAAGAGAGAAGAAGGAGAGGGTGGGGTGTAAAGAGAAAAGGGGGAAGGGGGGAAGAGTGGAGGAGAAAAAAGGTTGGAGCTTTGGATGGAGGGGAGAGGCGAAGAGGGAATGGCGGGAGCCAACGGTTTTTTTTTTTTTAAAAAGGAAGGCGGAGGCTCGGGAGGGACACGTGGCGTGTCGCGACTGGGGGAGAGGTTTCTATTTTGGTCAAGGTGAGGTATTTTCAGAAACAAATCTTGGCGAGTTATTGGGTTTTATAGTTGTTACCGAAAATAAAAATGACAGTCCTAAGTTTGAACTTTACTTCTCAAGAAAATTAAATTTACCCTTTACAAAATCAGGAAAGAATCAATCTGTAGAATTCTGGTGTAAATAGTTCTAATTTTGGAATATGATATGGGCCAAAAATTGAGGCATATATATATATATATCAATTTCGTCTCACTGTTAGGTCACCGTTTAACCAAACTTAAACACGAGGGAGCAGCAGAACTCTACGGACTTCGATGAGCCTCCACTACCATTTACCCACTGATTGGTTCCCGTTCTCACTCGGGCAGCGGGAGGGGAAAATAATAATAATATAATAATAAGAAAGAAAGAACCCTAGCCCTAGAGTTGGTTTCGCCGTTTCGGGATCGATCGCCATGGCCGGAGCTCTAGGGCTTGCTCTTGTCGCCATGGCCGTTCTCTCCCCTCTGGCTTCCTCGAATCTGGAGGGAGACGCTCTCTTCGCGCTCCGAAAGAGCTTGTCGGATCCGGATAACGTGCTGCAGAGTTGGGACCCGACTCTCGTTAATCCTTGCACTTGGTTCCATATCACTTGCAATCAGGACAATCGCGTCACTAGATTGTATGTTCCCTCTCTTTGATTTTTTTTTTTTTTGGGGGAAAAGCCCTAAACTTTTATGATTTTTGTTGGCTGACTGTGGATTGTTTATTACTTCACTCGCAATTACTCTCAGTATATTTCTTGTGACGCCGATGACTGATCGATGCTGATCTTAGTACTTAATCCTTTTGTTTATTTGTGAGATTGGCTCTTGTTAGATCAAAAGGGAAGCGTAAGGTCGTTGGGAAGTGGGCATTTGTGGATCTTGAAGCAGTTAGTGTTACTGGAGAGTTTTCTATAGTGCTGATGTGCTCAGTATATGTAGTTTAATAAAATATCAAAATCAAAGAGGTCTGAGTAACAGTGAAAAATGTAATGTTGGTGTGCACCAACAAACACTCGGGAGAGATCTCGGACAGGTTTTGGAGAATTATCTTCCTTGGTCTGATACAAGATGGGGTTCTATTAATTGACAGGCTGGGACTAGAAGTAGAAAACAGGCTGTGAATAGAAGTAGAGAACAGGCTGGGAATAGAAGTGGAAAATAACTCGAGTTGTTTTCTGTGTATTATCTTAAGTTGTTGCTGTAGAGTCTTTATATAGATCGTAGTCCAGCTCAAAGCTTACTAACCCATTGATGAGGATAGACCAAAGGCGTGCTAGACCAATTACAAGCAATGATGACTAACCATGTTCACTAGTCTATTATGATGAAGACCAAGGGTTTGGTCAGTTCAGTTGGTACATCCACTCCACTCCACTTCACAAACCAATATACGATTATCTCTAATCACTTGAACGAACCAACATTCACGAAGTAGGCTGTAAGTCAGGCTTCAAAGCAACCCACAAGATTGCTAATGTGATGTAACCAGTTGCTAAGTGCGAAACGCACCAACAAAGCAAAACATTTAATCCCAGTTGATTAGTCTCAATCCAAGGTCCAAGGCTTCACCCTACAGCCCTATGCCCTAGCTCCAATTCTAGTCTAGCCCAACTATAATATCTTGCAAACCAGTAATTTTTTTGGACCAATATCTTAAAAATCCAAACTTCAAATTGATTTCATGTGAAACATATTAGAAAAATAATTACGTAGTTAAGAGTATAATAACACAGAGAACATAAATATTCACACATGGAAAAGGTTTTGTAAATATGACCTAGTGATACTTGAGAGCAGTGTAGAAAATAGCGCGTTTCGTAGCGCAAAATAGCGCTTAACGTAACGTAGCGTTAACCTAACGCTACGTAGCGTTTTCAAATAGCGCACGGACAAAATAACGTGCGCTATTTTAGCCATAGCGTAAGCTACGTAACGTAGCGTCGTGGCGTTTTGTAACATAGGTTATTTTGTTCGGTTTTTCTATAGAGTGCCCATGGGCACTCTATAAGAGAGGAGAGAGATAGAAAGAAATGAATTATGCACAGAAATTAATGCAAATCATGGGGGGCCATGAGCTATTCATTTCTCTTTATCTCTCTCCTCTCTTATAGAGTACCCATGGGCACTCTATAGAAAAACCGTATTTTGTTTAATAGCTTGGTTTGCTTTTAAAATAATTCAACGGCTGTGATTGAATCTCCCACTTCTCATAAGTTATTAAATTCTAACAAAACCCTAACTCTTGCTGTCATCGTCGTCTCCCGCCGCCCCTTTCGACATCGTCGTCCTCGCCCGCTATTCAACTTCTGAAATTAGCAAGGTAAATACATAATACAATCTTGAATACTGATATTCAGACAATGTTTCACACTTAAAGCCATAAAAATTAATATGTGTGGAAGGGTGAGCTTGACTTGTTCCCTGAAGTTGCCATTGTTTTACTCTTTAACATGATTAGCGTGAGAAATTTGATCTATTTGGCTGGAACACACGATGTTAGGTTTCGGTTAGTTATTGATCTATCGTCGAATTTCGCCTTTGGATTGATCGTTAAGGCAAACACGGTTGATTTTGTTGTGAAATTGTGATCATATATTGATTTGTGAAATTAAGAATTGCGATGATTATTCATATTTTTATTTTAAATGTTATATATCTATAAATTATTTAAATAATAATAAACTATTTAACCTACGTTACGCTATGCGTTATCGCTATTGTAACCTAACTGGAGGTAAGCGTTACGCTATGCGTTATCGCTATTTTCAACATTGCTTGAGAGATCCTCTTTACTACCACCTTTAAATTGGCCTATTCTGATTGCAGGACTGCTCAAGCAAGTGAAACTTCCAACTGAAACTAGGGTAGTTTAAATAAAAGAAGCGAATCCTTCCTCTAATCTTCTTATCCTCTTTGCCCACATGTTAAGATCCCAAAATAACGAAGTGGTTAAACTATTATTGTGTTGAGTTGGGAGATTGTACAATTTTCACCTCATGCGATGGCTTATTCCTACATTTTAACGTGGATGCAGTTTATGCTCATCATAGAGTCCACATAAGGGTTCAAGTATATATGAATGTGCAACATTTTTATTATAGATAATATACTTTTGTGTTAGTTTCTTAGAATCTATGAGCATCTTTTCCGATGATTGCTCAATCCTCTTGTGATTTTTCTTTGTACATTTTTTATTTTGTTTGCGAGGAAACACATTTCTGAACATAAACTATTATGCATCTCTGAGTTTGTGAATGATCTGTTTATTATTTATAATTTGATATTGCTTTCTGCAGGGACCTTGGAAATCTAAATTTGTCAGGTCATCTTGTCCCTGAACTTGGAAACCTTGAGCACTTGCAGTATCTGTAAGTGTCTTCTTGCTTTTCTTATCCATCATATGCTAGCTCTGGGAATAAATCTCATCTTTTTTTCTTATGAGAATTAGTTAGATATCGAAATATATTTTCTCTGGAAAATGTTTTAGTAAATGTTGTTATATTCTTATATTTCTTTAAAGATTGTTCTTTGATGTACTGGTGGACCCTACCATGAGTAAATTAACTGGTATGGAAAGTGACCTCATTAGAGGGCTAACAGTGATGTTAGTGATGAAGGATTTAACCTGTTGGTCACTGGTAACAGACTGAACTAGTATTTTAGTTAAATTTGATTGTCTTACCAAGCTCCAGGAGAGAGGTGTACTTAAGATTCTAAGAAAAAGGGGAGAGCGTTAGGCAAAGAGCCTTCGTCAATATAAGTTAGTAAGAATTCAAGAGTAGCGAGCAATGCAAACAGAATTAAATTGTAGTATGATATACCTTTGTTCTTGACTAGATGATGATTGATTGAGTGGTGGATTCATCAATTATGTGCTATCTCCAACCGGGTCATATAAGCAACCAACATCCAAGTGTTTGTGCTTGCACAATTAATTTCCCCTAGTGTGGTGTTTTTATTATCAGTTATTAGAAGGGTTATCACAAGGGTATGAAGGAATGATAGGTCATTGACTCAGGGCATGTTTGTCAATTGGTCAAACTGATTTATAAGCCACTTGCAACTTGTTTGGCAACCGACTTATTTTGGCTTATAAGCCCCCAAAAAATTAAGCTCCCGTAACCCAGCTTATTTTTTGGTGGCTTATAAGCCATATAGTTTGACCAAGTAAATGTCAAGTTTACCACTCAACATTTAATATAATTTCAATATTAAATTTAGAGCCATGTCCAATTTGGTCATTTCGACAACAATGATGGATTATATATATAGTCCACCAATTTGCCAAACACTCTGCCATTGGAAGCGGCTTATAATCCATTTTTTTTACCAAACATTTTGGCTTATAATCCACTTCCCTTATAATTCACTTGTGAATTATAAGCCAAGTGCCCGAATATGCCCTCATTTATATAGCGTCTTTGTTGTTGTTTTTTTTCCATGCTACAAAAGTATCTGCCAATGTATCAGGTCTATGGCCCGTGGGTAGTTTGATTTATACTGTTAATGGTCCCTTAGTCTATCTGCGTGACCATACTGTCCTCCCATTACATCTAACTTATCAGTTAAATGTCTTTATCTTGTAAGATAAAATAGATTATGTGCAAATCTGAAGGACCATTGTACTGATCTAGATCTACTTGGTTCATTGGATGGTATAAGCAGGTCTGATGACATGTTTTAGCTCAAATGAGGGCTTCCCAAGACGTCACGTAGGATGCTTCATTATTTTATTCTTTTCTCACATTTCCTCCTTTGGACACATGGCTTTAATTGAAGTTTGAGTTTATTGATCAATTAGTTATCAGATACCTAAGAGCTGTCATGGACCGAGCCCAAGATGCACGTGCTCCTCTGTGATTTTGCTGCAGCTCCTACACAGGGGTACAAGCTGTGATTAGTTCTTGAGATCATCTGCCATCAGAACTATCGTACTACATTCAAATGATGGTCCGCTTACTATTTGTTCACTCCGTTCCTGCTTTGCCCCTCTTTGTGGCATCTTAGACAAATGAGCGAAGTCCATGTCAGATATGTAAAAGTGGGACACTCATTGAAACTTTTATCCTGAACATTCTAGAATTTTTGTTCTGTTTGGACGGCAAAAGCTTGAGCAAAGTCCTAAATACTTGGTGACACTTTGGTGGTGTTTAGATAGACAGCTTGTTCCTAAAGAGGTAGCCGAATTCTCCGTTGCTCTCTTGCTTGAGTACCAAATATGCTGCCGCGGGGCGGCGGGGGCGGCGCGGTTGCGTAAGGTGGTGGTAATTTGGAACCGGGAGATTTGTAGTAACAGAACAGTTTTTCCCCCATTCCGCATGATTTAACTATTTTCTTATGACGTGCTTTCTTTTTTATTGTTCTAATGGTATACTTTTAAATCTAGTAGTTGTAATTGTATGCCTAAAACTTATTTTCTTTTCAACTACTTGTACAGGGAGTTATACAAAAATAACCTTCAAGGTGTAATCCCATCAGAGCTTGGTAACTTAGAGAGCTTGATAAGCTTGGACTTGTACAACAACAATATCTCTGGGACTATCCCTCCATCGTTTGGAAGACTAAAATCTCTAGTATTTTTGTGAGTTTATTTATTCTTATGTTGTAGGAGATAACTATTTATGGCCCGGCCCCTACATTGGCAAAGTTACAATAGTTCTCAAGATGATTTCTGCCCTTCCACATTGTAAAAAGCAAACTGTATTTTCCCTAGATTTGGTTTTTCCTGAGTTTATTTACACAGTTTTAGTTGTCGGGCACATTTGTGATATATGCATGAAGATATTATCCTATCTTTTGGATCACAACCTTCTGCTAAATTATGTTTGCCTATCTGTAGGCGGCTTAACAACAACCAGATAACTGGTCAAATCCCAAGAGAGCTTGTTGGAATTTCTAGCCTGAAAGTTGTGTATGTGCAATACTTTTGGTTATCGTAATTTTCAAGTTTTCCGAAGCAGTAGCTATTTTTATATCAGTTAATCACACATTTTGTTAATGCTTCTAGAGACGTCTCTAGCAACAATCTTTGTGGGACAGTTCCTTCTTCTGGACCTTTTGCACACATTCCCTTGAAGAAGTAAGCTCTCACTCTCATTTCATCATATGTTTGTATCATTTCAAATTTTCTATTCTACTCTGTAATTCTACCTGTGAACTAGAACTTGACAAGCAACTTCAGAATCAGTACACATGACACATTTCAATGTAGTTACTTCATCCCTGATTCATTACTTTCCTGAATTCCAGATTCACTTGTATTGAAATAGAACTGTTCAGTGTATTTTGTGGCTTTGCAGTTTAATTACAATATACATGGAATATTTATTGATGAACTTTTGTGTTGAATCACTAAATGTGTAGGCTGTGTGTGTGATGCAGTTTTCAAATTGATATTACAAGAAAATAATCCCCTACCTCTTGTATTGCTGTGGGTATAAAGTAACATAATCCAGAGATTTTAATGAACCATGAACCAAATAATTCCATCATCTTTGTATTTTCTTATCTTACACTGGTATCTGCACGGAAACTAAGGATATCTTATTACGTCTGATTTTTTCTAAGGTACAGTTTTTTAACATATGGGCTACAGAAAGGTCTGTGCATCGAATATGTATCCTCTGAATGGACGAGTGCATGTGATGTATGCTTTGGAAAATCTTCTCCATCCAGTATCCTTTCATCATAGACCGCCATAGGCCTTTTCTCTCTCATCTAGGCTGTAAGATTTTTGATCTAGATGTTGACCGTAGTAAGTTACAACTTAAGGACAAAGATCCGGTGACGTTTGCATGAGCGGTGAGTTGAACCACCACAGTTGATGAGCTCCTTTCATCATGGACGTGTTTCTTTGAGTGTTGCAAATTTAGAGATTTGACATCCTTATACAAGGTGTTTGTGGAAGATGGATGAGGACTCAGGTTCGTCCTATGCGATGAGGTTAGGCTGTGATAATATGTAAGGTGGGCTAAGCCATTTTTAATGCGAGGCTAGACTTAGTTTCAGCTGTTGTGTGAATTTTTCCGGTGCGTCCAATCAACTTACTGAGCAAGAGGACAAATCAACAATGATGCATATGCTTTAGTTTGTCACGCTATTTTTTAAAAGGAAACTTACAAATCAGACTGCATAGCATTTCCAGTGCATGCCAAAAACTTTCATTTAATTTTACCTCTTGAGCATGGTGTTCTCAGGATTCATTATATTTTTCAGCCCGTCATCCTTAGCATAAATTGTTCAAGCTTAACCTTTCCCATTCAGCATGGACGCAATTTCGCATAATATGCAGTGAAGATCAACGATTGACTTTAACTTTTTAATCCTCTGTCCTATTTATCAGACGATGATCTTCCATGTGAACCTTAGCTATGATGCACCATGACACGATGCACCATGATTTGATGTCTTAACCATCTTTTCTACTATGAATTCGACCTTAACAAATAGAGAAATCTATGGTTGAGTGCCGCTATGATTTTCATCATATTCTTTGTAGAATAGTATGGTTTTGATGGCTATGTCTGTACTACGTTCTTTTATTATAGACTACATGGCTATGTTCTATGTTTTTATATCCTTCTACTATTGCTTTGTTGTATAATTTTGTTCTTCTCACACTCTGTCTTCATCATCTACAGCTTTGAGAACAATCCTCGACTTGTAGGCCCAGAGCTGCAGGGACTCGCAACATATGATACAAACTGCTAGATGGCGATGAGGACGCGAGTCACAGGAGATGACCTAACTCTTATTTCGAACTTAAAATCTGCATATTGTAAATCAACCTATTGGTATTATTGAACTGTATTTGAGGCTCATGAATGGGCTCTCTCTATGTTGCATGTAAGATAGGTTGGAGGCTTCCTCCTGCTGCTCTGGGTGTCGATAAAATTAAATGTCAAAGCCGAATGCATATATCTGGGTAATTTCTCTCGTTGTTATTTTTTCTTTCTACTTTTAAATTTGTGAGGCAGGATGAGACCGTTATTATTAGGGTAAACTTCACAAAACTAGAATGAAAATTGGGATGTTTTGCACGAAATTATCATAACAAATTTGCACTAATTCCTCCCTAGATTTCAAAGAGTTGCATTTATCGCTCTTAGAGCTATTTTTTCCTCGTAGTGTTTCCTTTTTGAGTTTTCAGCCAAAAGATTTACTGGTGTCAAGCCACTAGCTAAATCTTATTGGGTGTTTCTGCCAAAATTAAATGAGTCAAGTATGCAATTATGGATTTGCGGGGTAATACTGGCGATTATGAAGGTCGGTTGGGTAAACATGCAATTATGGAGGATTTGGTGGGCATGTTGGCAAATTATGAAGATGTATAAAGCCGTAAAATATGTATAAAACGGTAAAATATGTATACACAGACCCAAATAGGGGACCCACGGCATGAGACAGGTGATGTGTCATCATCCGGTTGCATGATACACTATTTATCTCACCATCCGGTTGCATGATGTAACTATTTATGAATAGTGTATCATATAACCGGATGATAACACATCACCTGTTCCATGATTTGGGTCCACCAGACATTAATGTTAATTGTTGGTTTCATTCGATAAACAAAAAAAGCATGAGGTTACTGGTTACGGCAATACAACCGATGTCATACACATTCAATCCCCTCTCTATTTTAAAAAGTTGTCGCCGTAAAAACATTCTTCACGAAGGGCGTCCTAATACGTTTATTCATCACCCTAATCGATCTCGATTAGGGTTTTTTTTGTTGTGGAGATGGATGAGGAGGAAATTTAGAAAAAGGAATCTGGGCGATTTGCTCGAAGTTGGGGTTGAGGTGAGGAAATTTTCGATCTTGTGAGGTTAGGGTTTCGATCTCGCAGGTTTAGGGCTTTCGGTAGAATTTGGCCGGTGGTGGAGGATCACGGCATTGATGAGACGGTGCCCTAGAATTGCGTGCCCCCCCGGCAGAGGCAAGTTTCCTCTCAGTTTCAACTGGTCCATGGCCGTCGAACCGAATGCGATTTAGTTTAATTGTTCAAGTTGGCCGCTGCTGTTGCAATAATAATTTCTGTTTTCACAAGCTTTGTGTTCTTGCTATGTTAAGTTCATGTCCGAAAGGGCTTGAAATTGCAGTTGCGACAATGACACAAGGAGGAAAGGTTGTAGTTTTGTTAGTAGAAGGAATGAGTGATAAATATGATGAGTAATTGACTTTGAGCATTTGAAGTACGTAGTTTATAGTCTTTTGAGTTATATAACATATGGCAGATTTGGTTATGCTGCATTTGTGGTGACTTGACTTCTGTGACTGATCAATCGTTGTTGAACTGAATACAATTCAGTTTAATTGCTCAAATTGGCTGCAACTGTTGCTTTTTTTTTGACACGCTTTTTATTCTTGATATGCTTACTTTAGGTACAAGAAGGGCCTGAAATCACTAATGGGACATCGACACTATCAGAAAATTAAGGCTGTAATGTTTTTCGTACCTGACAGGATTTCCTTTGATGCTAATGGTAGAAAGCAGGGAAGAGGTTGAATTAGTTGCCTACAGGTTGAAACCATAAAAATGGTCAAAATTTATGGGTTATAGCTCATGAAATTGCGGGTTGTAACTTATGAAATCGTGAATTTTTGCTTTTGAGAAATTATTTGTTTACAGATCAAAACCACTACAATTAGCAAGAAATCATTGGTTATAGCTCATGAAATTATGAGTTTTTTCCCCAAGGAAATTATTTGCTTATAGGTTGAAGGCACTAAAAATGGTCGAACATTATGGGTTACATAGCTCATTGAATTTTGAATATTAGTCTTCGTGAAATTATTTGGAAATGGATCGTAACCACTTAATGCTCGGAAATCATGGTTTATAGCTTATGGTATCATGAGTTTTCGCTTTTGGGGAATTATTTGCCTATAGATTGAAATAACTAAAAATGGCCAAAAACTGTGAGTTATAGCTCATGTAATCGTGAATTTTTACCTCCTGAAAAGTATTTGTCTACATGTAAAAATCATTAAAAATAGCTGAAAAATTATGTATTATAGCTCATAAAATTATAAGTTATGACTCTTGAAACCCCGGAAATAGCCAAAAATTATGGGTTATAGCTCATGAAATAGCAAATTTTGGCTTCCGAAAAATTATTTTCAATGGGTCATAATCACTACAATGGACAAAAATCGTTGGTTATAGCACATGAAATTGTGAATTTCGCCTTCTGGGAAATTAGTTACCTATAGGTTGATACAAATGGTCAAATTTTATGGGTTATAGCTCGTGAAATCGTGCGTTACATCTTATAAAATCATGAATTTTAGCATTTGAGAAATTATTTGCTTACATATCAATACCACTAAAATTAGCAAAAACTTACGGTTACAGCTCATGAAATCACGAATTTTGACCTTTAAAAGATTATTGGCCAATGCTAGAAATGACAAAAAAATAGCGGTTCTAACTCATGAAATCGTAAATTTTCGCTTCAAGGAAATTAATTACTAATTAGTCGAAACCACTAAAAATAATAAAAAATCATGAGTTAGAACTTATGAAATTGTGAATTTTTTTCTTCAAGAAATTATTTGCCTATAGGTTGAAACCACGTAAAATGGTAAAAATTTATGGGTTATAACCAACTAAAATGTGAATTTTGGTCTAAGTAAAATTATTTCGAAACAACTCATAACCGCTTAATGGCCAAAAATCATGGCTTATAGCTTATGGTGTTGTGATTTTTCGCTTTTAGGAAATTGTTTGCCAACAGATCGAGACCACTAAAAATGGTCAAAAATCGTGGGTTATAACTCATGAAATCGTTAATATTTGCATCATCAAAAATATTTGCAAACATGTGAAAACCATTAAAATAGCTAAAAAATCATGGATTATACTCATGAAATTATGACTTATAGCTCATGAAATTATTTGCTATTGGGTGGAAACCACTAAAAATAGCTAAAAAAAACATATGTTATTGTTCATGAAATCATGAATTTTGGTTTTCGAGAGTATATTTGCCAACGGCTTAAAACCATAAAAATGGCCAAATATTGTGGGTCATAGCTTATGAAATTCTGAATTTTGGCCTTCCAAGAAATTTGTTGCTTATAGGTTAAAGTTATGAAAATGGTTAAAATTTGTGGGTTATAGCTCATGAAATCATGGGTATAGCTTATGAAATCGTGAATTTTACCTTTTGAGAAATTATTTACTTACAGATCAAACCACTAAAATTGTCAAAAAATCATCACCTGTAACTTATGAAATCATGAATTTTACTAGAAATGGTCAAAAATGTGGTTATAACTCATGAACATTTGGATTTTGGCTTCAAGTAAAATAATTGCCAATGAGTTAAAACCACTAAAAATGATAAAATGTTATAGCTAATGAAATCATGAATTTTTTTCTCCACGAAATTATTTACTTATAGGTTGAAATCATTAAAAATGGTTAAAAGTTATGAGTTATAGCTCATTAAGTTTTGAATTTTGGTTTCTGTTAAATTATTTGGAAACAAGTCGTAAACACTTAATGGCCAGAAATCATGGCTTATAGGTTATGATGTCGTGAGTTTTCACTTTCGAAAAAATGTTTGCCTATAGGAAAACCATTAAAATGGTCAAAAATCATGGACTATAGCTCATGCAATCGTGAATTTTTACCTCCCCCTACATTTGGATAGCATTAAAAACAGCCAATAAATCTTGGATATAGCTCGTGAAATTGTAAATTAATGCAGAAGTAATTATTTGCCAATTGGTTGGAACATTTAAAAATAGATAAAAATATTTCATGAAATCGTAAATTTTGGCTTCCGGTAGAATATTTGTCAATGGGTCAAAACAACTAAAATGGCCAAAAATCGTGGGTTATAGCTCATGAAATTATATAGTTTGGCCTTCCAGGAGAAATCGTGAATTATAACTCATGAAATTGTGAATTATAGCTCATGGAATTATTTGCCAACGGGTTGAACCCTTAAAAATAACCAAAAATCGTGGGTTATAGCTCGTGAAATCGTGAATTGTAGCTCATGAAATTGTGAATTATAGCTTATGGAATTATTTGCCAACTGGTTGAATCCCTTAAAAATAGCCAAAAATCGTGGGTTATAGCTCGTGAAATCGTGAATTTTGGCTTCTGAGAGATAATTTGCCAACAAGTCAAAACCTCCAAAATGAGCAAAAATCGTGGTTTTTAGCTCACGAATTTGTGTACTTGGTCTTTCGGGAAATTAGTTGCCTATAGCTTGAAACCATAAAAATGGCCAAAATTCATGGATTATATCTCATGAAATCAATTTGACCTTCAAAAAAACTATATGCAAACGCTAGAAATGGCCAAAAACAGTGGTTATAACTCATGAACTTGTGAATTGTGCCTTGAAGGAAATTAATTGCTTTCGGGCCGAAACTATTAAAAATAGTCAAAAATCGTGAGTTCTAGCTCATGAAATCGTGAATTATTTTCTTTGGGAAATTATTTGCCTATATGATGAAACCATTAAAAATGGTCTAGCTCATGTAGTTCTGAATTTTAGTTTTCGTGAAATTATTTAGTAACGGGTTGTAACCACTTAATGACCAGAAATCAAGGCTTATTGCTTATGATGTCATGAGTTTTAGATTTTGGGAAGTTGTTTGCCTATAGATTGAAACCACTAAAAATGATCAAAAATCGTGGGTTATAGCTCATGAAATTATGAATTTTTGTCCCTCGAAAATTATTTGCCTACATGTGAAAATCATTAAAAATAGCCAAAAATTATGGATTATAGATCATGAAATTATTTGCTATCGGGTGGAAACTAATCAAAATAGCAAAAAAAATTATAGATTAAAGCTCATGAAATTATGACTTATAGCTCATGTAATTATATGCTAATGGGCTCAAACCACTGAAAATAGCCAAAAATTGTGGGTTATAGCTTAAGAAATTGTGAATTTTAGCCTTCCGGGATATTAGCTGTGTATAGGTTGAAGCCGTAAAAATGGTCAAAATTCATGGGTTATAGCTCATGAAATTGTGAATTAAAGCTTATGAAATCATGAATTTTAGCTTTTGAGAAATTACTTACTTACAGATCGAAACCACTAAAATTAGCAAAAAATCGTTGGTTATAACGCCTGAAATCATGAATTTTGGCCTTTTGAAAATTATTTGCTAATGCCGTAATTGGCCGAAAATAGTGTGTATAACTCATGAAATCATGAATTTTGGTTTCAAGGAAATTAGTTGCCAATGGGTCGAAACCACTAAAAAAAAGGTCAAAAGTCGTGAGTTATAGCTCATGAAATCGTGAATTTTTACCTCTACGAGATTAGTTGCCTATAGGCCAAAACCACTAAAAATTGTCAAAATTATGGGTTATAGCTCATTAAATTGTGAATTTTGATCTCCGTAAAATTATTTAGAAACGAGCTGTTATCCCTTAATGGCCGGAAATAATGCCTTACAGCTTATGATGTCGTGAGTTTTTTCTTTGGGGAAATGGTTTGCCCACAAATTGAAACCAGTAAAAATAGCCAAAAATCGTGGGTTATATATCATGAAATCGTGAAATTTTATCCCTAAAAAATTATTTGCTTACATGTGGAAACCGCTAAAAATAGCCAAAAGAAGTGGATTATAACTCATGAAATTGTGACTCAATTAATTATTTGCCAATGGGTTAAAACGATCAGATAGCCAAAAATTGTCAATTAATTATGGCTCATGAAATTGGGAATTTGGCTTCTAAGAGATTATTTACCAACAATTCAAAACTACTAAAAAATGGCTCGAAATCATGGGTTATAGCCCATCAAATTGAAAGTTTTGGCCTTCCAAAAATTAGCTACGTGTAGTTTGAAGCCATAAAAATGGTCAATAATAATGAGTTATAGCTCATGAAATTGTGGGTCACAGCTATGAAATCGTGAATTTTAGCCTTTGAGAAATTATTTGCTTACAGGTCAAAACCACTAAAATTAGGAAAGAATCATTGGTTATAGCTCATGAAATCACAAATTTTGACCCTCAGAAAATTATTTGCCAACACCAGAAATGGCTAAAAATAGTGGTTATAACTCATGAAATCGTGAATTTTGACTTCAATGAAATTAATTATCAACGGGACGAAACCACTAAAAATGCTTTAAAAATTATGAGTTATAGCTCATGAAATCGTGTATGTTTTCCTCCAGGAAATTATTTGCTTATAGGTTGAAACCACTAAAAATAGTCAAAAATTATGGGATATAGCTCATTAAATTGTGAATTTTAAAATCCATGAAATTATTTAGAAATGGGTCATTACCAGTTAATGACCGCAAATTATGGCTTATAGCTTATGATGTCATGTGTTTTGGCTTTCAAAAAATTATTTGCCTGTAAATTCGAAATCACTAAAAATAACCAAAAATCGTGGATTCTAAAATTATTTGCCTGCATGTGGAAACTGCTAAAAATATCCACAAAATCGTGGATTATGTTCTTGAAATTGTGACTTATAGCTCAAATAATTAGTTGCGAACGTGGTAAAACCCCCTAAAAAAGCTGAAAATCATGGGTTATAGATCATGAAATTATGAATTTGTGCTTACGAAAGATTATCTACAAACACGTCAAAACCAATAAAATGGCCAAAAAATATTGGTTATAGCTCATGAATTGTGAATTACGTCCTTCCAAGAAATAACTTGCATATAGGTTGATACTATAAAAATAGCCAAAATTCATGTGTTATAGCTCAAGATATCGTGCGTTACAACTTATGAAATTGTGAATTTTTAGCTTGAGAAATTATTTGCTTACAGATCAAAACAACTAAAATTGGCAAAAAATTATTGGTTATAGTGTAGGTGCAAATTTCTGATTTTTCCGGAAAAGGGGAGGGATTTCGTTTGTATTTATAAGAAAGCTTATTACAAACTAAATCAATCTGAATTACAACAGAAGCGGAGGGAATGCCCTCCTTGTTTATATTTGTGGGGACTTTACGGTAGCTACAGGATGCCTCGCCCGGTGCTCGCGCCGGGTCTGCTTCCCTTGGACGGTTCGACCGAGGTTGTTGGAGAGCTTCAGTACTCAGTAGAAGCTCCGGGTGAAAGGAGTTCGAATCCTCTAGTTCGCCGGCGATCGGAGCTCGGAGTTTGGAGATTTTTTCGATTAACTGATCGATCCTCTCCTTTTCTCCTTTTTCTCTCAATCTCTCGATGCTCCCTTTTTTTTTGGTTGCTGTAGGAAGCTCTTTTTAAGTGGGAGGGGGACAGTCCAGATGTCCCTTGGACCATGGGATCTGACCATCCACTGTCCAAAGACATCCTATTGTCCCCTGTACAACCAATGGTTGCTTATGGGGCTACAGGTCGCGTCACGTCGTATAGGAGTGGGAAAGCCCCTCCTCGTACTCGTGACAGTGAGTACCAGGTACTCGAGTGGATTTGGATATCTCACCGAACGCCGATGGCTCTGACCCTTCGCTCGGGGCGCGGCGCGCTGCATTTATGTGGATGCAGACGGCTCTGGCA
>BQKN01066559.1:19404-32677 GCA_022839385.1 Asparagus kiusianus
TCTTCCTATGTTCGAATAGAGGCGGGAGAACGGACGTTGCGTGTCTGGACGAGCTTCGGATAGCTTTCGGCGCGTCATGGCCCTGGCCCTCCGTTCTAATGGGTGAGGTGACCTGCATTTATGAGAATGCAGGTCGGTCCGGCGTCTGTCCCGTTCGCTTGAATTGCGGGCGGACGTCGGACGGACTTGGGACGCTGTTCCCCCCTCCTGTCGCATCGTGGGAGACAGGGGAGGCTTGTCCCTGGAAACCCGGCTTTCGGCTTACGCAGGCAGACGTGGCTCTCTGCAAGTGGCTTCGGCACACGAGGGCGGGTCTGAGTACTCTCCTGGCGGGCGGATTTGGTTAGTGAGGGCGGATTCGTGTGCCAGCGAATCCGCTTAGTGGCCTAAGAGAAGGCGGTCCTGTTCTGTGGGCGAATTCGTTTGCTAATCTGCCGCGGTAGTTTTTACCGTCTACATATAGTTCATGAAATCATGTGATTTTAGCCTTTAGAAAATTATTTACCAACGTTAGAAATGAACAAAAATAGTGGTCAAACTTATGAAATCATGAATTTGACCTTCAGAAAATTATTTGCCAATGCTAGAAATGGCAAAAAATAGTGGTTATAACTCATAAAATCGTGAATTTTGGCTTCGAGGAAAGTAATTACCAACTGGTCAAAACCACTAACAAAATTCTCCAATCTTGGACATAATTGACTGTATGATCATTTCACATCAACAGTTGATATGATTAAAAATGGTTAAAATAATGTGTTATAGTTCATGAATTATGAATTTTGTGCTCCGTGAAATTATTTGCCAATGAGTCAAAATAACTAAAGTGATCAAAAATTGTGTATTATAGCTCATGAAATTATGAATTTGGGTCTCCGTTAAATTATTTACCAATGGATCAAAACGAGTAAAAATAGCTACATTGTGGGTTATGTATCATGAAATCATAAAATTTAGCATCCATAACATTATTTGCCAATGTATTGAAATGATTAAAAATTGCAAAACTTCATGCATTATAGATCATGGAACCAGGAATATTAATCTCCATGAAATTATTCGCCAAAAGGTCAAAATGACTAAAATTGGCCCAAGGTCATGGGTTATAGCTCATTGAATCATGAATTTTGGCCAATATTAAATTATTAACCAGTAGACCAAAATGTCTAAAATTGGTAAAAATCGTGAGTTAGCTCATTAAATTATGAATTTTAACATCCCCTAAATTATTTTTCAATGCGTCGAAAATGACTGAAAATGGCTAAAAACCATGCATTATAGCTCATTAAATCATGAATATTAACCTCCATGAAATTATTTGCCAAGAGTTCAAAATGATTAAAATAGAAAAAAAATCACGTGCTACAGCTCACGAAACCATTAATTGTGGCCTCTATAAATTATTTACCAATTGGTCAAAATGGCAAAAAATTATGGGTTATAGTTCATGGAATCGTGAATTTTGGCATCTCCTAAACTATTTACTAGTGGGTCGAAACAACTAAAAATGACCAAAACCGTGTGTTATAACTTATGAAATTGTGAATTTTTATCTTCTAAAATTATATGGCAATGGATTGAAATGACTACATATGGCCAAAAATTAAGTTATAGCTCACGAAATCATAAATTTTTACATCCATATAGTTATTTTCCAATAGGTCGAAATGACCAAAAATATCAAAAAAATTATGTGTTATAGCTCATGAAATCTTGAATATTATGAAAGTATCCTGGGGGGGGTTAATAGGGTAATTGCTAATCTAATATGATATTAATGCCAAATTAAAATTTATTAACTAATATCCTAGCAATTATGATATATAACAAGTTATGTGCAAGGATATGAAATTAAACAACGGGCAATATAAACATGAACACAAGATGTAAGAGAGATAGTGTGCAAATGACAATCACAGACAAAACGATATGATTACAAAGTTCAGTCACCCTTGACCTACGTCTCCGCACCTCACCCTCGAGGAGAATCTCCACTATCTAAAAAACAACTACACAATCGGTTTTCTAAGTTCATTGAAAACTTTTATAACTCACACAATTGTCAATACATAATACACTCCTCTAAGTGTTGGCCTAGCTCGTGTTACCTTCCTCAAGTGCTTGAATTTACCACCTCTCACTAGGCTTTACTACCAACGCCACTCTTCTCAGAATTGACCTCGTCTCCCACCAACCACTTCTCTAAGTGTCCTTGTGTATTATAACGTGTTCTCAACTATGATAAGCTCAAATACAAGATTTTGTTCTCTAAACAAGATGAGAACTAAATTGAAGCTCACTCTCAATGATTCACTCACCACAACCTAAATATACAATATGTGAAAATACTTAAGCTCAAATTGGTTGTGTGTGAAATCAATGAGTAAAAATAAAATCAAACTCAAATTAATCTAGCAAATGTAAATATAACAATTTAAATGTAATTGAGTTTAGAAAACTTCCCCAAAGAGCACAAAGAGATGTTGATGATGGGTTGAGGCTGAATGTCTCAAAACCGTAATTTTCGATCAATATCTTTATGAAACTTTCTTCACATAAACAATCCACTTAAAAACATGGAAACAAACTGAAAAACAACTTCTTGAAACTCTTGCAAAAGCCCTTGAAAAACTTTTTGAAAGAAAATGGGGGTTCAAAACATTTTATAGCCTAAAAAACAGCTCACAACAAAAACTAGTCGTTACAGTGCCGTCGGTCGACTGATGCACTGTTCAGTCGACTGATGAGTTGCCTTCGGTTGACTGATATATTGTTCAATCGACTGATGAGTTGACCGTTGGCTGATTCTGGAAAAATTATCGGTCGACTGAAAATACTATTTAGTCAACTGATGCATAGTATCGATCGACTGAAAACACTGTTCAGTCGACTGATGAAGATCGGTCGACTGAGCAGAAACTTTTCGGCAATTGTAGAGCACTTCACTGGTCGACTGATGAACAGTATCAATCGACTAAAAAACGTGCACAACCCAATTTTGAATAGTAATTATAATTTTCAAAGAGCTTTTAAAAATAGCAAATAAATTCTAAAAATTATAAAACTTGGGAAATGTTTATATACATGAATATAAACATGTTAGAAAAGAAATTTTTGAAATATCGTTCCCTGTTTTTGAAAACTCAGCATTTTGTAAAATCTCAAAAATACGGGTTCGTGTAAACACTTGATTTTGACAAAATGGTTCAAACTGAGTTTTGGAATCTTTTAGAATGAATTAAGAGACTTTATAAAAGATATTAAACTTTGTTTTTAAGTCAATAAACTACAAACTTAATTGTCTCAAAAATACTCAAAAATTCTCATATTATGAGAAATTTGTGTGTGTATAAAATTGAGCTCTAAGCATAACACACAAAGTCTAACTCCTAAACTAATATACTCAAGTTGATTTGTGTATGAAGCTCAATCTTGAATCTTTGACTTGAATTGCATCGACTTCATTTAATATCGTTGTTACGGCGTAAATCCACTCAACCTGAATACTTATAGGAGAAAACAAAAATACTAGAAAACATGATTATAAATTAGTTGTTAATCATCAAAACTAGATTAGATAGTAGGCTCATAAACATGAGTCCTAACATATTGGCATCTGTGAAATTATTTGCCAATATATCAAAATAACTAAAGTCGCCAAAAACTATGGGTTAGCTCATGAAATCGTGATGTTTGTCTTCCATATAATTATTTGTCAACAGATCAAAACAATTAAAAACGACCAAAAATCATGTATTATAGCTCATGAAATTGTAAATTTTGTGTGCTGTAAGATTATTTGTGATGGGTCAAAATAACTAAAAATTGTCTATATATCATGCTTATGCTCATAAAATTATGAAATTTAGCCTCCATTAAATTTTTTGCCAATAGGTCGAAATGAGTAAAAATACCTAAAATTTATGGATTATCACTTATGAAATCATGAAATTTAACATCCATAAAATTATTTGCTAATGGGTCAAGATGACTATAAATGATAAAAAAATCATGCGTCATAAATCATAAAATCGTAAATATTAGCCTCCATGAAATTATTTGCCAATGGGTCTAAACGACTAATATTGGCTTAAAGTCGTGAGTTATATTTCATGAAATAATAAATTTTATAATCAGTGATATTATTATGGGTCAAAATGACTAAAAATGCCTAAATTTTGTGCATTATAACTAATGAAATAATGAATTTTAGACTTCAGCAAAATTACTTGCTAATCAGTTGAAAAGACTAAAATTGCCTAAAATCGTGCGTTATATCTCATGAAATCGTGAAATTTTGCATTCGAGAGATTATTTATTAATGGCTTGAAATGATAAAAAATCGTGCGTAAAATCGTGCGTTATATATCATGAAATCATGAATGTTGGCTTCTGGAAAAAAAATATTTGCCAAAGGGTTGAAACAACTAAAATTGGCCCAAGATCGTGGGTTATAGCTCATGAAAATAATGTATTTTACAATTTGTGAAATTATAATGAGTAGAAATGACTAAAAATAGCCAAAAGTCACGCCTTATAACTAATAAAATCATGAATTTTTCCCACCACTAAAATGATTTGCCAATCGATCGAAAAGACTAAAAAACGAAAAATCTTTTATATTGGTATGAAAATGAAAAGTGAAATCATGAATCTTTGTAAGAAAGTGAAAAGTTGGACGTCCCCAGCATTCTAATTAGTCGGGGTTGGACGTCCCTAGCGCGAGATGCGTGGTTAGGGTACGAAACAAGTTGGGGTTGCGAACCCCGACAAATTTTATCGTCGCACAAAATTATCGGGCCTGAGAACCCCGACTAATTTTGTCGTCACACAAAATTATCGGGGTTAGGAACCCCGACCATTTCGAACCCCAATTTGAAATGGTTGGGGTTCCCAATCCCGACCATTTAGCAGAGGAAGGCACCCCGCAAGGCACCCTAATTCAAAGTGGTCGGTAGCATTCTATGTCGAATTGGGGTTCAAAATGGTCGGGGTTCCCAACCCCGACCATTTTGTGCGGCGACAAAATTAGTCGGGGTTCGCAACCCCGACTTCTTTAGTCCCCTAACCACTAATCTCTTTGGGGACGTCCTATTAGGAAGCCGGTTTTTTTTAAGTCGATCCAGTTTCTAGCTACGATGCTGACATGATCAGAAACTGAGTAGTAGATTTTTAGAATTAAAATCGAAATGTGTCGATTCTTTTAAAAAAATATTTAGGGGCTATTTTGAAAAATTATTCCACTTTCCCACCTTTTCAGCTGCATACCTAAACTACCCTCAACCAGCCTGATTATTGTCCAGGACGTCCCTAACAAATCACAGTAGGTTTAAATATTCCAGAGGGTAATTATCTCAAATAATTAGGTAGGAAACCTAAGTGCCGCCTGCTGCCGGTCCCTCCATCTGCCGGCGGTGGGTCCCACTCGAACCCTTGGGATTGACGAAAACTTTGCACGTGGCGCGATACCACTAGTTGGGTCAACCTCGCGCTGTCCATTGACACGCATCTCAAGAGGAAAAGCCGGTCCTTTTCCGGTGGAAAAAACCAAAGCGAAGATTCTCTCTCTCTCCCCTCGCTCCTTCTTCTCTCTGGAACTCATCGCCGACCGTCGCCGCCATGGCCGCCGCCTCCACCCGCCTCCACTTCTCCCCTTTCTCAGACGCCTCAATCCCTAAATCCCACCCCTATACCGCCATAAAAATCAAATCTTTTTCCTCCCCCCTGCGATCGGCGAACCCCAACCTCTCCCAATCCCTCTCCATCGACAACGGAGACAATAACAACAACGTCGGCGGCGGAGGGTTCGGCAAGGGCGGCGGAGGAAGAGGCGGACACGACGGCAACGGCAGCTCCGGCGGCGGAGGCGGCGGCCTGAACCCTATCGCCGCCTTCGTCGAAGGCTGGCGATCGCGCGTCGCCGCAGACCCCGACTTCCCCTTCAAGGTCCTGATGGAGGAGCTCGTCGGCGTCTCCGCCACCGCCGCCGGCGACATGGCCACCCGGCCCAACTTCGGCCTCGGCGAGCTCGACTTCGTCCTCTCGACCCTGGTCGTCGGCTCCATCGTCAACTTCACCCTAATGTACCTCCTGGCCCCGACCCTGACCCCCGCCTCGTCGACCTCCTCTCTCCCGTCCTACATCTTCGAGCCCGGCCCGTTCCCCCTCTCGGCCCGGCTCGCGACGCTTTTCTATAAAGGCCTCATCTTTGCGGCCGTAGGTTTTGCGTCGGGGCTCGCAGGGACCGCGATTTCGAATGGGCTGGTGGCAATGAGGAGGAAGGAGGAGAAGGTCGAAGAGAAGAAGAAGAAGAGGAAGGGGCCGAAGACGGTGCTGAATGCGGCGACGTGGGCGGTGCATATGGGAGTGAGTAGTAATTTGAGGTACCAAACGCTGAACGCGGTCGAGTTCTTGATGGCGAAGGCGATGCCGGTGGGGGTTTTCAAGGCGACGGTGGTGGTGCTGAGGTGTTTGAATAATGTGGCCGGAGGGATGAGCTTTGTCTTGCTCGGGAGGCTGATGGGGTCGCAGAAGGTGGTGGAGGAGGAGGAGGAGGCTGTGAAGGTGGAGTGATGTTCCGAGGTGAGTGAGTTGATGCAATTTTAATAATGATTTGGATATTAGGGGATTAATGAATAATGATGTAGATGGGTAATCCTTGAAGCATGAGGTTGCCTCCCATGTGAACCGGAGGTCACGGATCCGTGTCTTAGAAACAGTCTCTTCGTATGCAGGGGTAAGGCTGCGTACATTTGGCACACTTCTTATGCGGGATGCGAGGATAAGGCTACGTATATCTGACCCTCTCTCTAGATGCGCGGAGGCCTTGTGCACCGCCCTTTGTCATGCGAGAGAGGTTATGTTTTTGTTGAGTTTTAGAGGTTCAGAGTGATCTGTCATAGTTTACATAATAAGAGAAAAGGAGGGGTTTGTTTTTTGTAGAACTATGAGTTTCTGATGTTCTACTTATGAATTTAGTTTCAACAAGGATGTTGCTTTTTAAAGTATCGGTTGTTCTTTGCTTGGGGAAATATGGCATGTTTGAATGAGAAGGGAGTATATAAGTTAATATGGCAAGTGTGCTTTTGATGTTCTCCTTGATGAGGTTGACCATGGTGCTGTTTGATTTGCTACCAAGCGGAGGAGTGGTAACTGTGGCGTGTAGCAAAACTGGGAGATCTTCTACAGTTGCAAACGCGAGCACATATTAGTTGCAGTAAGAAGAACAGCTACAAATGTCTCTGGCGTGCAACTGCAATTATAATCCTGCAGATGCAACGAACAAAATACCCCCTTACTGCGAAGGGCTCTTGCGAAAAGCTGCAACCAGATCGAAACGAAGCATCTACACCCCCTTAAATATTTTCCATGGTGCTTGTTTCATCGACATCCACAATGAAAACTTAACAACAAACCTGAAATTTTAGAGATTACTTGATATTTCTATACAATCAAATACATCAGGGATCGCGAACTAATGTACATATTATGAAATCATCCTCTCTTGGCCGACTGAAAATACTGACCAGGGTGACTGACTGCTCTACAAGCCCTTGGTATTCACTTGCCCGCCCCAAACACTTATAGTCGGGTCAGAATGCTTGTGACGAGAAGCCATGGGGGATGACCCACTGCTAGGGTTCGGCTGCTGCTGGCGATGGAGCTTGCAGCGGAATGATCCTTGGTGGGTTGTTGGTGAGCAGATGCAGGCCTTTGTCATTACAAAGTTAGCTAGGGATTCATTGGACCAGTTCCTCTGTAGACGTCCTTCATCTTCAAAATGTAGTTGGTTCTGACTGTCCGTTGCCATTCTGGATACTTGATAGTGTATTATGATGAAATCTGAGACAAATTCTTCAATATCAATTATACGACATGGAAGAACCAGTTGTGACTGCAAAGGTTTGTTATGAAAATTCTGGCAAATTCACAATCGTCAGCGTGACAACGATGAACACATTGAATTCTAGCCGATATTTTTCTGTAAATTATTTGATGATTTGTAACTAGCTAAAGAGATTCATTAACTTGTTTCCTCCGTCTTGATGATGAAGTTTGCCTTGGTTGTCTATTGTCATTTTGGATACTTAAAATTCGATGTAATAGTATACAACATGAGATTGAAAACATGATAATGATAAGAGGCAACTGCTTTGATATCAATCTATTTAAGAGAAATGCAAAATGTTTATTGTGAAATTTGTGGGAAATTCACCAAGAGCAACATGACAATGATGATAAAATTGTGTCCTAGGAGAGAGAGAGAGAGATTAAAAGTATTTGATGATTCTTCATTGGCAAAATTAAAGAAAAAATTTCATGTGAAGTGGGGTCAAACCTGAAAAATGAACAATTTCTTGTACCTTTTCCTTCCCCTTTTTGTTATTCCTCTTATCAAAGTTGAAAAGAATGGTGGACATGGACAGAGGAAGGAGGACCTCCGAATAACAAAATAGCCAAAATTTGTGAGTGGAAGCCGGAGGTTCTCTGTTAATAAAAATATTAAGGAATTCAAGGTTCTTTAGTAAAATGATATATTATATTTATAGAAACCAGCATTATTGCAAGTGAAATAGACATTAAAACTTATTTTCCTATTTTCTATATAAATAATGTCCTAAAGTTACATTTTTTTTAATAACCTCAATACCTTTTTTTCTAGTATCCCAACATAATGTAACATTCTTATAAATTTGAGACTTGAGAATGAAGTTATTGGAGTATGAGAAATGATAAGTATTGTAGAGAATACTTATTTTTATTAATCGATTACACTAGTATCAAGTCAAAGTGTTGTACAGAATATTTTTCTCAATAATATAAAAAATACAAAGAGTTGTGAAAATTTTCTTTCTACAATTTAATATAAAAAGATATGCTTCGAACTAATCACGTTATATTTGTAACCATAAAATAATTACAAAAGAATTTTATACTTTCGAATTTATTATATTATACTTTCTGATTTTATTTAAGAAATCTTATTTGATTTAAGAGAGCTCGTGGGACCTTTTTGTACTTTTTTTGCCCCCTAAGTTCAGAAGAATCAAGTTATAGAATTTCTTCTTTCTATTTGATTTTTAGATGGGAAAGAATGAGCGAACCCTCACTTGGTTGATTAAATTACAAACTTATCATTAGTATTGAATTTGTGAAATGAGGGAATGTCCTTTTTCTCCACTTTTCTGAATATGTGCTATCTATTATTCATAAGTAGGATAGATAGTAGCACCGATTAATAGAAGCCTAATTTGAAATAATTCAGATGATTTTTAGGATTCAAATTAAAATACCAAGTCTTGGATATTTATGCAAAATGTCTACTTGATTCAAATTTACAAGAGATTAATGGGTATCATATGTCATATAAGATGATTCCCTCATATATAATGATGTGACACATTCTCCACCAAGTGTATTTATGAGACATTCTCTCTCTTATTTTATTTACTTGGTGGTGATCGTGTCACATCATTGTATCCCCTCATATGCCATATGATACACATTAATCTCAATTTACAATGGCCTCTTGGATCTGTATATTATAATATAGGCTAGTACTCCAGTGCACACGATACGTGCATGACACAAAATGTGAGGGAAGTGATGTAATCAAATTGTCAAGAATATGGATAAATATGATTTTGAGTGTTTTTTTTTTCTTTTTTTTTCTTCCAAGTTTTAACATCATTTAATCATTTATGTGATCTTTTCCAAATGTGTGGACAGCCCCTTCGATTTTGTTAAGTGTGAGGGTTTTTTTTGGGTTAATTTTTTAAGTGAAAGGGCATTTAGAATTAGTCTTTTCAAATGAATAAGGATAATAAACAGTCATTCCTCCGAATAATATTCAAATTAAAGTACAGAACAGCAGCATGTGCGTAGCAGACATTGAATCAAACGACTTGCATGTATAACGAAAACAATTAATATAGAACAATTGAAGGCAATAATATCACAGATTCATACATGAAAATTTTGCATCGGCAAAACATAAACTAGGCTCCTAGCAAGAACAAGACAAACTATGTCGGATTTAAGAGCATCTTCATTCCTATAGAAAATGATGGATGCGAGAACCCACGATGAATCATCTCCTTCAGATTCACACATTACTTTCTACCACAGCACGCACACAATCACTTGTGAATGGCTTCAAAAATCATGTGAGGTACAAACAACACATAGTTTACAAAGTAAAACAAGCGAGATTAATGAAGACACATTTTTTTATTGCAAGTGAAATTTAAAAAAAGGAACGCCCACTGCTGCCAATTTCAAAAAAGTAAGCAGCTTTTATTTTCTCAGTCGTCATAATCTACTTCGTCCTCATCATCATCATCTTCAGCATTCTCAACTCCTCCAAAAAGAGACAAGAACACTAGCACTGCAACCAACTGGGTGGCAAGAAAATATTTGGCCCTCCTCCGAAAAGTCTTCTCCTCTTCGGTTTTCTCCCTTTTAGCTTTTGGTTTGGACTTGTAACCTGTCAAAATACAGAAGAACCACTTCAGTTTGATATTCGTGTTAACTTTGCATGACATGGCAAGTAAAAGGCACTATTCTGAACTTGTATATAGCACAAAGAAAACAACAATTCATGTCAAACAAAGAAGGCTATAAGAACACCTATAGTATACTAGGACAAAAAGGATTAGATCAAATAAAGGAAAAATAAATTGCGGGAGCAACTGAAAATTTGGTAAGAAGTAAATGGGAGACGCACAAATAGGTCAATTGAGTGAAACCTGACCAAGCCCAACCCAATGTTGATGGCTAGCTAATGTTCGTATATCAGGGTTTCTCTCAAAGCCAATCTGACGCTCTCACTCATTTACTTTGTGATGTAGTAAAATGAGCAATGATCTTCCATTAAATAGTGATCAATCTTAAGAGAATGCCGCCACAGTGTTCAAAAAAATTGAATCAGGGTGACGGACAAACAGAGTTCTAAACAAGTCCGGTCCCTGTAGAAGCTGACAGACCCAACAAAGCAAAATTTGTAGATTTGCCTAATGCTAGGACAAATCCTCCAGCACATTACTTGGCTGATCTTACAAATCAAAATAGAAACAGTAAATTATATAATTATAAATAAAATGAAGTAGATGACTTGGCTAAAATGGTCCATATTCATTCAATCAATGATGTATTTACTGCAAAATTTTGTTGTCTTACTCCAATATGATGAGGATTTTGTTCTTGATGATGATGATGCTGACGGACCAATGGAAGATCGTGGAATGGAGGACGATGAATTAGAGTCCACATACTGCACTTTAAGATTTTCAGAATATCTAACTAAATTGTCATATTGCAAGAGATTATTTCGCAGAGTAGAGGTATCCTGCAACATCAGCAAAATAAATAAAAGAATAGTGAGAGAAAAAAGAAAATGTATAAGAACTCGTTGCCTGCTATACAAAGATAATTTCGAAATGAGCATATCCGTACTCCATAAAGAGAGGCAATTAAGACATGAAATACTCTGCAATCTTTATAAAATGATTCAAATTTAAAAAATAATGATAGGGAGAAAATTTAAAGACAAACATCATATGATAAAGTTTAATATGCCAAATACTTTGCTATTTGAGCAAGAATTCATTAACAACAGCAGCTCTACGGAGAATCACATCAGAATAATGTTAAGAAACAAGCAACAAATAGCAATACTGATCACAAGTTCTAGTATCAGAAACTAAAAAGGAATGTCTTGACTTGACTATTATATTGTTGTTGCAATAAAAATATAGAACATTCACCATTAGTCATTCCTATATGAATCCAGCTATCGTATCAAATGATAACATTCCTGGAGATGTCTTGTTTGGAGAACAATAGTATAGCTGTTAACGAACAAATAGTTTCCGCCTCTATGTTATGGGCCATAAATACACAACTTACTGGCAAAGCATGAATCACAAAAAGAGCATGCCCGAGGAAGGTAGCATCCAAGCTTGTAGGCCTGTCATAAAACCAAATATAAATTAATTTAAAACACAAACTTGCTAAGAACTGAAGCTAGAGTTCTCTAAAGTATAAGAATCAGATTTATATTACAATTTATTGGAACATGAAAAATCATATTCTAGCATTCATATCAAATCAACCTATTTATGTCTTACCTGTCATCAAAGAAAAATGTCTGTTCTCCTAACCTCTGAGATAAAGCCTCATATGCAGCAGCTGCTTTACGGTATATCTATAGATTGAATACAATTCAGTGATTTTAGAATAAAACGTTTTTATAACACAGAAATCACAAAGAGACAAGATGAAAGAAAAAATGTAATCAGAATGAGGAGGTGAGTTGCTCCATAGAAAGAGGGTATCACTTTCAAGCATGGTTAAACTAGAAGGTAGAAAGAAGTTACCGGACATTCGCTGAAGAACTTGTCAAAATAACTTATTCACTTATAAGGTGGGGGTGGACAATAAGCATCACAACAAAAGAAGAAGAAAAGTTTCTAAGTGTGCTGAAATCCAGATAAGACACTGGCCATGCAACCCCCCCGCCCCAAAAAAAAAAAAGCAACCCACCCATGAGTTCTTTCATATCAGTCTCTCATATCTTTCGCTTTTGAAATTGGTCCTCAAAGCTTTCATATTTAAAATCAATCCCCCTTTCAAAGTTAAAAGTCTGAATGGATATTTACACTTCTGCAATTATTTTATAAATGTGATATTTAAAATTATTTCATTTCTTATTATGTTTGAAATAAGTTTATCAATATACTTTATAGTTTGTTATCAATCTATCAAGTCTTCAAAAAGATTATAATTTATAGTTTGTGTTTATGGAAAAATCATGTATGATTGTTACATTTCAAAAAGACTTCAGAAAGTTGAAGTATGTTGATTCAATGTTGAGTGCATATGCTGAAATGATTTAAGTATTCACAAAACTGTTTTTTTTTTTTTTTTGCAAAGCTTTTACTTTAGGTTCTTTTTTCACCTACTTACATATATGAAAGTTGATTATACAATCAAATATCTGATCGCTTTTGATCGATACATAGTGTAAATAATGATTTACATTGGCCCCAGGAAAAAAAAATCTTGGCTTCGCCACCGTCAGGACGTCTTTTCTTTTTACATATGAATGGTAATGAAGGAATTAAGGTTCTTTCTGTAGTCATTATTTATAATGTTTCTAATAAAATAATAAGATAGGAAAGGGACCTCTTCTTCTTTTCCATTGGCATTGAGATATGTTATTCCCAATCGCTGCTTAACTGTTTGAGTTTGTTTCCAATGGAGAACCTTCGCA
>BQKN01066560.1:1469-54439 GCA_022839385.1 Asparagus kiusianus
AAAAAAAAAAAAAAAAAAAAAAAAAAAAAAAAAACAAAAAAATATATATATATATATATATATATATATATGAACAAGTTTTCTTGTATTTACCTAAAATTATAATAGAATTTTGAACGAGGGATAAATTGATAGTAGATTGTAATTTTGAGGGCCAAAATAACAATTATGAATATTTTGAGAACATATGGGCTAGGGGTGTATACTAAAAAACCTTGACATAAATCATGTGAGTAGCTAAAGATTGCATGTATAACATAATATTAATACCATCCATCTCCATACGTAGAAACCTTTGGGTATGAGGTCCAAAGCAAAGCCTTTAGGAGAGAAGGGCAATCCCAGGGTTACAACTCCTGAGACACGTTCAGGGTAGCGGAGAGCAAAGTCGTAGGTCGATATGGCTGCGAAATCTTTGCCAACTATGAAAGCCTTGGAGATGTGGAAGGAATCTAGGATGGCTACCACATCGTCGATGAGATCCTCCCACTTTGCATTTCCTTCTTCCTTTGGTTGCTCAGAGAGGCCATAGCCACGACAGTCAGGGGCGATGGCACGGTACCCTGCTTCGGCCACAGCTAACATTTGGTGCCTCCATGTGTACCATATTTCCGGGAAGCCATGAAGGAAAATTACTGTCCCCTTCTCATCTGTATCACAAACGAGTCGATTAGCCTAAGTGTTTTGAAATTAATCTCCCAAATCTTTATATTTCAAAGCCTATGCAGCCATGAATTTTCTCACAGCGACACAGCTTATTAGTTCTTCATGTTAACAATCGTTTGAAATATTAGAGCGGACTATAATGTTTAAAAGATCTGCGGAACTAAATATAAAATATGAAGATCTGAGTGTTTAATTTCAAAATACTTAAATATTTAGGGGACTGGTGTACAAAATATTAAGGTTTGGGACACTAGTTTCAAAATATGAAAGATCTGGTGGACTATTTGAAAACATGAAAGATTTGGCCCTCGGCGACTAATATTGAAGAACCCATTCAATTAATGGAAGTTTAAAGATAATAAAATGCAGAAAGGAGGAGGTTGAATAGAGTATGACCTCGGCCAACATGGGCTATGTGAAGACTGAGGCCTCGTACATCAAGGAAAGAATGCTCTATTTTTTGCTCCATAGGTTATGCGATTGTGGTGCTTATTATGGAGCCCCGCTTCTATTAAATAGATAGATCACTGCATAGATCAATGCCACGGAATAACTCATATATGTTTAGTTGTTGCGTTAGCTTAGCTAGCTTCTTTTTGCTTCCTTGCTTTATTAATGTTGAATGCCGCGTTGTACCTAACGACAGAAATAGATGTTGGAAAATCATCTAGAAGAGCACTTTTAGGAAAGGGGATTTTTCTTATGGGGTTTTTAATTATACACCCAAATTTAACATTGATTTACTGAAAAACCCAGCAAGGTCTATAAGTAGGTATTGGCATGGCTGGGCCAGTTCAGGTCCGTGAATAGGCTTGGTCGGGTTTAAGCCTGACTGGGTCTTACTTAGGGTGCTAAATCGTATCTGTATCCTAGAAAATATCAATAATTATATCGTTAGGTTACGAATATGGTTACTCAACTCTATAACTGACATGATTACAGATATGATTTTGTAGTAAAATATCGGAATCTATATCCAAAAACATATCCTTAGGTTCTAGATTTGATGTTAATTTTGATGATCAAGATCTTTAATCTTAACTTTCAGACATAATGAACATATTAATGAACTATTTTGTATCACATGAACTATATTTTTTTCAATATTATATAGTTTTCTCATATCCGTTTTGTATCCGCATGCGTATCTGCTTATATATCAGCATCTATATCTGTATCCGTATCTGATTTTAGCGAATGTGTATATGAATTTTTCCTTATCGATGTATATATGTATCCGTATCCATGACGGGTAAGCGGATATGAATATGATAAGTGTCATATATGAGCTGTATCTAGACCGAATGCACCCTTACTCTTACCTGAGCTCAGGCAAGTCAGAGTGGACTAGGCCTACCTCTCTAACCTTGGGCCTAGGCCTAGGTTTGATTAGTTTTGAACTGGCTCACGGCTCGTGGGTCGTGGGTCGGCCCATAGTTTTCTCTTCCACTTTTTAGACCTTTTTTTATCTATATTAAACTTGTACTTACAATTATAAATTATATTTAATTTAGTTTTTACTTTTTAAAATATTTTCTTAAATTAAAACATATATTATAAAAATAAAAAATATAAAACAACTATTTGGACATAAGTTCACAGACTTTGGGACCTCAGGAGTGTAGGCATTCAAAAATGCCAAAACTCAAAATGTGAAAAGGAGGGTCAGGGAAACGAACCCCTTCTCAATCAGAAACGAGGTTCGTTGTTTAGAAAAGATCAACCTTGAGAACGAGAGTCACCACACAGCAGAGCTCAACATCAAAAGGTAAAGTTTATTATTGAATAGAACGGATCTACGAGACTCGAAACTCATCATTGGATACGAGGTTCGAGGTTCATTAGTGGATACGAGACTCGGAGCTCGTCATTGGATATGAGGTTCGAGGTTCATTGGTAAATACAGGTTTCGAAGCTCGTCATTGGACACGAGGTTCAAAACTCATTACTAGATATGAAACTCATTAGTGAAGATGAGGCTCGTTAAAAGGGAACCTACAAGACTTACTACGTAGTTGGACTCAGCTGTCGAAGAGGAAGTTCGTTAGTGAAAGCGAGGTTCGTTAGACGAAGTCAGTTAAGACAAAATTCGTCAGGAGAAACTGGTCTACTGCAAGGTTTGCTTGGTAAGACGAACCTCGAGGCTCGTCTTACTTGACGAATTCTGTTTCAATTGAGGTCGAGGTTCATCATCCATGTGGGATTTACCTATAACGGCTCCGAAGACTTAGTCAGCCTTGTGGGCTAATCTTCAGGAGTACGTTACGGCATACGCTGATTCGGAGGAGGCAGTTACACCCCTCTACCCGTGATTATAGCACGTCGGTTATGTGTTTAAAACCCTATAAATATCCATCGATGGCTACAGATAAAGGGGTTGGTTGATTGTTAATTAATTGGGGATTTTCAAATTTGGACTTCACGAAGCATCAGAGACAAGAGTTTCTGCACGTCGATTTGGAGTACGAACCTTGATTCCATCCGGCTAACGAAGGTTAGAAGCTCTTGTGATCTTGGTCTGATCGTCAACGGTAGGCAAGTTCGACTCAAGCATCTGGGGAAGCATCCTTTCGCCACCTAGAACCCACCTTAAACAAAAAAGAAGCTGAATTAATCTTCTCTTCCTCTGTAATCGAGAGAATATGAGTGATTGTAAGGGTTTCGTACCAAGTGATCGAACCCAGTTTTCTTAAAACAAGAGAATCAATCAATCCTTAAATTTTTCGATCCTACAGGGAGCTAGTAGCAGCGAGCTTGCTTGTTATTGGGCCTAAAGGCCCAAAGTTGGCAACAAGCTACAGACCCAAAGGACTAAAGCAAGCCAACGCCCAAAAAAAAGTTAAATGCGGGGTCGAGCCTGGCTTACTCTGAATAGGCTTAACTCGGGTCGGACATCAACTGGATGAGCAAAGTCGTTTGGCTTGGGATTTTGGGCTTGACCCAGTAGGACCCAAGATAAGGGTGAATATCAGGCCGGGTGTAGCCCAGCCTAGTTCAAGCCTGGTCGGTTTATCATAACATACATGGCTTGGCTGGCCGACCCAGGGTTCAAACCAATCCATGCTCACTTCCATCTATATGTACCTATAAACCCGAAATACAAATTCTCTTACCCTTAAACCCGAAGAACAGATGACATAATCTTTGTATTCTGTATTTCTTAGGGGGGGGGAACGCATAATTCCCAAACCTTCTTCTCCTACAGTCATGTCGCAAAATTTGCAAAATACCGTCTTCTCCTACCTTCATATCTTTACTCCCTCATGCGCCTGTCAATCCTCTCATCTTGCTCTTCCATTCCCGCCGCCCCTGTTCCATAACCTATAGAACATGTTGAGGTTGAACACACAACCCGTGCCTTTTCGAATCTTGTATTGAAAGTAAGCAAGCAGGAAACCACAGCAAATAAAAGAAAAACTTGCAGGAAAGAATAATCAAACAGAGAACACCAAATTTAACGAGGTTCAGCAAACTTGCCTACATCCTCAGGAGCCATACCAAAAACATTGATTAATTGAAGAAGATTATAATGCTCGCAATAGGTCTCTTTCTCTAAGATCTCTAATCTCAAAGTACCGTCAAAATCCTTTTTTTAGTGCTCTTCAAACCCTAAAAACATATCGAGGTATATATAGTATCCCATCCCAAAATAGTTTTCCAAATCAATTACGAAATTGGAAATCCCGACATCGGTCGACCGGTGCATTGGCGTCGGTCGACCGATCATATATTCTGTTTCTTACAGTCTGCTCGTGCATGTTGTCGGTCGACTGGCTCAGTGTCTTTGGTTGACCGACCCAAATCTCCTTTAAGTTTCTTGAGTTTGCGTCGGTCGACTGGTAAGCTTGTGTCAGTCGACCGACAAGAGCGAACTTCCTGGGCTAGATTCCTACAAGCTTTTCGGTCGATCGGTCCAAGCCTATCGGTCGACCGATCGGTGCTTTTCTACTTCTTTGATGATTTATTCTTCAGGTTTCGGTCTTCACACTTCCAAAACCAACAATCTCCCACTTGTAGACGAAACCACCATCAATGAGCTCTCCCGAAATCCCGCCTTCTTCGTAAGCATCTTCTCCTACCTAGAAAAATCCATTCTTTAATCATCATCAACCCAACCCACCTATCCTCCTAGTGTGGCTCTGCCTTCTTCTCTTACGCTTGAAGGGTAACTGAAGTTGCTCATAATTCTAGTTTGTTAATGGTCATTGCTTTCGTCAACATATTCGAAGGATTTTGGCTCCCCAAAATCTTCTCCACCCGTAACTTACCATTCTTAATATGCGAACGTTTGAAGTGGTAACGTATGTCGATGTGCTTTATTCTGGCATGATATACTGAATGCTTGACAAGGTGTATAGTACTCTGACTATCAAAATAAAGAACGTCATTCCCCTGCTTCAAACCCAACTCTTCTAGGCACCTGCTCAACCAAATTATCTCCTTACTGGCTTCAATCACTACGACATACTCTGCCTTAGTCATGGACAATGTTACTATCTTTTGTAAATGTGGGACCTAGCTCATTATTGTCGACGCTAAGGAATAAACATACCCTATGATACTTCACCTCTTATCATGATCAATGGCGAAATCTGCATCCACGTATCCCCGTAGTACTAATTCTTTCCTTCTAAAACACAATATCAATGGCGAAATATGCATCCACGTATCCCCGTAGTACTAATTCTTTCCTACTAAAACACAATAGCATATCTGTATCCCCTCTCAAGTAACACAATATTCACTTCACGAACTTCTAATATTGCTTCCATGGATTACTTGCCAACCTGCTCACAACTCTCACTACATGGGCGATATCCGGCCTCTTGCAAACTATCGCGTACATAAGTCTACCAATGGCTGATGAGTATGACACCCTTATCATGTGCTCCTTTTCTACATCTGTCTTGGGTGATTGCTACTCAGATAGCTTGAATTAACTTCCAAGGGGCGTACCGACAGGCTTAGTATTCTCCAAGTTGAATCTTTGAAATACCTTCTCGATGTATTTAGCTTGACTCAACTTCAACTTCATTCAGCTTCATCTCGACTAATTCGCATCACAAGAATTTACTTTGTTGCATCCAGATCCTTTATAGCAAACTCCTTCGACAACTGCTTCTTTAATTTATTTATCTCCTCTAAACATAGTCTTGCAACTAACATATCATCAACATACAATAATAACATGATATTGCTAGACTCGAACCTCTTGAAGTTGCAACAATGATCTGAATTGCATCTTCCATAGCAATTGCTCTGCATGAAGTTGTCTAACTTATTGTACCATTGTCTCGAAGTCTATTTCAAACCATATAAGCTCTTCTTGAGCCTACACATAATCTCTTCCTTTTCCTTCTCAATGAAGCCAACAGGTTACTTCATGTAGATTTTTTTCATCCAAGTCACCATGAAGAAATGCAATCTTTACATTTAACTACTCAAGGTAGAGATTTTCAACATTTACTAAGTTTAACACCACTCTGATGGTTGTAAGCTTCACGACGAGGGAAAATATATTCGTATAATCCACTCATTCCCGCTGTTAGAACCTTTTCACAACTAATCTGGCCTTGTACCACTTGCTTCCATCACTCTCCTGCTTGACCTGGTAGACCTATTTGTTATGTAAGGCTTTCTTCTATCCAAGTAGATAGGCTAACTCCTATGTCTTGTTCGAGTGGAGAGAATCCATCTCTTCTTACATCGCCTGCTCCCACTGCTGAGATTCACTAACTTGCATAGCCTCCTCATAGTACTCCGGTTCTCCACCATCTGTCAGGAGTAAATAATCTAGTAACGAAAGATATCTGGGATTCGGTTTGGGTACCTTGGATGACTTCCTAAGCTCCACATTCTTGGTAGTAGTCTCTGTACCTGGAGTTTCCTCCGTTCTTCGGTCAGAACTAACACAGTCTCCCCTATCTGGAAGTTCCTCTAAATCCATGTACTCGGATCCACCTACAGTCTTAGTGCTGCTCCCACTACTTTGGCTATCCATGGCATTGTCTCTGTCCTTGTACATCACCTCCTCATTAAATATCACATCTCTGCTCCTGATTATTTTCCTGTTCTTCTCATCCCAAAGATGATACCCGAACTCATCAATGTTGTAATGACCATGAATTTTTAATATTAAATTACATAAATTTTCCTAGTATTTAAGTATTAAATTTTATTTTTCTAAAGAGTATTTATATTCTTCCCGATTTTCTAGAATTCTCTATGATTTAAGAATCTAGATTATATTTACTTTTATGATTTTACTATTATAAATTAAATTGTTAAAGTAAAAACTTTTTAAACTAATACTTGATTATTTATTACTATTATTATTATTGTTAATGATTATCTTATATTGATTTTTTTATCCTATTCCAATCCCTTGTATTTTTCCTATATTTTCCTGTATTTTTTCCTTAATTTTATTGTATTTTTCCTTAAACCCTAATTCCCACCTATATAATGTCTTATTCTTCTCTCTCTCCTCTCATTCCCTCTCTCCCTTCGTTCCTAAATCCGTCGCCAACAAACTCCAGCCACACCCCAAGCCCCGTTCTCCTCCCTTCACCAACCAACGCCCCAAGCCAAGCTCGCCCCACCACCACTGTCCGACCAGCTTGAGCTCGTCGTCCCCAACCAAGCAGCGCCTAGATCTGCCCTCATCGCCTCCCTACTCTCGCTCGAACGTCGCCCACTATTCCCCAATGCCTAGATCTACGTCGTCGTGCTCCTTACTGCCGCCCCCTCAGCTCGCGCTTCCCCTTGAGCTCAGCCTTCGAGCTCTCCCCCGTCGCTCTGAGCCGACCACCGACGCTAGATCTAACCCCTAATTCGCCACCACCCTGAGCTCAAACCACCGCTCGACCGCCCCTCCTTACTGTCGTTCAGCCGCCGAGTCCTATCCAGATCTGCCTCACGTCACCGACTAGCAGCCCCTCTTCCACCTTTAGATCTGTCACGCCACACCACAGTGATGCCGCCGACCCGTTCACAGGCTCTAGGCTTTGTAGGCAAGATCCCCAACCTCAATTGTTATTTGTTTTAATTTTTAGATTATCATAAAACTTATTAGGCGCAAGATTCTGTGTCTCTTTGATTCATCATTACAACTTTTGGAGCTACTGTGAATTAATTTTTTATCAGGCTGTAATATTATTATGTTGTAGAAAATACTATGATATGATTATCTGTTGGGTCTGTTTGACGAATGAAAATAATAATAATAATGTGATATTACTGCTGTAGCTATACTTGAGAAGTGATGAGCATAAAATGATAAACATATATTTGATGAGTGGATATTTTGAAAGCTAGACAAAATTATAAAATATTATTGAAAAAAATGGGAAATATCTTATGGAAAATGTAAATAATAGAAGAAAATATAATATTTTTTAAAGATTATTTTCGAGAGGATAATTTTAAAAGAAATTATTTTGTAAAAATGAGGTTAGTTTTGGATAATTATAATGATAAATGATTTTAAAGAAATTTTATTTTAAAAATTGAATTATTTTTTATTTGCTCACTTCTATTGTACACACACACACCACATTGTTCAAAGTTACTGTTCATGCTTTATAATTCTTATTTTAATTTATTTGACACACCATGATCTTATTACACATGATCAGTTGTATTTATTATTTCCTTGTTGTGATTGAGAATCATTTATAGTTCATAACTTAGTAGCCTTGCGCGTCATGAACAAGACTTAGTGACATGTATGGATGTGTTGACTAAATTAAGAGGTGAACCAGAACTCTATTATAAGTCGTGTTTGTTGACTTAGAAAAATAAGAGATGTTGGGATGGAAAAGTCTTGGTTCGTATGATCGGATGTGATTGTTGATTTATCTTCCAGACTCGCACCAGTGACCTGTTTTGTCCTGGGTTGGTTTGTTGGACCAAGTGGCTTATTTCGTCACTTTAGTAAGTGACCTGTTTCGTCACCTGAGCTTTGCCTGAGTTCGGACCAGGCCGAGATCGGATTGCGTGTAGTCCTCTCACCAACTATTTCACAGGATTGGATGCACATAGGGGATTGTGAACAGTCAGTTTTTTAGTAATGCGAACTTTGACCTATTTGAGATGTGGACCAGTAAGCTATTATAGGATGGTTAGTAGCATGACCCCATTCCCGGGTGATTTGATTGATTATTATAATCTAGTAGTGATTTGCATGTAGTGGTTAGAATTACAGTTGCATACTTCTATTTTTATTATTACTATCATTGTATTGGTCATTCAACCGTTTCTCTTCTCCCTTATGGGATCTTGCCATGTACCATGCACGTTGACGTACTCCTGTTCTCTCAGATTGTATGTTAAATTTAGAGGACGGATAGGTCTAGCTTGGAGATACGTTAGAGATTGAGTTTCCTCAGCAGGGTTGTTTTGCAGACATGACTGAAGGAGAAGACGAAGCTTAGTTTTCCTTTTAGCCAGTGGATTGACTTAGTTTACTTTTGTTGTACTTTCTTTCTATTTCTGTTGGACGATGTATTTTCATATTTCTTCAGTATTTAGTTGAACTGTTTTGTAATAAGGACATGTTTGACCCGAATTTTGTGTCTCGAATGATATTTTATTTGTGATATGGACCATTTTTGTTCTGATTTATTTATTATATTCTTGCTAATTATGATCGGGAACCTTGTAGGTTGTCTAAAAATTACAACAGATAGCTGATCTCTATCAAACTTCAATCAACATCTCGACAATGAAAGTTATAATCAAATAACTTTCTCGTAAATAAAACGAAAGCTACAATCAGAGGATCTTCATGTAGATTGAAAAATGTTATAATTCAATGACCTTCACGATGACTGATGAAAGTTTTGATTCAATAGCCTTCACAATCAACCTTGAGATTTACAATCTGACAACTTTCATATCCCAAATAGCTGAAGTGAAGATTATAGAATAATAGTCTTTTCAAACGCTCCAATAGAAGAGGTTACAAGTCAACAACCACTTCTAAACACAGAGTTCACCTCTGTGTTCAATCTTGAAAACACAGGTAGCCCTTACGTTTTTAATTTTTAGCAGACATCCAACTCTGCGTCTCAAGCCTAAGACGCAGAGTTAGGGCCCAGAACACCAACCTGGACGTTTGACTTATTCAAACATGAGCTGAACGATTTCACAACCATTTTTACATGATCTGAGTGATTCTCGTCGACTTAGGAGTGGATTAAGGGGTTAGTTACACCCCTTATCTTTCTATAAAAACCTCAACAAACTCAACCAAAAAAGGAGGTTCAGAGAGTTCGGTTTTTAGAACAAATCACTAGGAGATCAGCAAGAGAGAACTTCTTGGCAATAAAAAGATCTTGAGGCATCCTTCAACAATAGCATATTCACTTGGCTATTAACCAAATTTTTAGTTCAAAAACAACTCTTTTCACAGAGTTTAAAACTCGCTTTGAGTACATAAACTCGTTGAGAGTTCTTTTTATACTTGTCATGTAAGTTTATTATTCTAGTAATCAGAGATGTTCAGATCGTCAACAGAGCGCAAACTCGATGCGAGCATTTGAGAGAGGCACTCCATCACCACCGTGAAGAACCCAAAATTAAACAAAGGGGGGATTTATATTGATCCTCTTCTCTTTTATAATCAGAAATTCAAATTGTAATCATTACGAGATCGAGAGAATTATAAATATTTTTTCTAAGCAGTTAGAGGGAATAAATCAAATTTAATTCTTTTAGTTATCTTCTTACAAAGTTTCTACCAAACAAAAGATGGCAACTCCGCTGGAGACTAGCTTCTCTGACGACAAAGTGGTGGCGTAATCTGACATCAATCTCGCTAGAACAATCATCGAAACTCTTGTCGTAGAGTTCGATCAAGCTAAGTACGAGGAAGACCTCTCCTCTGGATCACTTAGCCCCAAGGCTAGATGCAACATCAGTAAGATCTTTAAAGAGATCAAAACTCCAATTGTTGCTACAGTACCGAAGAAAGTCCTCTCCTTTGGCCAAGATTATTTAAATTGCCCCTCCTCCGAAGGAATGAGCTTCGACTCTTCCAAACTCGTTCAACGAGTTAAAACCACCACAACCGAGTCGACACAATGTGTAACGGGTCACAAGAGGCCCATCACAGTGACTAACTCTGTCAACGCCAATGACATCGCTACAAAAGCCTTAAAATAGGCCAAAAAGAATCCCGCTCGACGAAGAAGAAGATGCATACGGCGAGCACATCTACGAAATAGTCAATCTCTTGACCAACACGAAAGTTACGTTTGTGAGCCTCTGTTTGAGTTCCGTGCTTCTACTTCAGAATGCACACTTCATGGTGACGAGCATAAATACGAGCCCCACATGATACAACTTAAACGCGACCCTCCGTGGTGCATTGTTTATTCAAAACACAGCCCTTAGGGAAGCATTTCTAAAGCTAAACACAACTCTCACGAGTGCGTTTCCAAACCAGAACGTGGGTCTTCAGACCACGTTGATCATAACTAATATAGTAATCGGGAATGTGTTTTTAAAAGTAAACACATACCTCAGAAGTGCGTTTCAACGTCAAAACATGACCCCCAAGGGCACGTTTCATCAACCAAATACACACCTTAGAAGTGCGTTCAACCACAATGTGACCCTCAAGGGCATGTTTCACCTTGGAAACACAGGCCTCGACATAGTGTTCACAAAACCAAATGTGACCCCCGTATTTCTTCTCCAGAATGCGACGTGGTCCGTCATGTTTAGAAAGATCAACATGGATTTAAGAATCATGTTCCTCAAGAACCAGTCCCACCCACTAACGAGCAAAGGGTTACATCTCCATCCTCACGCTCTATGAGCGATTCATCCTAAGTCTCCGACTGCTTAACAAATAGCTCATTCATGTCAATGTGAGCAGTTTATTCTGCAGTCCTTTCAGAATGTCACTACTACGCATCCGCGCCTTGGCGATCAGTCTTTGATCGATTAACAAATGTCACAAGGCCGGCCAAGCAACAACGTCATTCTAAGAAGAAGATCTCCAAAACTGAATATCCCGAAGTCACTATTAATATGATTGGGAGAGGGAAGGCCTTGGCTCCTAGTTCCGACGAGTCGGAGCGAAGTCATTCCCTAACTGTCCGAAAAATTTGTGACGAATTCGAAGGAGTATATCACCACACTCGATCCTAGATAGGAGCTATCCGCCCAATTAACTACCAAAGATTAGCTCAAGGAATTGCTTTGGACGGTGAACATTCAGCAATTGTGGATTCTCAATCCTTAGGCTCCGTCGTGGCACATGAGGCTCCCGTTTATATGACTAAAAGCTCCGATGACTTAGCAAAAAGGGTTAACAAACATCACATCATACTCAAGGCACAACAAGAAATACTTATCCAAATGAAGGATATGCTGGCCCAGCTCCTTGCAGAGAAAGTTCAAAAGCCTGAATCTTCCTAGAGAATAAATACAAAGGGAAAATAGAAGGCATATGAGAATTTGGATCATAAGACTCAAAACATAGAGTCCTCCTCCGAAAATGAGAAAGAGATAGATAAGGAGCAAAATCCTCAGTCATCCAAGATGGATGAATTAGAGGCTCGCCTAAACGTAATTGCCAACAGAAGCGAGCTTTGCAAAGAAGGAGTAGTGCGACCTTATCTTGCTGAATAGGACACAGCTCCATATCCATCAAAATTTAAGGCCCCAACTTTGCAACCTTTCGACGGCACATGATCGCCAAATCAACACATCTACTATTTCAAGTCATAGACTAGAGACGTAGTAGCAAACGATGCTATTCTGACTCGCATGTTCATTAGCACCCTTAAGGGAGTTGCCTTCGAATGGTTTATGAAGCTGTATGTCGGGTCTATTAAAAAATGGGTAGATCTGGAAAGGCTCTTCTTAGCCAGATTTTTTGAGAATGATACAAAAGTGTCTGTCCTGATCCTTCTCATCACCAAGCAGAGGAAGGGAGAGTTTATCCAGACTTATGATAAAAGATTCTATAGTATGGTATTACGATACCCATCAAGTATGACCTAATCCACTTTGGTCAAAACTTGTAGGCATAACTTGCAAACTGGGCTCCTTGCTCAAATGGGGGTGGAGGAATGTATTTCCTAGAGACAATTGGTTTCACAAGGAGAATAAGCTGAAGAAATTGTTGCTCGGGTTAAGGCTGAAGAAGCTATTCAACTAAAGCCACAGCAGCAACATAACCAAAATAATGCTCCTTGATCCAAGGGAAAGGAAACTTTGGTTGCCGATTCCAGCACACGGGCATCACCCACTAAGGAAAGCAAAGCACCAAATCAGCAAAGAGCACCCAAGCAGTACTCATTTAAAAAGGATCATGTGGACACTCTGTTCTAGCTGCTTCGGAATAACAACAAGCTACAACTTTCCAAGATCAAGAAAACGGATGAGGCAGGAAAGGTGGATGACCCCAATTACTATCGTTATCACAGGTTCTTAGGATGTCCTACTAGAAAATGCTATGTCCTTAAGGATATTCTACAAAACCTGATGAATGCAAATGTGCTTACAATGAAGCTTGAGCAGAAGACTGTATCTACTAATTTGATAACTGTCCAATTCAGTGATTTCCCTCCTGTAGCGGCTCCAGATGGAGTTATTCCCATCCATAAAGGAGAAATGCACATAAAAAATACTGACCCACGTGGTTAGAAAGATAAAGGGTTGGCTCCCCTTACTACCTATAAAGGGGAGATTATGTGGGTCCATCCCGACCTAGTCAAAGACCAACAATGGTCAAACACCTCGTCCAAAAAGAAAAGAGGCAAGGCTAAGCCATCCAACATGATTAGCCCCTCCATTAATGAGAATGATGATCATCTCAAACCTTCATAGACTCAGAAGAAGAGAAGATCATTCTTGCAGCAAACCAAGGAGGCAACCCTGACACCCAATCAGGAAAAGCTTATCTAAAGGACTATGATCAGAGTGCTCAAGAAATAGAAGAACAACCCCAAGAGGCTAGGGGTTCTGTCCCTAGGAAATCAACCGACAAATGGAAACAGAAAGAAACCCGATATAACAAGAACCTGCTTCAAGAAGTCGTAGAATCGAGTGCTCCCTTTCGATTTAACGTCATAGCACAGTTAGCCAACACACCGACTAGAATTACTCTGTACGAGCTTCTGCGATTGTCTAAAACTACAAAGGAAGCTCTAATTGAAGCCTTAACTAATATGGAAAGCTTTATTACACAAGTTACTTCGATTTCCAAAGCTTCTGAAGGCCAGTCTTGTATACAGTGTCTACAAGCAGCAAGAAGTTTACCCTGCATATCATTTACTCAAGAAGATAGGCAGGTCAAACACAAGCACGATGACATTTGTACTACACATGGTACATTGGGTCCTCAGAAATTAGCTGTGTACAAGTTGATCCAGGCTCAACACTTAGCATCATACCTTACAGGGTTATGCAGGTCTCAGGGATTCTCATGCATCGGTTGAATACTACCCAGACCACTATCTTCAGTTTTAACGCTAACAGTACTCGACCCCTGGGAAAGATCAAACTCAAGTGTCAAATCAGAGATTTCATGTCCAAAGTAACTTGTTATATCATAGATATGGATACATCCTACAATTTATTATTAGGACGGCCATGAATTCAGACAAACCGCATTGTCCCGTCTATCCTACATCAGGTTATAAAGTATGCTAATGATGAAGGGGAAGTCCAAACCCTGATTGCTGAGAAGCGTCCTTTCAGAGGGGTGGAGAACTTCCATATAGACTCTATCTTCTACTTGGAATCTCAAGAGAAATTGAAAGAAGATGCTGACAGTGGCAACGATACCGATATCGAGCTAGATCCCGAGGAAGATTGTCCATAGGAGCTGAATTTTGATGTAATGAGTCAAATGGAAAGTAATAATAATATACCGAGTGAGGACGAGTGGTGCATTAATGAAGATTTTATTTTAGCGTACTTGTCTGATGTGTCCTATAAAAATAAACAAATGGAGATTGATACTGATGTAGGTATCGACCCATGGCACACATTATACACCGAGGTATCACTTACATTGCTAGTTAAATCATTCTTTGCTGCAAATGAAGAAATGGAAGATGTCTGAAAGGTTTTCTTCAAAGTCCCGTCCAAAAAGAAAGGACAGAAGTCAATCCACTTTGGTAATGTCAAACCTGAACTATTAAAGCAGGGAAGTTCAATGAAAGATAATAGGGTTCCTCAATTCTATTACCATGAACTCAATTCCATCTTTTTGATGAAACGAATGGGTTATAACTTTAGTGAGAAAAACGGATTAAACTTCAGAAAAGGAAGACGAATGCTAGTTCGAATGTCTCTCACTCCTGAAGAAAAACCTCCTGACTATTATCAAAAGACTGGAAGAGGCGTAGGTTATGTCACAACCCCTTCCCATTTAGAAAATGAAACCGATGGTTGTCTGTGTTAAGACCATTCATCCGAGACATCATCATAGGAATCCGATGTTAGCGTCGGACCTTTCTTTAAAAGCCTAACCGTGAACATGGTTTTGGCCAGATGCCCAGATGAAGTTGCGGGGGTGACGAAGAACTGATCGAATCAACTAATGACCCTTGGATCAAACGCCTTAACATCCTGTGGGATATGCGTTTTGAACAATGCGAGCCGCCCATCGAAGATAAGGTAATTCAGATCAACATGGGAGATGAATCTGATCCTAAACCAATCTTCATAAGAGAAAGCTTATCACCATCCAAGAAAGAAGATCTTATATCTCTCATCTGAGAATATATAGATGTCTTTGCTTAAAATTATGAAGATATGTCTGGTCTAGACTCAAAAGTAGCCATGCATCATCTCAACATTAATACGAACGCAAAACCCGTTAAACAACAACAACGCCAGTTTCGTGCAGAAATCATGGAAGCAATTGAGTCAAAAGTCAAAAAGCTTATAGACTCAAACTTTGTCAGAGAGGAACAACATCCTGATTGGGTAGCCAACATTATTCCATTTCCTAAGAAAAACGATAATGTCCGGATATGTATTGACTTTCATGACCTCAAGGCAGCTTGCCCAAAAGACGAGTTTTCACTCCCTATCATGGATGTCATGATCGATAATACCTGTGGATATGAGAGGATGTATTTCATAGATGGGTTCTTAGGGTATAATCATATCAAAATGTACCCTAAAGATGAAAAGCATACTGCTTTCAGAACACCATTGAGGGTGTATTGCTACACATTGATGCCCTATGGACTAAAAAATACAGGTGCCACTTACCAACATGCAATAAATACAATCTTTCATGAGCATCTACGTAAAAATATTGAATGCTACGTTGATGATATAGTAGTGAAAAGACAACACAAAGGAAACCATCTTACAGACTTGAAAACAATGTTCGATATCATGCAAACACGTCAGCTGAAGATGAACCCGACAAAATTTCTCGGGGTATCAAGTGGAAAATTCTTGGACTTTATAGTTACGTCCAAGAGAATTTCTCTTGACCCAAAAAAACTACGTACCATCCAAGACATGCTACCTCCAAAGAACCACAAAGAGCTCCGAGGTTTGTAAGGCAGATTGACTTATATTTGGAGGTTCATCTCCAACCTCTCGGGACGCTGCCAACCTTTCTCTAAGCTCATGAAGAAAGGAGTATCATTTGTTTGGGATGAAGACTGCCAGAAGGAATTTGAGGAGATTAAAAGATACCTCACTAAACCACCTGTCCTTATAGCCATGATATCAGGAAAATAGTTTTTGTTATACGTGAGAGCCATGGATTATTCTCATGGAGCTTTATTAGTCCAGAACAATGACCAAAGACAGGAGCAAGCAATGTACTACCTAAGTAGGACCATGATGGGAGCTGAACACCGGTACAGTCTACTAGAAAAAGAATATCTTGCTTTGGTATTCATTGTCCAAAAGATGCGACATTACTGGAGGTGTCTAAAATGTCTATATGTGTTTGCACACAGTTCGAGACAAAGAGAAGGCGATGAACGTTATTATCCAAGTCGAAGAGGATTATCCGAGTCAAAAAGGATCATTTGACATCGACAAGCGTATGAAGTGAATCAGCAAACCATTGATGACGTGACGACGAACCACCAGAATGGCCAACGCCAAGTGGCCTGCGTGCTCACCGGCCACCGTCAAGTGGCCCACACGCTCACCGGCCACCGCCAAGTAGCCCGCATGCTCATCGGCCACCTGAATGGTAAACCAAGTGATCCATGCGCTTACTGACCACCTTTGTGTTGCGCACATGCTCATCGGCCACCAGAATGGCAAACCAAGTAGCTCGGGCGCTTACCAGCCACCTCTATGTAGCCCGCGCACTCATCAGCCAGCTCTAAGTAGCCCTTGGGCTCACCGGCCAGCTCCAAGTGACCCATGCGCTCATCATCCACCTCTAAGTGAACTACGCGCTCACCAACTACCTCTAAGTTAACTAAACACATCAAGCGAACCGATGAAGCGTACAGGTCAATGAAACAAGTCAAAACCCGGAAGACTTGAATAGGCCCTGGCGGCCCAGTCGCGCTAAAAGGACTCAGTCAAAACCAGTGGCTCGGCCATAGACGAGCCACCAAATGGTGGCCGAGCCACCAAATGGTGGTTCGCATAGTTTTGGGCCACCATAGACAGTCCTGACCGGTCATAATTCTCGAAAAAACGTTTTCCGATGTTTTATCAGAGTTCTTTCATTCTAGGACTTCTTCAATCGGTTTGAAGCTCCCCCAAACATATGTGAATCGTTATCAACTACAGAAGACATAAGAATACCTATCTTATTAGAAAACATGACAACATAAGCCTATAAATAGAAACCCAAGGTCATTATTTGAAAGGATCTGAAAATCATAGGACGAGGTGCTGTTGAATTAAACAGTGAACCACGAATTTTAGAGGAGAATCAACGAACCTTGGCGAACTTTTTCATAAAGAAAAACCCTTCGAAAGATTCGAGATTCTCTCCCCCTCCTTCCTCCGGATTAAACCTTATTTCAATCTCGAGAAGTGCTATAATCCCGCTTGGTCGTGATTGTTGCTACCGTAATTGTTTCCTTCAAGAAACAAGAGTGTAGTTATATAGTCAACCGGATTTGATCTGCAGTGGTCCACGGACTAACGCATCCCTAGCACAGGCAAAGATCCCATGCAAAGCATCAGGAGATAAACTAGTACTGCATTTTGTTAGATAAAGTTATAGTTTTTAATTTTTTCATTGTAAGAAGATATTATACAAAGGTCGACTTTTCTTTCAGTTCAGACTTGTAATTGATAAATAGTGTAACAGGTTCGAAAGCAATGGAAAAAATAACTTTTGACGAAAACAAACAGGCAACCACAGTTGGAGCCAACAGCTTCTCTGCTGAAGCTGTAGTGTCGCAGCCGAAGATTATCACCCCAGTTAGCGAAGAGGTCGAGTACGAGTTCGACCAAGCAAAGTACGAGGAATACTTATCCTCATCTTCAAAATCATCCTCTCCTCGCAAGCATAGGAGAGATTACACAAGGAAGATTCGGGGGTACTCAAACTTGAAGGCCCAAAATTAGGATCCTTACACCGCGGCGGCCCAAGTTACGCCCCGCAATAGCCTCTCGGCGTATGACAAAGCCAATGCCACGAACTACAGCTCTTCAATCAAAGAGCTAACTTATGAAAATGTACCGACTCTCTAAAAAAGAGCACGTCAAACACAATGCCAATGCCTCACGCTTCAATTCACAAAGGCCTTAGAATCGGTAGATGGAATCGACCATGAGGCAAACCTTGAGACTGAGCGATATCAAACCCCGCTACAGCGAACAAAAGATTCTTCTTTTACAACAACGGCTAACAAGTGGACCCACGTTAAAAGGACTCGTTAAACCATTGAAGAGCGAATATAAAAATGTCGCGTGTTGCTTGCACATGCGGAGAGCCTCATACAGGAGGCTAAGGAGTTACAGAGGCACGACGTGCCGAATAAACAGTCAAAACTGCACCGAATTTAGAGGCCAAAATCCAATACGAAGTCTAGAAAAACTGAACCACAAATTCCTGGTTCAACCAGACCTGAACCACAAAAGCCTGGTTCAGTCAGACCTGAACCATAAAAAACTGGTACAGTCAGATCTAAGCCACCAAATTTTGACTCTGTAAGACCTAGGTTGCCCAAAACTAGACCTGACGATATTTACGAATTGCCATCGGATCGAGCAATTGAGTTTTCTTGAACCACAAATTCCTGAACCAAACCTAAACCACAAATTCCTGTTTCCCGACGATATTTATGGATTACCACTAGATCGAGCAATTGAGTTTTCCATAGATTTGAAGCCTTGAGTTTCACCGATCTCCAAGACCCCTTATCGTATGCCCCCCGGCTGAGTTGGCCGATCTTCAGGCTCAGTTGGATGACCTCTTGCAGAGAGGGTTGATTCGACCCAGTGTATCAGCATGGGGAGCACCTGTGTTGCTTGTGGGGAAGAAGGATGGGTCTAAGCGGATGTGTATCGACTACCGGGAGTTGAATGCAGTGGTAGTGAAGAATAAGTACCCACTTCCCTGTATCGATGATATCTTCAACTAATTGGGAGGATCGAGAGTATTTTCTAAGCTAGATTTGTGGAGCGGGTATCACCAGGTGAAGGTTAATGATTTTGATGTCCCCAGGACTACGTTCCGGACAAGATATGGACATTATGAATTCTTAGTGATGCTGTTTGGTGTGACTAATGTGCCGGTGACATTCATGAACCTTATGAATCTGATATTCTATGATGTGCTGGACAAGTTTGTGAAAGTTTTTATTGATTATATCTTGGTGTACATTAAGAGTAAGGAGGAGCTTGCAAAGCATTTGCGGTACGTGTTGAAGACCTTGAGAGAGCATCCGCTATTTGCCAAGTATAGTAAGTGCCAGTTCTGGGTGGATCGTATTGCATTTCTAGGACACATGGTGTCAGGAGACGGCATATTAGTGGATCTTGAGAAGGTATCTGCAGTGAAAGATTGGCCTTCCCCTAAGTCGTTATCTGATATTAAGAGATTCCTGAGATTAGCTGGTTACTACCGTTGCTTCATTAGAGATTTTTCAAAGATTGCGGATCCGATGACATGACTTACGAGAAAGGATATTAAGTTTGTCTGGTCCGACGCTTGTGAGCAGGCATTTGAGAAGTTAAAATCTCGACTGATTTCGGCCTCGATCTTGACGATACCAAATAAGAGTGGGAACTTTGAGGTGTTATGCGACGCATCAGGTAGAGGATTAGGATGCGTTCTTCAGTAGGATGGTCATTTGGTGGCATATGCTTCTCGTCAGTTGAAGAAGCATGAGCAAAATTATCCTACCCATGACTTAGAGTTGGCAGCTGTGATTTTTGCCCTAAAGCTTTGGAGGCATTATCTGTTGGGAGAGCAAGTGAAGGTGTTCACTGACCATAACAGCTTGAAGTATATATTTACTCAGAAGGAGCTCAACATGAGGCAACGCCGATGGTTAGAACTGATGGCGGATTACAACATTGATCTTCAGTATCACCCGGGCAAGGTTAATGTAGTACCAGATGCTTTGAGTCGATTGTCGACAATCATGACCCTCACGGCTCAGTAGAGACTTCATTAGGAAGTAAGGGGTATGAGTATAGAAGTTCTTCTTCCTGGAGTCACCGCTTCTTTAAAGAATCTCCAGATTCAATCGATACTGGACGAGCGAATCAAGATAGCTCAAGCAGGTGACCCATTTCTTCAGAAGTGCAGAGAGTTAGCAGTGGCTGGTCTTTGACCAGAATTTGTTGTTCATGAGGACGAATCCTACGATTAGGGAGTCGTATCTACGTACCAGGAGGAGAAGTTCGAGAGGAGATATTACGGGAAGCTTATAGTTCACCATATTCTATTCACCCTGGAGGTACGAAGATATATAAGGATCTGAAGCTGAACTTTTGGTGGCATGGCATGAAGAGAGATGTGGCTCGTAGTGTGGCTAAGTGCCTTGTATGTTAGCAGGTGAAGGCAGAGCATCAGCGCATCGTAGGTCTTTTGCAGTCATTGCCTATTCCAGAATAGAAGTGGCAACATGTCACCATGGACATCATCACTAGCTTACCTCGGAGCACTAGGCAAAATGACACTATTTGGGTGATCATAGATCGATTAACCAAATCGGCTCATTTCATTCCATTCCAAGTGGGACAGTCGACGGAGCAACTTGCTCAGAGATGTATGGAGGTAAATATTTATCTCTATATATTTCAATGTGTTCCTTTCCAAGAGTGTTAGTAAATCTTTCATATTGTAGGAGATCATGCGATTGCATGGAGTTCCAGTGTGCATCGTTTCGGATCGTGATACTAGATTTACTTCAGAGTTTTGGAAGAGTTTGCAGGCGAGTCTGGGACCAGTCTTAGTTTCAACACAGCTTATCATCCCCAGATTGATGGGCAGTCAGAGAGGACCAATCAGATTTTGGAGGATATGCTCAGAGCTTGTATGCTTGACTACAACGGGTCGTGGGAAGATCACTTGCATTTGGTGGAGTTTGCATACGACAATAGCTTCCAGGCAAGCATTGGGATGGCCCCTTTTGTAGCATTGTATGGGAGGAAGTGCCGCTCTCCTTTGAGTTGGGATGATGTTGGTGAGCGGGAGATTTTTGGACCAGAGTTGATTAACAAATCAGTTGATGCAGTCAGGATCATTCGGGAGCGACTTCGCATAGCACATGATAGATTCAAGCATTAGGCAGACATGAAGCGCCGACACTTGAAGTTTTAGCCAGGAGATTATGTATTCCTAAAAATTTCTTCCAATCCATGTACCATTCACTTTGGGAGGCGTGGAAAGCTAAATCCACGATATGTGGGACCTTTCGACGTATTAGAGAGAGTGGGAGAAGTGGCGTACCGACTTGAATTACCACCCGTCCTGGCTGGAATGCATAACATATTCTACGTTTCTTAGTTGTAAAAATACGTCAAAGATCCGAGTCATGTCGTAGATTTCTCGGAGATTGAGGTGCGATCCGATTTGATATACGTGAAGCAGCCAATGGCGATTCTGAACCGAAGGGAAAAGACCCTCCGGAACAAGACCGTCTCGCTTGTTCATGAGATGTGGTACCCAGATTCTCCTGGAGAGTCGACTTGGAAAACTGAGTCTGAGATGCGGTAGCGATACCCTCATTTATTTCCTGAATCTTAGCTGTTATGTCTTGTATTTTATTTTAAATCACCTTTATGACATTTATGGATATGTAATATATTTTGAACCTTATATGAGTTGAATTGAATCTATCTTTATATTTCATCCTTATTATTTTAATTCTGAGGACGGAATTTGTTTTAAGGGGAGTAGGATGTAATGACCGTAAACTTTAATACTACTTAAAATAGTTTTCTATTATTTTTAAATATTTAATTATTATTTTTAGAAGAGTATTCATATATTTGTTAATTTTTTGTAATTTTTTATGATTTAAAATCCAAATTGTATATTTATATAAATGATTTTAATATCTATAAATTTATTTTGAGTGGCAAATTTTTTTTTGAAATTAATCTGTTGTGTTATTGGTACTATTATGTATTATTTTAAATAATACGTTGTTGTTTGGGGAGAAAATGATTTTCTTCATTGAGGTATTCATTACAACTCCAGTCATTACAATGAAAATAAAAGATAGTCTTTTTATAAGACTCTTACACAATGAAAATAAAAAGTACAATTCTCGTTAAAACAAATGCAGAGATCGTTTATCGGTCTTCTGCTTGCGTGGGATCTTTGCCTGTGTCGGGGTTATTCCGTGGACCACTGGACGATCAGATCTAATTCAGAGTTTCATTAATTCGCGAAGGAATCAAGAAACTGAAGTAATTATCTCGGCAATAGCGAGATAACCACTATTCTCGAGATCACCGCAACGGGGTAATCTAAAGAAAAAGAATCGGGCTGCAGATATGACAAACTCCTCTTTTTTATATTGAAGAATTCGCTGATGTCTCCTCCTCCTCTCTAAAATTTGTGGCTCTTCAGTCCTCAATTCAGCAGGGCTTCGCCGACGCTCGAGAATTCTAGATCTGAAAAAATAAAGGCCCTGGGGCTGTATTTATAGGCTTCGGGACCCCTGTTTTTAGATAAGAATGATCGATTCACTCTTATCTTTAGTTGTAACCACTTAACCACGTTCTTTGATGATATTCTATCGGTTGGAATAGATCCAGACGGTTAACGGTAAAAAAATAGCTCAAAATAGCCAAAAACAGCATTTTTGGGTCTGCGGACACTCGTGGGTGTCTCGGCCAACCTTTGGCCGAGACATCATTTGTTGTCTCGGCCATGCTTTGGCCAAGACACCATTTGGTGTCTTGGCCAAACTTTTGCCTGGACCTAGTTTTACGATTCTATCTATTTCCACCGTATCTTCATCGTCCGAACTCAGAATTACGTGGTTCAAGATGCGTTGGAAAGCTAATGAGGAGATCTATAAGTTCCCATGGTTGAATCATATATGAAGTAGATAGGACACGAGGGGTGTTTCGCCTTTCGTAAACGACGTGCAGCTCCCGATCCATTCGTGTTTCCGTTGTTCCGAAATTCCGTTGCTTCACATGATCCGTCGACTCACCTCATGTGTCTGTCGTCGTCAAATGAGCTTCTGTGACTTGAATAGTGATGTTCATCATCTTCTCTCTGTCTTAAGCTGCGTGTAGGGACCTACAAATAATTTTTGATGCCTACAGATACCCCCTCCAAAGTATTTCAGACTCATTCTTTTATAGAAGAGTCTGGAATGCTTTGGATAAGATAGGCCCTTTCCTCAATCTCGTAGAGGGACCTGTGAACTATTTCAATTTTTAACTTCTTCAGCCTTCAGTCTATTCAGTATTTTGTCGAATAGATGAAGTTCTTCTGGCACTGCGTTTATCGTCTGACCGTTGTCGAAATCTTGAACTCAAGTTGAAATCTTGAACTCAAGTTGATGCGTAAGTTTCTGAATTTAGCTCGTGTCATTGAGTTGACTTTGAACTGATCATCTTCGTTAGAAGTTCATATCTGAATGTGATTGAACTCCCTGGAATTATCCTTTGCCTTATTTTGGCAAAATTACTAATGCGTTGACCGACATCGACCTTTACTGTAGCGTGTTGACCGGCATTATCCTTTTGCCGTAACGTGTTGACTGACATTAATATAGTTTATACTCGTATGTTTGTCAGAGTTTACACAGTTTAAGCTCATAAGGCATTTGAGCGTGGTGATCCTAAATGTTAGAGCTACAGGACCAACTATTAAAGCTGATTCATCTGCATGTATGGATCTTATCCTGAGGTTGTTAGATGCTTAAGTCATGAGACTAACTAATGAAGCTGATACGTCAATGAGTCTTGCATTTATAGGATTTTTAGCAAAACCTCAGGCATCAACGGGTTTGATGAGCCTTTACCGACTACCGTTTGAGTCGGGCTAGCGTGCAGATTGTTTGAATCTGTTCTGCACGTAACGTTGTGCTAAAAGAGTTAACTCTTTTAGTGCTATGATATTGAATACATAGACTTCATCTTTCTTACGAGAATAGACTACCCGGTAACACGTGTTAGACGCTGACTCATCCTTACTTAGGATTCAGGATAAAAATCCCTGACTCGAATTCTGGTGCCTTCTTTATAATCAGTAAAAGACTAAACTGGCAACGCGTGTTAGGCGTTAACTTATCCCTACTTAGGATTCGAGATAAAATTCCCCGCACGTGTAAGGCATGTATTTTAGCGTTATGAATAACAACCTGCCACAATGTTTAATATGTGGGCTTTTGTCCTTTTTACGGTAAAAGACTGACCAGCAACGCATGCTAGGCGCTGACTTATCCCTACTTAGGTTTTGGGATAAAAGTCCCCAGACTTAGATTCTGGTGTTTTTTTAATTGGTGGAAGACTAAACCGGCAACACATGTTAGGCGTTGACATATCCCTACTTAGGATTCGGGATAAAACTCCCCGTACGTGTGAGACGGGTTATGGTGTTATTAATAACAACCTGCCACAAAATTGAATATGTGGGCTTTTGTCCTTTTTACAGCAAAAGACTAACCAGCAACACGTATTAAGTGCTGACTTATCCCTACTTAGGATTCGGGATAAAAGTCCCCAGACTCGGATTCTGGTGTCTTTTTTAATTAGTGAAAGACAAAACCGGTAAAGCGTGTTAGACACTGACTTATCCCTACTTAGGATTCGGGATAAAATTTCCCATACGTGTTAGGAACGGATGGTGGTGTTATTAATAAAAGCCTACCACAATGTTAAATATGTAGGCTTTTGTCCTTTTTTTACGGTCAAAGACTAACCAGCAACGCGTGTTAGACGCTGACTTATCCTTACTTAGGCTTCAAGATAAACTTCCCCAGACTTGGATTTTGATGTCTTCTTCAATCGGTGAAAGACTAAACCGACATCGCATGTTAGATGCGGACTTATCCCTACTTAGGATTCGGGATAAAATTCCCCGTACGTGTTAGGCACGGATTATGGTGTTATTATTAACACCTGTTACAATGTCAAATATGTGGGCTTTTGTCTTTTTTACGGTAAAATACTAACCGACAATACGTGTTAGGCGCTGACTTATCCCTACTTAGGCTTCAGGATAAACTTTCCCAGACTTGGATTCTGGTGTCTCCTTCAATCAGTTAAAGACTAAACCGGCAACACGTATTAGGCGCTGACTTATCTCTACTTAGGATTTGGGATAAAATTCTCCGCGCGTGTGAAGCACGGATTTTAGAGTTGAAGGATGGTGTCTTCTCTTGGGATAAAGACGAACCCAAAATGAGAGAGGAAGAATTTTATATTTTATCTCCCAAAACCGAAGAGGAAGAATTTTATATTCTATCTCTAGTTGCTAAGGAAACTTGAAGTGGGATCTCCACGCTAAGAATCCGGAAAGGTGAAACTAGGAGTGGGATCTCCACTCCGAGAATCGAAAAGATTCAAGCAATCCTAACTTTTAGGATTGGTTGCATAATCCAAGAAAAGAATTCCTCATTTATTGAGGTGAAATTCCAATTTCGGTCCTACTTTTATAGGTTTGGCCGAATAGGAAAAGGTGAAAGTCTTTCGTTTGCTCAAATTAAAAGTGGACCTCTCATTCATGGAAGGAATCGAGAGGGGATTCTGACTTTGGCCCTAACTTTTATAGGTTTGACCAAGTGGGAGTTTGAGGTGATCCTAACTGTAGGAAGGTTTGATCATTCGATTTGAAAGTGGACCTCTCGTTCATTAGAGGAATCGAGAGGAGATTTTGGTTTTGGTCCTAACTGTTTAAAGGTTTGACCAAATGGGAGCGAGAGTGGGAGTATAAGTCATAGTGGGAGTGTTGACTTGTACAAATCACTCAAAGGGAGTTCCCGATGTTAAGTGATAAATACTTAACACAGAGGGGTTGATAATTGTCAATAATCAAGGGATTAAAATTCCGGGTACTATGTCTGAACTCTAACAATGGGAGTGTTGAGTGTACAGACATAGTGGGAGTTTGAGTGGGAGTTTCTTATTCATCCCCTTCTTGTAGTGACCGAGTTATCCCTAAGAATACACTATATAGAATTCTTTCGGGAACTTCTCGTTACATCCACCCCCAGCTTTCTTTGTGAAACTGGTTCTAACATTGTACTCAACTGAATGGTCGGGTTATCCTTAAGAATATCACATACGATATTCTTCTAGGAACTTCCCATGAAAGAAATGAAATAGTTTAGATTATTATACATGTTGGAGTATTAAGAAGCAGTTTATGCTCGTATACTCTTCAGAGTGTCGGAAGGAGCAGTTTATACCCTTATACTTGTCGGAGTCTTTATTAGACTTAATTGAGTGTTATGATGTCGGCTTCAACCAAGGTTTGGATGCTATTCTTGAGAGCAAAACAAGCCTTGGTAGGATGAAGGATCCTCCTGTGGTACGCACGGTAATTCGGATCCGAAGTATTGTCAGCTTCCTCCTGATTTGCGACAGGTAATAGCTTGAGTTTGTTATTTTCAAGGAGGGACTCAAAAATGGCTGGAACGTCTTTTTCCTTGAAGGAGTACTCTTTTTGGAGTCTTGGATCGAAAGTGTTTTGCTGTCTCCGAGATTGTTATTGTGACGTCTGATTAACGTTAATAACTACTGCATGTGCCTTCTCCTTACCATGGGAGACGAAGCTCGAATTCGGAGGGTTAGCCATCGGTTGGCTTCTTTCAGCTTTCTTCCTTCTGAGGAAGCGTTCGGCCTACTCTCCGTGCACCTTCAACTCTTTCCAGGTGTTGCATGGTGCTACTCCTATAACTTCTAATATATCAATGGATAAGTTGTTATGACAAGTTTAACGGATGAAGTCTTCTATGACTGGATCTCGACAGTTCATCGCTTTATTTCGAAAGCGCTTGATGAAGTCGTCGACCGTCTCTTTGTTTTCTTTCTTCTCCTCAAAGAGTGTCCTGATTGATATCTCGGTGTCATCCTTGAAAAAATTGCTGAGGAATGAGCCTTCCATATCATCCTAGCTGTTGATGCTCCCAGGCTTAAGACGACGATACCAATCGAAGGCGGGCCCACGAAGGGTACCAACAAATGAGCGAACTATCAAAGCTTCATTGCTAGTGATAACCTCCAAGTGGGACTTGAAGTAGATCAGATGTTGAGTGGGTGAGCCTTTCCCGTCGAACGGCGTGAAGTTGATTAGGTTGAACTTCGCCGGGTACGGGATCGACTCTCACTCTCTCGGGTAGAGACACAGAATACTAGTCTTCTTCACCTCTCGAGCAGACATCAGAGCGTTGATTTTGCTCTCGAGGTCTTTCATTTTCTCATCCTCACTCGTATTAGGCCTTGGATGATTCTTAAGATGAACAACACGGCCACCCCCAGTATTACCATCTTCGATGGGACTGGCCCCAGCATCGTTATCTTTAGTGGGACCACTCCCAGCATTCTGGCCAACAAGAGGGTTATCAGCATTAAGGTATTCAACCACATCTGAATTGCTAGCTGCTTGACTAACATTGTGGCGACGACTGGATTCACCTAACTGATTCGATAAGGCTCGGATTTGTTCGTCATTGTAGGTGTGAATTTCTGATCTCCCGAAATAGGGATTTTGTTTGTATTAATAAGAATAGCTTATTACAAACTAATAAATCGAAAATTACAACAGAAGCGGAGGGAATGCCCTCCTTGTTTAACGTGGGGACTTTCGGTAGCTATAGGACGCTTCGCTCGGTTCTCGCACCGAGTCTGCTTCCCTTTGACGATTCGACCGAGGTTGCTGGCGAGCTTTAGTACGCAATAGAAGCACGGATCATTGGAGTTAGAGTCTCCGAGTTTGACGGTGATCAGGGCCTAAAACTGGGAAAAGATGCTACAGTGCAAAGATTATGCAAAGAGCTTGTCGTCAACTTTCTTGAGTGTCGAGAGCCAGTGGTTCAGTTAACTGATTAAATTAATCAATTAGCTATGAACGAATTGCTGAACCCCTTTTCCGAAGCCAGGAGAGGTTCTTAAATAGAGGAGAGACGGTATGGTCGCTCCTTGAATCATGGGATATGACCATGTCTTAGGTTTGTACTGTGAGCGGCTGCTTGATGGGTTCAGAGTACTGTACTCCTTCCTTCACGTCGCGAGGAGTGGGATGGCCCCTCCTTATACGTGGGATAGCAGCTATCCAGCACTCGAGTAAGTTTAGCCAGCTTGCTGTTTGTAGGCGGATTCAGCTCCTGACTCGTGCAGGCGAGGCGAGCTTCCTACAGGCAGATCTGGCGAGTGACCGGTCACTCGTACTGTGAGCGGCTACTTGATGGGTTTGGAGTACTGTTCTCCATCCCTTCACGTCGTGGGAAGTGGGAAGACCCATCCTTATACACAGCGTAGCGGCTGTCAAGTACTCAAGTGAGCCCAGTCAGCTTGCTATTGCAGGCAAATTCAGCTCCTGACTCGTGCAGGCGAGACAAGCTTCAATAGTGAGCATGCAGGCGGATTTGGTGACTGAATGGATTTGACTGGTTGCTCGTACTACAAGCAGCTACTTGATGGGTTTGGAGTACTATGCTCTCTCCCTTCATGTCGTGGGAAGTGGGAAGGCCCATCCCTGTATGCGGCGTAGCAGCTGTCGAGTACGAATTCGACTCTCGACTCGTGCAGGCGAGTCGAGTGAGCAGGCGAATTCGGATGATCTTGACTCGTGCGGGTGAGTCGATCATGCTAGCGAATCTGGATGACTTTGACTAATGCGGGTGAGTCGATCATACCGGCGAATCCTTGATCAACAACCACGAACGAATTTAGGGCTCGTGCGATTTAGGTTCGCGCTAGTGAGTCCAATCCGTGGGTGAGGCCCGCCCTTAATTTGAGTGGGCGATTCTATCTCGCGGGCAAATTCATGTATAAGTTTGCAGAGGTAATTTTTACCGTCTATAAGACCCCCTACAAAGTTTTCAGACCTAAACCAGCTCACGTACGGTCTAGAATACTTTGAATAAAGAAGTTCTTGGCGAAGCAAGTTTATTTGGTTCCCCTCAGGATTTTTAGCAAACCCACAGCTATCAACGGGTTTGATTTGCCTTTACCGATTACCGTTTAAATCGGGCTAGCCATACTATTCCCCTCAGTATGATGAGTTGTTGAGTAGTTTCTCTTAGGCTTAATGCTAAGATTTTTGCTCTAACCCTTAGCCGTTCGAGGCGTGGGTTTGAGTGAGGCCATTCCATTGGTGGTTCAAGACTCTGGACGAGTCGGATCGTTCATGCGAAATTCGTTTTCGCAGGCGGAATTTGAATTTGGGGGGTTAAGCTAGGTTTTCGCAGGCGAAACCCTTCCTTTAGACAGAATTTGATTGGGCAGGAGGTGAACCACATGTTCGTCGATAAAGCTTTGTGCTTTCTAGTTAAGGCGGCGTGGGCTCGTCAGGTCGCATCAATTGCGATTTTAACAGTATGACGTCAGCTTCGTGCACCTCGCTCGATGACGAATCGTGGCTGTGGTTTTCAAATTCAGCCATAAGATTCAGTTCGTGTCCTGGGTTTTGACCGGCCCATTTCTTGTTTCGACGGTTCCTTCGTAACCGCAAAAAAAAAGAACGAACTGTGGAGAGTAATCTGGACCGTCGATTTCGATCGTGGGCACATCTCTTAACTGCTAGTGTTTCACCTCTTGAGGGCGATTGTGGTCACGTAAGCATCTCCGCCTTTAAATAGGCTTTGTTCTCCTCCTTTTGAGAGCTACTGTGCTTAAGAATTTTGTTTCGTGAAAGTTTTCTAAAGAGAAAGAATTCCTGCTTCGTCCCCGACTCTTAGACATGGCGCCAAAATCTAAGAAATGCGTTACAAAGGGAGGTCCTGGACGCTATTCTGATCCCCTCGCCGCTGGTACGATCGCCAGCATGCCTGAGACGCATTTGGGTAAGTCGAAAGATTTGTCTGATGACCTTGCGTCGATTGCCGACGTCAGGTCGGGAGGATGAGTATCGCTCGTCTTCCCTAGTGGATTCGGCCATTTTTTGGTAGTTCTCCTAGTTTGTGTAAAATCGGCCTTTTTCAGGCGGATTTTACATTCATTTGTAGAGGATGACTTCTATCTTTATAGGCGAAGTTGGCCTTTATAGGGCGAGGGTGAATTCGTCTGTGACAGGCGAGTTCGAATTTTGTCTCATAAAGACAAATTTAGCCTGTACAGACCAATCTCGTCTTTGTCAAGCGGGCTTTGCCTTTTTTGGCTTAATAGGTGGATTTTCCCCTAAGGTGGACTCCGTCTTGAATCTTTGGTTCTGTCTTACAGCGATTTTTTCTAACGAAGCCCTTCCGAAGGTCGTGGCTATCGGTCTCGCCGGAGGTACAGGCTATACGGTGCCTCCCTGATTCCCTCTCCTGGATTCGGTGCCCGCGTTTGCTGTCGACAAGCCGGATGGTCTGATCAAGAGGGTCACCGACGGACACCATTTGACATTGCGTGAGTTGACTACTGATGCGGTGCTGATAGAAGAGGCTAGGATAGAGCTCAAAAAGGCTCAGTTTTTGTTTGGTGATGCTCCGATCGATCCATCAGTTTTATTGCTTAGGGAGAGCAGGTAGCTCCGCGTTGTTGACGAGGTCCAATACTATCTTCCCAGCATGCCGAGGGGGTTCTCAATTGTTGAGTTGCGATCCCTTGTAGTCCTAAGGATGATGAATTAGGATTTGACCCCAACTCAAGATGGGGTGACTTGTGGTGTCTTCACAGGCTCCACGGCCGGGTATGGGGTAGACATCTCCTGTAAACGTGTGACCGCTCTTCGTCCTGTCCTGCCGTTCAATGAGCTGCCTATCGAGGAAACGACTGCGATCGCGAAGACCTTCCATCATCGCTTTTTTCAAGCAGGTGGGAGATTTCCTCTAAAGGACTTTAGGGCCCAATGGTGGATCTACTCTGCGCCGGGTAGTAGCACTTGGTGGTCTAATATTACTGACTACGTTTTGGCCGAGAATTCTGACCTTATGGATTCAGAGCTGTACGTAGCCATTCGGGCCACTCAACACGGTCTGAAAATTAATGCTCCCCAGTTCCACAGCATCTTGGAACTATATCGTGCGGATAGCGGCACGTTCTTTACCCCTAATGGAGAACTCGGTATAACCCTTCACGAGATGTATGATGTGTCAGGGCTACCCTTAGGAAGCTTCCCTTACGAGGAGTACGTCCCAGGTCAAGATGAGATTGACCAACTGTCGACCCGATCCCCCTGGTGGTTGAGACTCTATGGGAGTTGCTCTGTCATTACTATATGTGCCTCAATACCCTGGGGGTAGTAGACCATAAAGGCAAGAAGAAGAGGGCCCCGGGGATCAGCCATAAGAACTAGGCTGACTACTTGTTCCTGGAGAATGACATTAAGGGACACAGAATATTAGTCTTCTTCACCTCTCGAGCAGACATCAGAGCATTGATTTTGCTCTCGAGGTCTTTCATTTTCTCATCCTCGCTCGTATCAGGCCTTGGATGATTCTTAAGAGGAACAACGCGGCCACCCCCAGTATTACCATCTTCAATGGGACTGCCCCCAGCGTCGTTATCTTTAGTGGGGCCACTCCCAGCATTCTGGCCAACGAGAGGGTTATCAGCATTAAGGTGTTCATCCACATCTGAATCGCTAGCTGCTTGACTAACATTGTGGCGACGACTGGATTCACCTAACTGATTTGATAAGGCTCGGATTTGTTCATCATTGTAGGTGTGAATTTCTGATCTCCCGAAATAGGGATTTCGTTTGTATTGATAAGAATAGCTTATTACAAACTAATGAATTAAAAATTACAATAGAAGCGGAGGGAATGCCTTCCTTGTTTAACGTGGGGACTTTCTGTAGTTATAGGATGCTTCGCTCGGTTCTCGCATCGAGTCTGCTTCCCTTTAACGATTCGAACGAGGTTGCTGGCGAGCTTTAGTACACAGTAGAAGCACGGATCGATGGAGTTCGAGTCTCTGAGTTTGACGGCTATCAGGGCCCAAAACTGGGAGAAGATGCTACAGTGCAAAGATTATGCAAAGAGCTTGTCGTCAACTCTCTTGAGTGTCGAGAGCCAGTGGCTCAGTTAACTGATTAAATTAATCAATTAGCTATGAGCGAACTGCTGAACCCCTTTTTCGAAGCCAGGATAGGTTCTTAAATAGAGGAGAGACGGTGTGGCCGCTCCTTGAATCATGGGATATGACCATGTCTTTGGTTTGTACTGTGAGCGGCTACTTGATGGGTTCGGAGTACTGTACTCCTTCCTTCACATCGCGAGGAGTAGGATGGCCCCTCCTTATACGTAGGATATCGGCTGTCCAGCACTCGAGTGGGTTTAGCCAGCTTGCGGTTTGCAGGCGGATTCAGCTCCTGACTCGTGCAGGCGAGGCGAGCTTCCTACAGGCAGATCTGGCGAGTGACCGGTCACTCGTACTGTGAGAGGCTACTTGATGGGTTTGGAGTACTGTTCTCCATCCCTTCACGTCGTGGGAAGTGGGAAGGCCCATCCCTATACACAGCATAGCAGCTGTCAAGTACTCAAGTGAGCCCAGTCAGCTTGCTATTGCATGCAAATTCAGCTCCTGACTCGTGCAGGCGAGGCAAGCTTCAATCATGAGCGTGCAGGCGGATTTCGTGACTGCATGGATTTGACTGGTTGCTCGTACTACGAGCAGCTACTTGATGGGTTTGGAGTACTGTGCTCCCTCCCTTCACGTCGTGGGAAGTGGGAAGGCCCATCCCTGTATGCAGCGTAGTAGCTGTCGGGTACGAATTCGACTCTCGACTCGTGCGGGCGAGTCGAGTGAGTGGGCGAGTCGAGTGAGCAGGCGAATTCGGATGATCTTGACTCGTGCGGGCGAGTCGATCATACTGGCGAATCTGGATGACTTTGACTCATGCGGGTGAGTCGATCATACCGGCGAATCCTTGATCAACAACCGCGAACGAATTTGGGGCTCGTGTGATTTAGGTTCGCGCTAGTGAGTCCAATCCGTGGGTTAGCCCCGCCCTTAATTTAGTGGGCGATTCTGACTCGCGGGCGAATTCATGTATAAGTTTGCAGAGGTAATTTTTACCGTCTACAAGACCCCCTTCAAAGTTTTCAGACCTAAACCGGCTCACGTGCGGTCTGGAATACTTTGAATAAAGAAGTTCTTGGCGAAGCAAGTTTATTTGGTTCCCCTCAGGATTTTTAGCAAACCCACAGCTATCAACGGGTTTGATTTGCCTTTACCGATTACCGTTTGAATCGGGCTAGCCATACTATTCCCCTCAGTATGATGTGTTGTTGAGTAGTTTTTCTTAGGCTTAATGCTATGATTTTTGCTCTAACCCTTAGCCGTTCGAGGCGTGGGTTCAAGTGAGACCATTCCATTGGTAGTTCAAGACTCTGGATGAGTCGGATCGTTCAGGCGAAATTTGTTTTCGCATGCGGAATTTGAATTTGGGGGGTTGAGCCAGGTTTTCACAGGCGAAACCCTTCCTTTAGGCGGAATTTGATTGGGCAGGAGGTGAACCATGTGTTCGTCGATGAAGCTTCGTGCTTTCTAGTTAAGGCGGCGTGGGCTCATCAGGTCGCATCAATTACGATTTTTACAGTATGACGTCAGCTTCGTGCACCTCGCTCAATGACGAATCGTGGCTGTGGTTTTTGAATTCAGCCGTAAGATTCAGTTCGGGTCCTGGGTTTTGACCGGCGTGTTTCTTGTTTCGATGGTTCATTCGTAATCGCAAAAAAAGAACGAACAGTGGAGAGTAATCTGTACCGTCGATTTCGATCGTGGCCAAATCTCTTAACTGCTAGTGTTTCGCCTCTTGAGGGCGATTGTGGTTACGTAAGCTTCTCCGTCTTTAAATAGGCTTTGTTCTCCTCCTTTTGAGAGCTACTGTGCTCAAGAATTTCGTTTTGTGAAAGTTTTCTAAAGAGAAATAATTCCCGCTTTGTCCCCGACTCTTAGACATGGCGCCGAAATCTAAGAAATGCATTGCAAAGGGAGGAGGTCCTGGACGCTATTCTGATCGCCTCACCGCCGGTACGATCGCCAGCGTGCCTGAGACGCATTTGGGTAAATCGAAAGATTTGTCTGACGACCTTGCGTCGATTGCCGACGTCGGGTCAGGAGGATGAGTATCGCTCGTCTTCCCTAGTGGATTCCGCCATTTTTTGGTAGTTCTCCTAGTTTGTGTAAAATCAGCCTTTTTCTGGCGGATTTTACATTCATTTGTAGAGGATGACTTCTGTCTTTACAGGCGAAGTTGGCCTTTATAGGGCGAGGGAGAATTCGTCTGTGACAGGCGAGTTCGACTTTTGGCTCATAAAGACAAATTTAGCCTGTACAGACCGATCTCGTCTTTGTCAAGCGGCTTTGCCTTTTTTGGCTTAATAGGCGGATTTGCCCCTAAGGTGGACTCCGTCTTGAATCTTTGGTTTTGTCTTGCAGCGATTTTTTCTAACGAAGCCCTTCCGAAGGATGTGGCTATCGGTCTTGCCGGAGGTACAGGCTATACGGTGCCTCCCAGATTCCCTCTACTGGATTCGTTGCCCGCGTTTGCTGTCGACAAGCCGGATGGTCTGATCAAGAGGGTCACCGACGGACACCATTTGACGTTGCGTGAGTTGACTACTGACGCGGTACTGATAGACGAGGCTAGGAAAGAGCTCAAAAAGCCTCAGTTTTTGTTTGGTGATGGTACGACCGATCCATTAGTTTTATTGCTCAGGGAGAGCAGGTGGCTCCGCGTAGTTGACGGGGTCCATTACTATCTTCCCAGCATGCCGAGGGGGTTCTCAATTGTTGAGTTGCGGTCCCTTGTAGTCCTAAGGATGATGAATTGGGATTTGACCCCAACTCAAGATGGGGTGACTTGTGGTGTCTTCACATGCTCCACGGCCGGGTATGGGGTAGACAGCTCCTACAAACGTGTGACCGATCTTTGTCCTGTCCTGCCGTTTAATGAGCTGCCTGTCGAGGAAACGATTGTGATCGCGAAGACCTTCCGTCATTGCTTCTTTCAAGCTGGTGGGAGATTTCCTCCAAAGGACTTCAGGGCCCAATAGTCGATCTACTCTACGCCGGATAGTAGCACTTGGTGGTCCAAGATTACTGACTACGTTTTGGCCGAGAATTCTGACCTCATAGATTCAGAGCTGTACGTAGCCATTCGGGCCACTCAACACGGTCTGAAAATTAATGCTCCCTAGTTCCACAGCATCTTAGAACTGTATTATGCGGATAGCGGCACGTTCTTTACCCCCAATGGAGAACTCAGTATAACCCTTCACGAGATGTATGACGTGTCAAGGCTGCCCTTGTGAAGCTTCCCTTACGAAGAGTACGTCCTAGGTCAAGATGAGATTGACCAACTATCGACTCGATCCCCCTAGTGGTTAAGACTCTATGGGAGTTTCTCTATCATTACCATATATGCCTCAATACCCTGGGGGCAGTAGACCATAAAGGCAAGAAGAAGAGGGCCCCAGGGATCAGCCATAAGAACTGGGCTGACTACTTGTTCTCGGAGAATGACATCAAGGGAAGGACTACTCTGCTGCTGGGTGAGTGCGACCAGGCCGAAGTGGAAAGGAGGACAGTCAAAGGGGGGAGCTACCATGACTCTCGAGCTTGACGAGGGTGGATTTAAATTTATTATGATTTTCCACTCGTTCCACCACCAGGCCAAGTCCCCTATATCTGGAAAGGCCTTGCTTGCGGGGTACCTCATGTTGTGGCTGAAGAGGTGTGTGGTCCCCACTCATTCCTTCAAGGCGCTTCCGGTGGAGGTCGTGTATCCTGCGGTTCGTTTAGCCCATGGGAAGTCCTACGCGTTGGTGTCGGCGATGGTGGCATGCATCCATCGGGGACTCTGCATATTGACGGCCCAATTTTGCTGTGTGTCGACTGTCGACGAAGGGGACGGGGAAGTCATTAGGACCCCTAACCCTAGATTAGGGCTGCTGTACACTTACTTAATGGCGTGGTTTGTATACCATTGCGAGTGCTTGATGAGTGCCCCAGCGACTCTTCAAGGAGACAGGTTCATTCCGTTCGTCCAACGCCTAGAGAGATGCTCTTGGAAGTGTAAAGACATCCCCGACGTGCGGAAGACGTTCTCCTATTTCGGCTATTATAACTTTCGTCGATTCTTCCCCTACTTTAGCGGAGGAGGATATGGCGAGTCACTTAGGGACGTATCGACGGTGGACCATCACACCGTTCTTTCCTGTGGCACTTTTCGATGGTTGGTGAACATTTGACCGGGGTATCACATCCTGTGAACATGCTCTGTGTGCTACTTCGAGCTGTACATCCCTTGCAGGATTGCCCGCCAGTTCGGGTACGACCAACTGTACATGGGAAACATCAATCCCCACTTACACTTCGAAAGAGGGCTAGTGGATGGTGCTCGTGGATGGTTCTGGACTCATGCTGGCGGTACCCACGCTCATTTCGAGCTACTTGCAAAGGATCGTGATTTGCACCATACGCTCCTATACTACCGGTGGTATTGGGGTGCTAGCGCTAATCCTGAGGGCTTCCGGTTCCAGAATTCCTGTTTGATGGAATACGGGCATCGCCCTAGGGGAGCTCCTCATCCCTCGAGGTGGAAGGGCCGCCAAACTGCTAGGGAGTAGTTTTTAGAAGATATCCACTGACGACATCGAGGGTTTTGATGTAGGTCTAGGTGAATCAGGGGCACCCGAGGCTCAAGCTCCTTCCTCTAGTCTTTCGTTGGATCCTCCTAGTGAGCAAAGAGAATCTGACAAGTTACTCTGGGCGGGTGAACGTCTGGAACAAGCTCAGAGCACGATAGCTGGATGGATGGGGATGCCCCTCCTATCTCCAAGTAGCTTGCTTCTCTCTAAACGACAGCGATAGACAGTGGCCGAAAGCTCCCGCGCGGAGGCGGCCAAGAAGGCCCATCGTGAAGAGACGGTCGAGGCTACCAGAGCGGCGACAGGTCAGGACGATACTGCTCAGGTGATTATTCCTAGAGTGACCACCTCTAGGACTGGGGCTTTCTCGTCCGCTCCCTCTGCCGTACTGGGGGTTAACCCAGCAACCTCGGAGGATGCTCCTCCACAGTTTGGTGTGAGGCTACATGTGGGGGCTTCAATGACCCCTACGACCGTACCAGGAGGTAATCTTTAATACCGCACCCTTGGATGTAAGGTCGAATCTGCACTCCCTAACGTTTGTGTTGAATTTATGTAGGTGTAGTTGAGAGGGTGATTTCCATTCCTTCTGATGAAGAGGAGGGCACCGGAGACGAAGAGGAGCTTGGTGGCTCAGGTAAGAATAGGATTTGGCGTTGCTGACCCAAACATACTGAACTGTCAATAGGGCTCCTCTTGAGGGGCATTTACTAACCCTCTTCTTGTATTCGCAGTTGACCCATCTCATGAAGCTACTGGTAAAGAGGATCCCCCCTCTTGGGTGGGCCAGTCGGCCGGAGAGATGGGTGAATCAGAGGCGGACGATGACGTCTCGATTCATGAGGCGATATCGAGCGAGGAGGAGGCATTGACTCATGAAGAGGCACCAGACAACCAAGGGGAAATCCCTTTTCCTGAAGAAGCATTGGCCGGGGGTGGAGTGCCGGCGCAGGAGTCTCCGATCCGTGGGGAGACACCCGCTCGACTGGTGACCGCTTCCACTTCCTTGGTGACTGTCGGCATTGCGGCCGATATTCCAATGACGTCGGCTGGCACTTCGATTTTGACGGCCTCTGCCACCACTTCCACCGTCATGACTACCGGCCCCTTGATCGAGGCTTTGGCTATGACCTCTGCGACAGATGAGGCTACCCTCTCTCCTTTGGAGCGTTCGCGCAAAAAAAGGTGGCTCGGACCCTTGCTAACTTCCAAGACACTCTCACGGACTGTACCAAGCTCGCATTGGAAGAGAGCTACCCCTTCGAGGAGTTCAAGGATGACCTCGATTATGATATGGTTTTCCTGATCAAGAAGCTTGGTCTTACCGCGGCTAAACCGCACTTTCAGCGTCTGGAAGAGGTAGAGCGGGCTATCCGACAGTTGCTAATCCTTCGTGCGAAGAGTTCCGAGATCATTCATCTCGCGTCCGGCGAGGTTCAAGCAGCATTGGAGGAGCGTGACCGCACACTGGATGAGACCCTGTCGTTGGAGGCAAGGTTGTCAGAAGAGTTAGAGCGTGTCAAGGCCGAGAATGAACGAGTGAACCACGAGCAACAAAAGGCTGATTCCCGCCTTTCTCGCTTGTCTTCGAAGATAGTGAAGCTCAAGCAAGTCATTGCTAATGCGCAGGCCTCACTAGCTACTCAGGAGGAGGCTCGTGAACAGCTGATAAGGGAGTTGGAGGAAATCGAGTCTCGACGGCAACTGGTCACTGGTTCGGTTGAGGAGAAAGACCGAGCCCTTAAGGAGGCCAAACACACCGTCCAAGACTTAGTTTCGCGCACTGAGGAAGATCTTCGCCAAGAGATCCTGAGGAGGCTCAAGCTTCGCCACGCTGGGGAGATTCGTGAGGCGGAGTCACGGTTAAGAGCTTTGTAATTTGTTTTTCATTCCATCGTTTGTATTAGAATTTCTTTTAATGAATAGAATTTTCCCTTTGTTCCTAGTCATTATCTCTCTTGTGTGCGCCCCCATTCCTCTCTTTTTTTTGTTGTTCAACACGGACCCGTACTAGCCAGAGCTTGGTCGCAAAGGGGATCCTCGTTGCGGGCGGGTTCTAGCTGTTGGCGGGTTCCAACTGTTGGTGAACTCCAGCTACCGGTGGCTTTTAGCTGCAGGTGAGATCGGGACTGACTCGAGCTTTAGAGTGGCGCACGAGCCCGATCAGCCCAACCATTAGGCGAGCTCGTGCGTTACGAGTTTAAATGATGACTTCGACCTACGGGCGGGCTCCGCTCTTAGTGGGCCACATGTCAACTTGAGCATTGATACGCTCGTCAGTTAAGACATCGTGGGCACGTCGTTTAACATTAAAGACGGCGTAGTGGGCCTCTTCGTTCCCCACGCTCGATCTAGGCCGTTGGTTGAAGATCGTGTCTAGAAACTGCCAGATCCTGGCCGTTCGTGCGAGATCCCGAGTTGTTCGGCCTTACTCTCGATTGTTTGGCTCTGAACGGTCTAATAGAGCGGCGAACAACCATCCAGGCTATGAGTATTTAATGCCCTTCCTCTTTGTTAAGAGAGGTCACAGTTTTCTTGTTGTCTTCTCCGGAGAAAATCCAAGTTTCCTTTCGTTGCACTTGGAATGGCGCCAAAGGTGAAGAGAGTTGCTTCAAAGAAAAGGAAGGAGGCGTCCTCTTCGGGCGCCGCCGAGGCCGCTGCCACCGACGGTACCCTTTTGTCCTAATTTTCATGCAGTTCAGTTAAAGTGTCTCAAGTCAAGTAGGTACTTCTCGTCTAAGTCTTTCCTGTGTCGTTATTGTGTTACGCAGCTCAAAAAGAGGTGCTGACGATCGAATAGCGTGCGGCCGAACCCATTTTGATTTCCGACGACGAATCTGAGGGTACCATGACTTCCTCCACCTCGAACCCTGTTACACCGTCTGGTGCTGAACCCTGCCTCGAGATTCCACCTATCGCGACACTCACTCCGGGTCAAGAGACTGTTTCCTTAGATTCCTTGTCCATACAGGCTCGCGTTGAAGAGTTTGAGAACGTCGTGAAGCAGGTAATTTTCCTTGTCAGTCTTGGCATGGGAACCTACGATGGCTTCAAACAGTCTCTCCTGGATCGTATGGTCGACCTCAGGAGGCTGGGCGAACACCGGCTTGCTACACGTTGCATGCAGAAGCTCCTTTTTCTGGAGTCACGTTTGACAAGTCTAGAGATCTTGCTGCAAGAAGGTCTAGAAGCTGATGTAGAGACTCTCTTGTCTCACGCTAGACGTCGGGAGGCTTGGGATCAAGAAGTTCACTCCAGGAAAATAGCAGACTTGGAATCCCATGTCGCCTTCTGGGTGGGTCAACAGCACTTACTGGAAGAGCGGATAGGTGACGCCACTTCCACTGTATCCCGCCTGAGGGCCGAGCTAGGGGAGGCGGAGGCGACTCTGAGGGGACTTCAATCTGTGAGTGCAAAGGTCAGCAAGAATGCTGAGGAGGAAACTCGAAGCCTTCACACATTGCGCCAGGAGGACGCTGCCGCCAGGTCAAGCTTTGAAGATTAGGCGTGGAGTGAGGCTGAAGACAAAGCCCAGGAGGACCACGCGAGAAGGGTAGCCGCGGTCAAATGAGAGCTTACATCTTTTAGTTTGTTTGACTAGGATTTCTTGTCTAAAATCGTGTTAAGACATTTTGCTTGTTTTGCTTTCGACACTATGTCATGACTTGTTTGACTGTGAAATCATAACTTTGTTCAAACGTACTGTCTTAGGACTAGCTGAATGTTAATGCTCTTTTGGTTTCCCAAATGCGTTTGTGCACGTACCCCTCCTAGTCGCTGTAGCTTTTGTCTTTCAGCTTTTATCTTTATTTTTGAGGCCGTTGCAGGTGAGCCTTCACTTACTGGCGAGTTCAAGCTACCACTGAATTCTGGACACAGGCGAGTTTAAACCGCTAGTGAATTCCAACTACAGGTGAATTCAAGCCGCAGGCAAATTTGAGCTGTGGGTGAATTCTGACCGTGGTCAAACTATGCTGAAGACGAAATTAATGCATACCCGGGGGGAAGCCACGTGTCTGATCGCGGTCTCGAGTGCCCGCCAGCTAGACTGATATTGGTACGTCGTCTCGTATTAAAGGTGGTGTAATGGACGGTTTGTCCGCCTGTCTGGACCGTTGGATGACGGACACGTACTTGGTTCGTACGCCACACATAGCTTTCTTTTCTTATCGGAGAGGGCACTACGTTGATTGTCTCCTCCTCGTTCAAGATGGCACCACGAGCGAAGGCGTCTAGCGCGAAGAAGACTGGGGACGATGCCTCTTCTTCAGCCTTCACGCCTGACCGTGATCCGGAGCCTAAACCCTCAGAATTCGTTGTGGCCCAGTTGGAGGGGTTGGAGGACATGGTGAAACGAGTGATCTCGTTCGTTGATCAGGGTCATGGCACCTTCGCGGAACTGAAGCAGTCCTCTTAGACCGTGTGACTCGACTCCATTGCCCGGGTGACTTCATGCTCAGAGTGCGGTGCTTAATGAGGCACATTGATCTGAAATTACTCCTGACTAAGTTGGAGGACTAGCGACATGCGGATTTGGAGTCTGAAGTGAAGCTATTCTTGGTTCCAGCCCGCCGTCATGCCATGTGCCAACAAGAATGTCGAAGGTGAGACATAGAAGACAAAGAGTCCCTTATTGCTCGTCTGGACCTTCGGCACCGCCTGCTGCAATCTGACATGGAGCTGTCGCTTCTTCGATCATTTTAGGCTCGGTTCCGCATGCAGAGGGGGAATCAATCTTATCGGGCCTGCGCATTCAGAGCGAGACGGTAGAGGGAGACCTCGCTAGAGAGAAGCGTAATCTTCCACTGTTGCTTTAGGAGGATGCTGCTGCTAATGCTTCTTTCGAGGTACGGATCCGACAGGAGGCAGAGGACAAAGCTCGTGCCATGCATGCGGAGAAGATAGCCGCTGTCAGAGCCAAACTTGCATCTTTCAAGCTCCTAGAATAAACCCGTAGGATAGGAGTAGACTCAAGATGTTCTGTTTTAGTTTTGCTTCTTCAATGTACCGTTATGACTCTCTTGGTTGTAAAGCTATAACTTTGTTAAAATGTACTGTCTAGAACCATCTAATGAAGTTTGCACTTTCTCGTCGTACACATGCTCTTTCCATGTTTCGCTGTGTCGCCATTCGGCGTCTTGTTCATGTGGCAGGTAGACTCAACTACTGGCGATTTCATGCCGCAGGCAAAGTCAGGTCTTGGCGAGTTTACAGTATATGGAAACTGAAGAGTTTGTTTTGTAAGCGAGACTTAACCTGGTGGCGAGTTTTGTTCTGCAAGCTCAACTCGAATCCTGGCTTATTTGTGCTGCAAGCGAAATTCGAGTGTCGTCGATTCGGTTTTCCAGGTGAAACTCGAGCTCCGGCGAATTTATGCTGCAAGCAAGACTCAAGTGCGAGCGAGTTCATGCTGCGGACAAAACTCAAGCGATGGCGAGTTTGAACTACCAGCGAACTCAAGTACAGGCGAGTTTGGGCTACAAACGAAACTCAAGTGAGACGAATTTTACATTACAGGCGAAACTCAAGCGTGAGCAAATTTGTGCCACATGTCTGCCGGTGGACGCAAGTGCTTACCAGCTAAGATGACGTGGTCGCATTATGCCTCATTAATTGCGAAGCGACGGGACGCTTCGCCTTCCACGGTCAATCCGAACGGTCGGTTCGGAGTCCCAATGGTGACGCTTTTATGCGCATTAAGCTCGAAGCGTCGTGGGATATTTGAGCTGCCCGATTGTTTGGGACAACAAATCTCAGCCGTTGGGCTTTTGGCTATGATGCGCTCGCCATCCCCTTGGTTGAGTTCTCGTATTTATGAAATCTCGCCTCAAAAGAAAAGAAGAACTCTAAAATCTCCTCTGTTCAATGGCCTCCGAGAGTGTTGCCTCCTCCTCCTCCGTTGCCGGCGTCGGTACGACGCCGTATCCGGCCACCGACCCGGCTCAAAGGTCTCCTGCTCCGGCTTCTACTCCTAGCATGGTGTTTGCCCTCCTTCAAAAACTAGAGGACGCCATCCGTAGGACCACCGCCGTCGTTAGCGAGGGCGTTGGGCGGTACTACGAGATGCTCCCCTTTGTGGAGGAGAGTTTAGATGAGATCCGCCACGTAGGCTGTGCTCAACTCGCCCGGCGGTGTGAGCGAGAGCTCCACTGTTTGGAGGAATTGATGTACCGCTTGGAGGAGCTGGTGCAGGCTGACCCTGAACCGGCGCCTCTCTCCATGAGCGCTCTGTTTGAGCGCGAGGACTTGGCGAAGCAAATTCTAAAGCAGGAGGCTCTGCTCGGACGTCTGCACAGGCGACATCGAGCCATACTGGTGAAGATGGACGCCTATGTAGATGATAGCTTCTTCCTGGACGTCGGATCCCTTGAGGGCGAGGCGAGGCTAAAGCGGCTCGAACATCAGAAGATGCAGGTTTATCGAGCTATCGAGGTGGAAGAGAGGCCGCTACAGCTCCTTCGCCAGGAAGAGGAGGAAGGCGAGGCCGCTTTTGCTAGACTTCAGCAACGGCAGGAGTAGAGGGCGAGAGCTAGACGCGTGGCGGATCTTGCGGCGGTCAAGGTGAAAATCGCCAGTTTTAGTCTTTTGAAGTTGCTATAGTGCATCCTTTCTTTCGTTCAAACATTATCTTGTAATTTTGTTGATGCTTGCCGTATCATAGCTCAAAACTTTATGTCTGTAATTTTGGCCCGTAATGGCCTCTTACGCTTTTGTTCATCTGCTGTTTTGTATGCACAGTCTTTTTCTTTTATTTTCTGTGTTTGATCTGTGCTTAGGACTGTTGGTTAATCCATGATAACCATCGTGTTGGATTCGCCTGCGCTGTTTGGCACCTGAGTCGAGCCATTTACACCATCTTTCACAGTGTGCCGAGCCTTCGACGAGTCTGTCTTGGACTTAGTCGCTAGGATCTTCTTCTGCTTTTGGTTGTTCACAGCGTGGGGTCGGGTTAACTCCGAACTTCATGCTGCAGCTCAAGTGGAAGTGAGAGGGTAACACTTAGCTTGAAACAAAGAGCAATTGCTCATGCATGCGACCAGCTGAAGATCCCAACTATGACTTTCCATTAGGCGAGTTGCTGTTCGAGGGGACTGTTGGGACATGTCGCCTTCCAAGCCGCCTTTGATAATTATCGTCGTCTGCGAGGACAATGACGTAAATGTTAATCGAATTATTCAGGGATGTAGGAATGTGACGATCGATTGCTGTAGGAGCCGTCGCGTGGTAGGCTGCTACCCATAGGTTATTCTAAGAGAATATTAGGATAGCCGGAACAGGTCATGTAGTTCAGGGACGTTGGAGTGTGACTATTGACCGAAGTAGTAGCACATCGCATGGTAGGTTACTACTTAGGCTGTGTTACTCGTGGGAATAAAGGCGCCAATCATCAAAGGTGATCATTAACATGATAGAGTTATGTTGCGATTAGAGCAACTATGAGGACTTATCATCCCATTGTAAGGGATTGATAAGTTGATTTTGTTAAAGGTGATAGTTAACATAACAGAATTGGTTGCCGCGATGTGAGCGACTTTGGTGGGCTCACCATCCTATTGGAGAGGATTGGTAAGTTGATTTTGTCAGAGGTGTGGTGTTAACATGACAGTGGGAGTTTGTTACGATTTGAGCAACTTTGTGGACCTACCATCCTTTTGAAGAGGGTTGGTAAGTTAATTTCGTCAGAGGTGATAATTAACATGACGGGATTGTCTTGGTCCCGACTGTAAGAAGGTTGGACCAAATGGTGATTTAGGTCACACTTAAGAACGTCGTTAGTAGGGTCTCACATAGGGTTTCCCGTCGGAGTATATGAAGTAGGAACAATTTAGCCTCGTGTACCAGTTGGAGTGAGGACCAATTTAGACTCATGCACTCGTGGGAGTTTGAATGAGAACTAACGATAGTACTTCTTCAAGTATTTGCCATTGATGTGCATCATGATCTTGTTGCCATTTGGTTTGACGAGGAGATAAGCTCTATTGGAATAGACCGTCTCTACCACGAATGGTCCTTCCTATTTGGACTGAAATTTGCCCTTCTTCTTAGTGTTAGACCCTAGAGGGGGGGGGTGATTAGGGTTTTATGCTAATCTAATCCGATTAAAAGCCAATTAAAATTAATTAATAAGTTATCCTAGCAAGTATGAAATATAACAAGTTATATGAACTAGGATAATCAATATGAACAACAAGATATATCCTAACAAAGAGATATAGGCAATGTATGTGCAAGGATATAAAACTAACACAAGGTGATATATCCTACCAAAGAGATATACAATATAATATATGCAAGGATATGTAAACTAACACAAGGGTAAACAATATGAACTAGATAGTGGATGAAATAAATGAGCAATGCACAATTGGCGATATAAGATAAGTGCAAAAGCAAATGCGCCAATGACAAACTCAAACACACTCAAATGATCACGGAGTTTAGACCTTCCGTCCTACGTCTCCGCTCCCCACTCCCGGGGAGAAATCCACTATCACAATCCGGTTTGGAAGTTGGAACTTCTACACACTCGGTTTATAAGTTCACCGAAAACTCTCACACAACAAATACTATGCAATCACACTCTACACCCACACAAGTGTTGGACCTAACCGTGTCTCCCTCAAGTGCTCGGTTATAACCTCTTCCTAGGTTCGTCAACCGACACCACTCCTCTTGGAATGATCCCCGACTCTCACCACACACTCCTCACTCGGTGTACAAGTGTATTACAAAGTGAATCTCACAATAGAGCACAATATAACAAATGATTGTTCTCTAATATGGATGAGAACACAATGAAAGCTCACACTCAAAGTTACAACTCTCACCAACCCAAATATGTTATGAATGTAAATATAATAAGCTCAAGTAGGTGTGTGTAACAATGAGATAAAATCAAATCTAAACTCAATATAAAACTAGCTTTAATAGAAATGATAATTAACAAATAATCAATAAATAAAAGCTAGAGTAGAGTTTAGAAAACTTCTCAATAGATCAAGATGGAGAGATGGAGATTTGAGCCCAAACAAGAAGATGATCTCCTCTACTTGTGAAAACAATCTTCAAACCAAACAAACTCTTGAAACAAACTTAAAAACTCTTCAACAAACTTGTAAAACTCTTTTTAAAACTCTCTTAAACATCCATGAGAAACAATGAAAGTTGAGGGCTTTTTATAGCCTCTTAAACCAGCCACAAATCCTCAAAAACCAAAAATATCAAAAACTAGCCGTTACTAGCCGTTATAGGCTAAAAAGACCAAAATACCCCAAAATCCAGCATTCCGGAAATTTACGTATCTAACTTTGTAAAATCAAGTAAAAATAGTAAAACAGTTCCAAAAATTATGAAACTTTTTGGAAAGGTTCTAGACATGTAGAATAACATGTTAGAGAAATAATTTCTGAAAAATCATTTCCCAGTTGAGAGAAATAAATGTTTGAACACAGATTTACAGTTTCTAAAAAACTGCTGACATACACGATTTTGTAAAATCAATTGGCCACATTAAATCAACTCCAAAAATAGTAAAATTTTGAGCGAAGTTTCTAAACATGTAAATAAACATGTAAAAAAAAGAATTTCTTTAATACCACTTCTCATTTATAAAAACTTATCTGTTTTGTAAAACATGCACGAACATGTGCACGAACAAAAACATGATTTTGTAAATTCCATTAAACATAACAAATCAATTCCAAACTTGATGAAACTTTGCAAAATGTTTATAAACATGAAAACAAACATGTTAGAAAAAGAATTTCTCAAATTGTATTTTTATTTGTGAAAACTCATGTATTTTACAAGTGTGTCCAAAGCATGAAAACCCAAAACCATGCATGTATATATATAACTATATATATACATAAAAACCAAATACGTGTGTGTATATGATATTAAGCTTAAGGTATTTAACACACATAATATAAAACCTAAACTAAGTTACCCAAGCTAGATCTTGATCTTCAATAAGCTCTTCTTGGTAATCTCGCGGATGAAGCTTGTGTTCGCAGGAAAAATCAAATTCTTCTTCATTGACGGACTCATTGCACTCAATGTTAACAACTTTTTGCGTTTACAAAGATCCGGTCTTTTTATAAGAGCCGGTTATAATGAAAATCAAAGAAAACAAAGAAAAATTACAACTTTCCTTATTTAACGAACAGATCGCAAGCTCCTGTTATACGGTCACTCGCTTTGTGGGTCGTTTGCCTGCGCCGGGGTTGTTTACCGTGGACCACCGCGCAATCTCGATCCGAACAGATCTACGTGGTATAACGGGTATTATCCCACCAAGGAGATAATAGCCGGGAGGGATCGTTTCACCAAGAAAACGACCGCTCGAATCTCGGGTTCTAAGAACCAAGCTTAGATCCGGAGTAGAACAACGTAGATCTGAGGATTAGATCCCTTCGAACTCCTGCCATGTTTGGTATGGGTGCTCACCAAGAATCGAATCCGAGTGTCCAAGTCTTCAAGCCTTCATAATTCCGAATTGAGGTGACAATCCGGCAGAGTTTCGGCTCTTCAGAAGTTCAGAAAAAAGTCCTCTTAAATGAACAACCAGCCCCTCTATTTATAGCCTCTCTGAACTGTGCCTGTGTGCACAAGAGAGAGGAGGGGAGGGAGCCGGCCACCCTGAGGTGGCTCGGCTCATGCCGAGCCACCCTGGGGTGGCTCGGCCACCGAGCCACCCTAGGGTGGCTCGGCTTGGGCCGAGTCACCCCGGGTTTGGCTCGGTTTCGGCTGAGTCCCCCCAGGTGTGTTGGGTTCCGTCGTTTTCCGATGTTCGGTTGTTTCCCCGTCTTTCTGTTCTGTCCGTGATTCGGTTGACTTGGTTCCTGATTTGGCAGTAAATCCGCCTTGGTGTTTGAGTTTGAATCCTCTCTTGGTTGGATGACTCGTTGACTCCCCGAACCATTGACTTGATTCCGCATGCAAACGTATTCCGTTGTTTGCGTGTCTCGTCGCCTCGAACGTCTGTTGATTTGTCGAATCATCATACCGAGCTATGTTAAGGGACCTATAGGTAATTTTATACGCCTACAGATACCCCCTCCAAAGCGTTACAGCCTCATTCTTTTATAGAAGAGTCTGGAATGCTTTGGATATGATTGCCCCCACCCTTCGTCGGTGTGACGGGACCTGGAACGACTTTCGTTCTGTATTCCTTCACTCCTTCAGGCTATTCGGTGCTTTGTCGAATGTCTGTAAGGATTTCGGTGCTGCATTTATTGTCTGACCGTTGTCGGAATTTGAACTTGAAGTCGATTCCTGATTTTCCAATCTTTTGGCTCGTGCTCATTGGTTCGACGTATAATTGACCCTCGATTGTTGGCGTTGAGTCTTTTTATTTACGACACGTTGTCCGGCGTCGTGTTATTGAGTTATCCTTAAGAATATTCTCCAGGAACTTCTCAATAAAAATAAGGAATAGTTTATACTCGTATACCTTATTGGAGTATTTCCGTGCCCAAAATAAGCTGAACCGGCTTGAAAATGAGCCAAAAAAGGCAGTAATTTGGCTCAAAAAATTCTTCCGCTCCGTCCGAATGTGTGGGAGAGGCAGGAATAAACCAAGGTTGAGACCCTCAGTTGATTTGAAGTCGTTTAGACGCTCAATTCAGTCCCTTTTGAACTGATTTGGACTGGTCCGGTTCGGTTCAACTTGGTCCGGTCCGGTTCAACTTGGTTCACCTTATAAAAAGGGGTCCATTTTTTTCTTTTTCTCTCTTTTCCTTCTCCTCTCTAGGGCCGGCCCCCCCTTGCTCTTATTTTTTGATTTTCTTTTCCCTCGAGCGTCTTTTCTCCTCGAAACCTTGATAGTTGTCCTAGATCTAGGGTTCCTTTGGATCTTGGAGTGAAAAATCCCTCAAAAAACCATTTTTTAAAATTCCTCTCAGGCCCCTCGAGTGCGTGGTTCAAGTTTCCTTAAAGATCTCATCTTTATTGGATCTCGAGCCTTTCTTCAGGTAAATCCTCCACAATTTTGACCTTTTTCATGCTCAATTCAATTTATGCATTTGTGGGATCATATGTGAGGGTTGAGGGTATGATTTGACGCCTCGAGCTAATCTTTCAGGGGGGTAAAAATTGTAATTTTGAGGGGTTTTCATGCAAAATTTAGGGCTAAAATTATTTTTTGAATCTAACCCCTTGAGCTATTTTACAGGCCATCATGTCTCGTGCCCCGAGAGGTCGTTCCCCTGCTGTGTCGGTTGATGGCGCGCCTCCCTCTTATGCTGGTGAGCTGCTTTTTTTTGCAAATAAGCCCTTTTTCTTAGAAATTTGTAATTTGATCCTTTTTACCCCACGTTGTTCTCCTTGGTGAGGCAATCGGGAAGAGCCTTGATTCTCCTTGGTGAGGATCGACGCTTTTTGGCATATTTGTGAATTTTGCAGATTAACCCCTTTTTTCTTGAAAATTTGCAAATTGGTCCTTTTTTTTACCCCACGTTGTTCTCCATGGCGAGGCAATCGGGAAGAGCCTTGATTATCCTTGGTGGGAATCGACGCTTCAAAGATATGTTTTGCTTGGTCAAAACCATATCTCAAAAATAAAGAGGGCGATTTGACGCTACATTGCGCTTTATAAGGCAGGGATATGTTGTCGACATACCCTGTGTTGTGATTGCACAATGTGGCCAAATCGTCTCGCCCTTTATAAGGCAATGACTCTATCTTAGCTATTTGTAAGATGAGTTCAATTTCCTTTTATAATCGAGACTAACCAGTGTTTAACTGTCTATTTTGCAGTGGGATACCCTTCTGGATCATTCTCATCCCACGCAGTATATGGGCGTCGTGGTGAGTATTACTCGACGTCCGACGATCCTTCTCCTATTCTAGCTACTCCTCAGTTTGCTTCGGGCACGTCGACTGAGGTTATACAAGTGGTGAGGGAAGGTGGGCATCGAGCTATTCGTCAGCTGATCACAGATGCGTCTTTTGTGAAGGACGCTAGCTCTACTCAGCCTCTTCGGAAGAGCGATTTCCTATTTGGTGATTCTGTCGATGACCCAGAAGCTGCATTCATTGATGCTGAGCAGTGGCTTCACAAGACCGGCAATGGCTTCATATACTTGCCGGAGATTCCTCGACATCGCTCGTTGACTGAGCTCAGGCGTCAGGCCGTGACGCGGGAGATGTCGTGGCGTTTGACTGAGGATCATGAGAGCGTCCATTGTGGCTACGTCACTCATCAGGTAGTTCCTGGCTCGAGCAGGAGTCATATCACTAGACTGCATCCCGGAGTGGTGGGATTAGATGCGCCACCACGTAACGAGCTCCTCGCCACCGCTTCTACTTTGAGGAACCGTCTTGCTGCCCTAGGACGTGAGATGCCCGCGACGCGTCACAGGTTTTATGGTTGGGTCCATTCTCTGGACAAGTTTTGGTGGACCCGTATGACGACGTATGTCTTGAGCCGATGGGGCGAAGAGTTGCATGCTTGTGGCTTATATGCAGCTATCCGTGCCACCATGTATGGCTTGCCGGTCAGCGCGAGGCACTTCTGCGCGAGGCACTTCTGGGGAGTTAGGTTTGGCCCTCCATGAGATGCACAGGATTTCTGGCTTGCCCATGGGACAGATGTTGTATCAGGAGTATTTCCCTTCTAGTCATGAGTTGAGTCAGCTGAAGGATCGCATGCCCGACCGTTATGAGACTCTGTGGGACCTTACTTGTCACTACCACTTTGCTTTGGCGCAGTCCGAGCCTTTAGCAAAGAGGACCAAGGTATGTGTGAGTCTGAAGCAATTTGCGAACTACTTGTTCAAGAATCTGGAGAACAGTTCAGGCGAGGATATTTGTGAGCTGGCCCCACTTACTCCCTCAGAGGTGAACAGTTTGTTGAAGAAGATTGATGCCCATTCTTATACCACTAGCAGCCTTGAGGGTGGTTTCCCCGTAGGTACCAGGTTCAGGTCTTTCTTGTGGCATGCTACCGCACCGATTCGACCGATGACTCTTCTTGCCAGCTTTCTTGCTATCTGGTTGAAAAAATGTGTGGTTCCATATTAGTCTGGCGACGCCTTGCCCTTAGAGGTACTTTACCCAGCAGTCCAGCTCGCCTATAAGAAAGAACTCTCACTTCTTCCGGTAATGGTGGCTAACATTCATCGAGGACTTCGACAGCTTTCCAGTGCCTTCACACGGAAGGAGACTGATTTGCCAGGTCAGATTCCCACTCTTAAGGTGGAGCTCCCGTACGCTTATCTGATGGCTTGGTTCGTCCTTCACCGCTCGGATATGATGTCGGTACCGAATGCTACAGACCACTCTGTTCCCCTGTTACAGTTGCTTGAGAATGGCAGGTGGGAGGGCCGCGGATTTTCTGATGTCAGACAGCAGCTGTAGGTCCACAAGTGTTGGGCATTTTCCACTTGTTTTCCGCAGTTCTCCGGCCGATACGGCGAGTGCTTGATCGATGAGGATAGGCCGAAAGAGTATCGGACTCAATTAGACATCGGCTGCTTCAACTGGTTGGTGAACATTAGGCCCGGCTATCTGACTTTCCGGGTGAGGGATCAGTGCTTCATAGAACCATATCTGTCCTGCCGATTCGCTCGCCAGTTTGGCTATGATCAGCTCTACATCGGGAATCCTCGTCAGCAGTTTCGGACCCATAGTGGTTTGGTAGACGGTCTCCGTGCATGGTTATGGACCGTGACTGGCTGTACTGGTGCTAAGTTTAGTCTCCCGAGTATTGATCGGCAGTTGAACCTCACTTTCTTGAGCTGTAAATGGTTGTTAGCAGCCAACAAGACTATCCCTGTGAAGCCGATTGCGGAGCTAGAGGCTGAGGAAGCTTCTCAGGTTGATTCCCGTAGGATTCGGGAGAACGCTCGGTCACAGAGGACGCGGAACAAGGCTCGTCGGATTGATGAAGAGGGACGGAGGACCTTTCATTCCGCAGACGAGGTTTCAGGCGGAGACCCTGAAGATTATGAAGACCTTTCCGAGCGAGGTTTGCGATTCATCTTTTCCTTCTATCTTCCAGAAGTATTGAAACTGACTATGGTTTGATGTTTCAGGGACCACAGTTGATCAGGATGAAGAGTTCCGTCCTCCTCCCTAGGCGGGACCTTCGATCCCCACTGCTAGGCGGAAGAGATTAGCCCGTAAACCGCGTGCAGCTTCTCGAGCTCCTGATATGGACCTGGCTGGTGATGATCCTGCTAGTGATGGAGGTAACTTCTTCCCTGTGAACCATTCTCCTGGTCATTCAGAACATTGACTCATGCTTTTCCATCTCTATATAGGATTGCATGGAGAGAGTTGGATGAGTCCCGATCCCATTCCCGTATCTCCCGATGAGTCTGACCCGCTACATCATGTAGAGAGGCCTACAGGAGTCGCTGACATTAGAGAGGAGGTCAATGTAGGACCTGATTCCGTGAATCAAGGTACATCTAACACTGACAATGTATTTCTTTAGATAATACACAAAGGAATTTGTGTATCCTCTAACTGTTCTCTACTTCTTGCTCCTTCAAATAACCTGCAGGAGGAGAATCCTGGAAATGAAGAGGCTAATGCACCCGTGAAAGGTAACCCATTTCCATTGGTTGTAGTTTCTTCATTCTTCTTTGGCACTTATATTCTTTTATGTTAGATTTCTCCATCGATGATTTTGACGAGGGAAGCCTATTTGCGGACACTCCTATGATGCACTACATATATAGCTCTCCTCAGATTGATGATCAGTTACCTGGGGATATGTTTTCCGAGTCCACATTTGCTAACAATCCTGAGGATGGTTCCTTTGAAGGTATGTGCCTCTTTCTGAGTCGATTATAGGACTAGCCAATTTTGACTAATACAGCTATAATGTAACGCCTCTGCGGATTCTGTTTTGAATTTAACAGGAGCTTTTATTGAGAGAGACCCTGTTGAGCCGGCTACGAGACCAACTGCACCAGTTGATGCATCCACAGCGGTTACATCTTCACCACCCCCAGCGGCTCAAGGGGAAGAAGGTATAAGTCAATTCATTGAAGAGCGCTATTCCTGTAGGCGTATAAAATTGCCTATAGGTCCCCTATCACATCTCGACGACGCCAATTCAACAAACGGACCATCGAGCGACGTATCCAAGCACGACCGTTATCCCGCCAACGCCGAAGCCAAGCCATACGCAACGGAGCAGGTTAACGAGGCGAC
>BQKN01066561.1:0-17027 GCA_022839385.1 Asparagus kiusianus
TTGATGACGTGTAAATTGTTCTTCCATGTTGTTTTGATTGGTATTTGGATGTCTGTAAGTATTTTTTGATGCCTACAGGGAGGATTGGGAAGAATGAGTTCTAAAATCCTGACTCCTATAAGATTGATGGGATTTGGCTTCATCTAGGTCTTGAACTAATGTGTAAGCTTTCTCAAGAGTGTCTATTCCCCTAGCAAAGAGTTCGTTTTGCAGATCGCTTCTCAATCCAGCTCTAAATTTCGATAAAACCTTCATTGGCGCCTCTTGCTCAATAGTGCTGCATCGAGTAAACAGTTCATCAAATTGTGCAACGTAATCTTTTGCGGATTTGGTACCTTGAGTGAGGCGATGTCGCTTGTCTAGCAATCGATGATAAAATGATGGTGAAAGGAACTTCTGTTTCAGTTCATTGGTCATTTCCCGCCAAGTTGTAATTGGCAACTCACCTCTAATATGCCTTAGTGTTTCGAGGTTGGTCCAATATTGACAAGCGGGTCCGGTGAGTTTCATCGCTGCGAACTTAACCTTTCGGGGTTCCGTCAGGGCGTACCAATCGAAGTAGCGATCCATGTTCTTCAGCCAGTCCAGAAAAGCTTGTGGTTCGAGTTTGCCGTCAAAGGTTGGGGCGCTGACCTTAATACTCCTCAGGTATTGCGCATCCGGATCAGGTATCGGTTGATGTGGGGGCCGCTGAACGATGTTTTCATAGCCTTGACCTTGCAGCGGCGAGGCGAAGGGTTCATAACCTTGACCTTGCGGTGGCAGGTTTGCAACACGAGCTTCCTCGAGCCTAGCAAACTTTTCGTTGGTTTCATTTCGGAGATTTGCTAAACCCTGGACTACGGCACCTAATTATCCTGCTAGCTCATCGAGTTTCTTATGGAGTTCGGGATCACTGCTGCCTGACATACTGGACTCACTAGTTGACTCACTTGACTCTCCTAAACGATAGGGTAGACCGGTACGAGTGGGCATGCACTAACAAGTAAATGCGATGAAATGTGTGTACTAAATTTTTTTTTTAAATATAGAGACTCAACTAATAAAAAGTTCCTAACCTAGAACCATGTGCTCTGATACCAAAATGATGCGAAACAATGTGATGCAGGTATGAAGATAACGACAACAATGCTTCGCCAAATCAGCGATCGATCTAGGCAGGAAGCTCAAGAATAAAGTGTAGCTTTCGATGGCCTTAAGCAAAAAAATTACAATGTATTAAGCTTGAACCTTTGTAAAATTATTCCGATAACTAATGTAATGATTCGTTCTCTTAATATGGTTCAATTTATAATATTTAGATAAGCAGAAATACTTGGCAACAGATTCGCTCGCTCACTAATCAAACTGAATACAGCATAATCACAATTGATACGAAAATTGATAATAATATGCACGCAATAGCAGTTCCAAAAATGCCTGGGCGTAAGAAAATTAAACCTTCGTCAGATTGTACCGGTTCAACGGGAGGATGCTCTGGAGGTGGTTCAACGACGCCAAATAAGAGGGGTGGAAGCTCCCCACCGAGGGCGACGTAATTAGGATGGAGTGATGTATCTGGGTGGAAACGCCGATGCCACGAGCTGATTCCCAAGCTACTCTCTACGCTGCCAACGATCTGATGAGTCACACGCTCGACGTACTCGGGCACTCTCTCGAACGACTGATAATCAAACCACGGGAAAAGATCTAAATCCACTATACCAGTTTCTAGATCAAGCACAAGATCGTGGTCTTCAACGTCAGGATCGGCCATGCACCAATGGCCAACAGAATCGGACTATCTCGATGTTTCAGCAGATTGGACAATACGAATGAGCCCAAACTGAAACAGATCTGAACCAACTTGGTCCGATTCGGACCTTAACTAAATAAACCAACAAATAAGATGGGGGGGAAGTCTGAACAGACTCAAACAGATCCAAGGGTCTCTTCGTTCATTCAAAGGGAAAGAGGACGATGCGGACGAGGGACGGGCCAAGCGGGCAGCGGAGCGGGTGAGGGCGGCGGCGGCCTGAGCGGATGGCAACTGGTGGGGGGAAGACGAGCAGGAAGGGGAGGTGTGGCTGGGGCGCGGTTGATGATGGTGGAGGAGGGCGGCTGCTGGTGGGGCGACAGCCACTTGGGGATGGCGGTGGCTGCTTGCGTCGGGGGAAAGGAGGCGGCTGCTGGTGGGGGGTGGTCGTTTGGGGGATGGTGGTGGTTGTTTGCGTCAGGGGAGGAGGCGGCTGCTGGTGGGGCGACAACCGTTTGGGGATGGCGGGGTTGCTTGTGTCGGGGGAGGAGGCGGCGGTCTGGTAGGGGGCTTCGGTTGGAAGGGGTGGTGTTGGGTTCGTTGGATTTGAAGGGGGTGAATGGGATGTTGAAGAAGATGAACAGTGTCGATTTTCTTTTTATGTTCTTTTTCTTTTAATTGCTGCAGGGAAGAAAACGAGATTACTGCTAGGGTTTCACACCACAATCAAGCAAGAAAATTTTCGTTTTTATTCTTCAATACCTTCTTCTGATTACAGCAATTTCTTTTAAAGAGAAAGATTACAGTTTTGGAAATCTCACAGAATCTCTCTCAAATAATCAGAAATTAAAACTAAATAATTGCCAAATCTAAACCATAATTTGAAATTCAAAAGTCAAATTCGAAATTCAAAATGCAACAAAATAGGGATCCTAATCAATCAATCTCAGCTACTAAACCTGTCATCAATCATAACCAGATGATAGGAATCTGGTGCACAGCTGGCGCGCGACGTCTCCTACGTTGATAGACACGACGAAAATCCCGTGTATGCTCCTAGATGCCCGCATCATATCTACTTCAGATCCTTAGGGTGTGACTAATTATGCATCTTTAACTAATCTCACGCATAAGGATCAATGATCATATTCTCAGACTACTAGAAAAATAATAATAATAATAGTAAAGTGAAATACCAACTTACAATATACACGAGAACTAAGAAGGTGAGTGCTTTAGATCAAACAAACTATTCAATGGCTGTACAGCTCATGGTCAAGCATATACACCTTCAATCATATCATAAGTGAATATCATAAGCGAATACAGTGCCAGACCTGTAGAATTGGGAGGATGGACCCAAGAGTAATAATATGTGGATAAATAAACTCAAAACAAATATTTCATTTTTTATAATATTTTCACACAACTATCTCACATGCAATCCACACATTTTTCATCTCTCACTTAGCACTCATTTAGCACTCACGGAGCACTCATAGGACACTATATTTTCACCAACTCACATCACTTAATATTCTCTCATATTTAGCACGAGAGCATACCTATCACTAGAGGGTTGCTTTCTCTTTTATAGGTGTAGCAAGTCGGTGCTTTAACTGACTAAACTAAGTCGGTAATGAATCCCCTTCACCAAGTAACCGAATCGCTTACGTCAAGAGGTTATGTACCGAGTTAGAGTAAGTCGTTATGATTGAGAGAAGATTAAAATTAAGGTCGGTATAAACACCGACTTATTGTGCCGACTTAGAATGTCTGTGTTGATCTTTACCAAGACCTAGCTCGGTAAGTTGAGAGACCTGGTAAAAATACTAAAGCAAGAGACTAACATAGGAAATATTGACGAGCAGATGCTTTAAATGTAGTATAACTCACGTGTGGCTTCAAGTATGTGCCCAAAATGTAAATAAACGAGTACACTTCCTTAAAGAAATCCTTGCACTCCTTCAATTTTCCTGCATAAATTACAACATAGGAGGCACTTCATGCAAACTGATTGATAGGCTAAAAAAATGCACATACGAACAAATGATTTGAATATGATCAATTACATCAAACTATGTCCTGGGGTTACCTGAGGGGATCAAAATCATAAATAACCATTCAAATGTTTAACTATCAATTTGTTGAACTGTACATAAATAAGTAAATTGATAGGCCAAAAGCATAGAAGAAAATTTGCAAACCGCATTTGAATATACATAATAAGATCAAAAACATAATCCTATATAATCATTCAATGTTTAACTGTCAATTTCTATCACAACTATACATCAATAAGTAAATTAATAGGCCAAGTGGGAAAAAGACTTCCAGAGAAAAAAGAAACTTTCCAAACCACATTTGAAGCAGGGAACACATCTGATATCCATAAGAAGATCATCAAAACTATTGTGTGATCATCAAAACTATTGCAACAAGATATGAATTTAATGCCAATTTTTTGTTGTAAGTTTCTTAGTATATGAAATCGAATCGAATTCCCTTCAATTGTTATTATGTTGTTCTTCTCTAAGAATTAACACCACTTTATCTTAGAAATAACATCTTCAATGGAAGACCTCCCTACATATAAGACCAATACAATTTTAAAAATGTGTTTATTGTTTTTTAAACATGCCCTCAGCTATTCACTCATAAAATCTCATTATACAGCATATTACCATGTTAGAATGACATGATTCCACGATTTCATGTTCAGCTTCAAATGCATCTGCTATTATTACATATAGATACCATTTCTCTGAATCTCTGTTCATTAGGCAATTCTAGCATATGTTTGTAGAATAGTTTAAATATGAAACCTTCATATCCAAGACAATAAAAAAATGAAAATGAATATATGGTATCCTAAACCTCTCCCAGCTTTCATTTCTTAATTCACTGACTCTGATTTCAAAAACTATAGGTCGTAAAGTGGAATGATTGCTTTGACTCTACCTCAAATGCTCATTTAGGATCTCATTTAAAAATTTATCACAAGATCCTTTAACTTTATTCTTTTTCGTTTCATTGGACTCTTACATCATATTCTTTTCACCAAACACAATATAGGTTTTTGGTCCTATTTTTCTCACCTTAGCTAGCTTACATGTGTCTTCTCCACTTCCGTAACTTCTACTTCACATACAAATCATAAGCTTCACATGTATCCTCACCAATTGCTTTTCTTTAACTTTCTTCTTTGGTAAGTTAATTCATTTTCAAAAATATCATCTTCCTTTACTTTAGTCAATTTTTAGCAAGGTTGCTGATAGCGGATCGCGGCGCGGCGCGGCGAGGTACCGCTAAGGCTATATCGGGCTATTGCGGCGAAATCGCGGCAAATAGCGCACAGTCAAATAGCGGTCAAATTTAAATATATTTAAATATCCTAAATAATAAGAAAATTCATAAAAAAAATCTAAAAATTCAATTAGTTGTAAATTTCTTGTATTATCAATAAATAACAATTAATAAGCTTGTTGTATGAATGAAACTATGAAGAAATTCAAGAAATATAGCATCATAATATGTGTGATAGCGGGTTTAGCGGGTTTAGCCGCTTTTAACAATGAAAATCCGCTTTTAACCGCGAAAACCCGCTTTTAACCGCGAAAACCCGCTTTTAACCCGCTAAAATCCGCTTTTACGCGCTATTCGAATGAATAGCGGATTTTTCCACTTAAGCCAGCCGCGAAACCCCTACGCGTAGCGCTGAAGGGCCGCGACCGCTATTTGCGCCGCTATTGGCCGCTATTTACAACACTGATTTTTAGATAAAACCATGTTAGATTATAGTAAGGATGCTTAGATTAATGTCTTCTTGAATGTTAGATCTTTGCAATATAAAATCAAAGTACTCTTTAAAATGATATGCAGGCAATGAGAATAGTCTGTTTTGAATAATGAATTATGAAAATCCAGTCTGAATGAAGTCTAGTAATTTGTTTTCTTTCGGCAATTTTGGTTTGTATTATGCCCCTAGGGATAAATAAAACTCGAACGGAAAACTTATCAGCTGCAGTTATAATCCTTCATAGTGCGCGCAGTTTCATTTCTTTGTTATTTTGATCATGGATCTAATACACATATGTAGAGTATGTTTCTCTATGCACCAACAAGATTTATGGTCCTGTCGCAACTCTTTATTCTCAGTTTTTAGTAAGACAACATGATGACTATGTTGATGCAAAGATCCATCATTACTGACGCATGAAATATCACAAGGCCAAAATAATCAAAAGAAATTTTTAAAGGTAATACGACAATATAGAAACATCCAACGTCGCCTAAGACTGGTATATCTAAAATCCTCTTGATACTTAATTAAATAAACACAATTTTATAATTAAAAAAACCAGCAGGTCAACTTCCTTATGTGCAGTATTCATATGTCTCTAAATACAGGTATATTTAAAATCTCCAGATGCTCAATGGCAGAAACTCAAACAAGAGTTGGCTTTCTCCAAACCATCCTCCATGGGTTTGCAAAAACATGTGCAATACAATATGAATAGCAGACAACTATAACAGACGAAAACAATGTTACCTTTAGACCGAAAATAGCGTCCATGTTAGGTTAAGATACAAGGGAAACAAAGCAAACCAACCTTGATTGATCAAATGGTAGAGACCGACCACATCTCCACCTGCACAGAACGCTCTGCCACTGCCCTTCATAAGTTTAAAGACTAAAAAAAAGTTAGCTCTCTTCAAGATGCTCAAACATACGGTCCAATTACTGACATAGTACCAAATTGAAATTATACCTTCATCATAACAAACCCAATGTCGGAGTTGTCCTCCCATGACTCGTACAACTTCTTCAGGCGAATCGCCTGAAATCGTCATAAAGATGTCGATTTGAGAAATAGGGTCAACTAGACAAATAATCAAACACCTTATCGGCATCAAAGAAAAACAAACAATACCATGTTGGTCGTGAGAGCGTTGAGGGAAGATGGTCTGTTGAGGATCGTGGCACGGGCGCTGGCTTTGCCTTCAACCAGAACCTGGATCCATCAAATAAGTAAATAAATAAAATAAATTGAAGAGAGAAATGGAATTGGAAAGAGAAGTGAGAGACTGACTTGGTTCTGGAGATCATCGTCTTGGTCGGCGATCGGAGCGGCCGAGAAGCTCCAGTGGTGAGAGAGAAGGCCGAGCGTTTGGCGAGATCGCCTCAATAAAGACGATGCCTGTAGGCTCTGCATTTCTCTCTCTCTCTCTCTCGATCGACCTTGAAATTGTCTCTTTCAAGTTCTCTTTCAAGTTTTTACCTTTGGCTGCTGCTCGAGTGTGGTAGGGTTTTGAAACGGAAGTGAGAGCCCGAATTGCGTTGACTGATGGGGGATCCACATAAATGCATTCCGGACCAAACAGCTAGGGGTGGTAACGATCTGATCGAATCCGATAGCAAAGTTTTTGTATCTGTATTTGTTAATTCGAATGTGTACTCTAATGTTCATGTATTTAGTTTTTCGAATTCGAACTCGAATACTTGTTATTTGATAACTATTCATGAATACTCGCGAATACTTAAATCATATTTATTCCGCTAAAGAATTTAATTTTCAAGTAGTATTAAAATTAATAAATAAAAAGTATTCATTTATAATATATGATGTGTATATATTTAAATTAAAATTTAATTAGAAAATAGATTTAAGGTTAGTTAAGTCTCAAAATCTGTATATAAAACCTAAGTAGAAATGGTAAATGGGTTAAAAAATACGACATCATATATGCAATAATACAAATAATAACATGTGATCAATTTTAAAGGAATATTTAATAGACAAACGAATCGAATATACATCTGGTCAAATTCTAATCGTTAGCAAACTCGAATACTAAAAAATATTTGTTTAGTGTTAAATGAACTACCGAATCGAATATGACTGAATAGTTATTCGAACAATTATCGAACTATTTGTTAATTATTTGGTTCATTTCCACCCCTACAAAAAACGGTACTTCACTGCGTATGTTTATGGCTAAATTTCAAAATTGCCCCTTAACTTTAAACCGTTATGAGCTAGACCCCCATTAGTTTCAAAACATCAGAAACACCTCTTAAGACTAGGGGCTATCAGAAAACTCACTTTAACTTAAGACTTAATAATAATAATAATAATAATAATAATAAAACTATCATGACAACATCAACTGTATTTTCACATGGTTGGGTAAAATTATGTTGTGGGGTATTTTTTCTATTGAATATCGTGATTCATGATTTCAGAGGGTTTCTAAAAAAATCTTGAAGTTAAGGGGCTTTTCTATCAACCCCTAATTTTAAGAGGGATTCTATATTTTGAAAGCTATGTAGGGTATCCGGTAGCCGTCCATTTATTTATTTATTTTAAATTTCAACTATTATTGTTGTCATTGTCCTTATCGTAGAAGTTGAGAACTTGGGACATTATAGTGAACCACAACCTGGTTTCAATCTCAAGTCGGGCTCAATCTCAGGTTCGCATGGAATACGACTTGATTCATCAACTCCAACGACCCAATTTAGAATTCAAACCAGTTAATTTTTTAAAAAAAATACAACTCTTTTCTAAAAGAATAATAAACAACAAGAACACGAGAAATTAAGCAAATAAAGCATGCATACCTTATTGCAACATGATTCTCAAGGTTTTTTTTACCATTACTAATATCAACTAACATATTTTTTTTAATTTGACTCTTACAAAACCTCTAATTCTTACATTTGAGAATCGAACCTAGAGCATAACACATACCCTAGCACACCCATACCCTAGCACACCCTATAAGCCTACCCCTTTAGTATTTGATTCCTAATGAGTGGCACCCTTCTGTACCCACCTTGTGAACTAGAATGAACCGGGTTTCATGCAACTATGTTGTTGTTGTTGATGATGAAAATTGAAATGACGAAATAGATATTTTAATGTATTTATAATAGTAATATTTTTGAGGAAGGACTCTATATGTTATGCTTCGTGGAGTACAATTCATATCAGGATTCCCCACCACATAGAGTGATCTAATCCATTAAGGAGGGGTGGCAAAATACCTAGACTGTTCCCCTACCTCCCAAGATCCGTACTTTTCTTAGCAAGGAGTCGGACATATTTAAATATTGTAGTACACTAGTATCAAGTATTTTACACACACAATACACCTAGGGTGTTAACTAACTCGATTACACCCACATGTACAAGTACATGTTTGAGCAACAATATTAACGATCAACATCATTCATTGTAATCTATGCGTTCAAACTTCATGGATATCAAAAATCACAGACAAGATACTTCTAGTTTGTACATCAAATGGCCTAAAAATATTTTTCCTGTAACGGTCTAAAATGCATGTTATTTTGAGTTGGTTGAATTATAGGATAGAAAATATCAAACCACATGATATTTGATCCGCACTCGTTTGATGACATGTAGATCACAATGAACGGTGTTGATCGTTAATATCGACACTCGAATATGTATTTTTGACGATATGTGTAACTAAGTTAGTTACACCCTAGGTGTATTATATCACGTACCTTTTTGTGTGTGTATAGCCCCACACGATGATAAAGAAAGAAAACGGATGAGTTGAAGAAGTCGTAAAATGGAGAGATTGTTGATTGTTGGAAAGGGGTGGCATAAGAGGTGTCGGAAAGATGTATATTGTTAAGATTTGCAAACCATGGTAGGAAGGTATAGTGGAGTGATCAGGGGTGTTTTCTTTAGATTGAAACTTAACTGAGAAGAGGAAATAGATTAGAGTGAGTTCAATTAAAATGATGAGATATCCGGGTGTTGTAGTGTTTTCACCCGATCCTACTGCAGACCGAGCATGTAGCCTTAAAACTAACTAAACAATACTCGATATAATCCGAAGCCACTGACTCTACAAAAAGAGGAGGGAGGGGGGGGGGGGGGCACGTAAACGCACACGCACACCCACACCCGGTGCGCTAGCTCACGCACACACTCATAAAAAAAGGAGTTCAAAAGTGCACTCTTAAACATTCGACATAGGACACACCTGGGAAGCCAAATAATGTACACAAGAAAGACAAGGACACACGTGAGGAGACAAATAATGCGTACAAGAAAAACATGGACAGGGGAGTAACTAATGAAAGAAGATTACGTAACACGAGTAGCTGGAAAAGGAGGAAACATGGGCATTAAGCCATCCTGATCTGAATTACTCTTCACCTATAACAAATCAGTCATTCATTCAGATCAACATCAGTGACATTGGCTATAAACAGAGAGAACAAAAGTTCGGACATCATACAATTATGTTCTGGCTGCAACAAGAAATGATGACGAACGATAAAAAGAAAAGGAAAAGATACAGCCAAATTATTTGCACCTTTTACCCCCTGTAAATAAAACCTGCTTGCCCCTCTATCCAAATCCTATCATCTGATTTGTGTAATCGTGGAACATCATGGAAGAGAGTGGCAGGCATATACTTTATCACAGAGCAAAGGATCAAGCTAAAACTGTAAAACAGTAAATTTTAAGCCGGAACATATGATTCCAACAACAATTTAACCGGAGACGGTGACTTAATCTCAACAATGAGGCAGGTAAATTTCTACATTCGAGGGCCTCATGGTGCTGGCAAGGTGTATACAGAAATGTTCAAGGACAGTTCCGACAAGAAGTGGAAATTTACCTGCAAAAACATCAGAAAAGCTATTATGTTTATACGTTATACACTCAAACCAGGGAACTCTACTGGCTCAAGCCATATTAATATATGTTACTAGCATGGCTGCAAACTTATGGTTGAGATTTCATCAGGTATTAATAGCTTAGACATTACATGAAAAAATATTAGATGGATTTTGCAGGAAGAAGGGACAGGAGCCCAAATGTTATTACTTATCAACTATGTTAAACAGATACAGGTGCAGGTACGGACACGGGTGCAGATACAGGACACGGCAAAATTGTAGAAGTTAGGATACGCGGACACGGCTACATATGTGCATATTATATTAATAATGTACATGAGACCGACATTGTTTTTCATTTACATGCTATGAGAACTAAAATCCTTATACCGTTTTTTTGTTTCTTTTGTCGAGTACAAATTGAAAAACTGCTGGGTTTTTTAAACTAGATTCTCAAACGACCCTTCAAAATCAAACTTATGAACTAGGTATGTGCTAAAACGATCCCGTCTCGAGTCCAATGAGTTGCATAATTTGAGGCGAAGTGTACGATATACATTCAACAAGTGTATCACATGTATTTTGAACTAAAAAGGACACGGATACGGAAGCATAGATGAAGTGTCCGGTAACCTAGCTTATCAAAGAATTACTCTTTCTCAGTCCTGACTAGTTAAAGAATTTACCAACAGTTGCAATCATATCTTAGTTTGAGAGCATAACTCTCATCCCATGTTTTATGTTCTTTCCATAGTTCGTAATTTTTTTCCTAGTACTGCTAAAACTAATTAGCATGCAAGAATATTCCAATAACATATGAAAATCTGAGGAAAAGAAAATGGGAGGTTCATACTTCATTTAACAGGAAAAGATGACCAAAGATTAAAACAAAATAAATACTTCAGTAAATTTTACTAAGTTTCACCTCAACATGCTCAATGCCATCTTCGTCAGTCCAAACCCTATTAGGAATGCGTTGGCGAGCAGCACGATTTCTGCTTTCTGACCCATATCCAGTAACAGGAGAACCAATTCTGACAGAAACCTGACAAGGCCAAGAAGAGAATGTCTGCGACAAAAGAAGATAGATACATTAAATTCTTTGAGAGCCTACTTTAGCTTATCACTAACCTGACTATCATGTTGAATCCTTTCCAGAGCCTTCCCGAAAATTTTGTACCTATATAGGTAAGGAACTGCAGTTATATAAGGAAACGCTCTCCAACAACAGCCATAAATAAAAGAGAGAAATATTACTTTTTATAAGAACAAAAATAAACTATATGTAATAATGAATACTAGGCAACTAAAGAAAAACATAATTATATGAATCTTTTCCTGTATTTACATCTCAAAGCGGCCATCCAATTCATTATAAAACCAGTCATTGGGACCACAAGTTTGGCTTATTCCCCTATATATCATTGTACAATCCAAAGGTATGTGCAAGTGAAAAAAATCATAAAAAGGCAGGCCATAGAGTTAGATGTTCATCACAGCACTAGCTGCTTGTTTTCCCTTCAGCCAATCTCTGGAGCTTGACATAAACTCTAAAACCAACCCTAGTGCCTTTTGAGTTTTTAAACTAAAATTCCGAACCTCCTTTAGCCACACAGTTTTAAGGTTCAAGATCATATGTCAACTCTCCACTTATCCCGATAGACATTACACAACTGAAATCAATGATATGCAATTTAAAGAAAGAAGTGAAGGAAACATACTCCTTAGGCTCGAAGATTAGCTCCTTGAAAACAGCATAAGCAGCCAACCCTGCAACTCCAAGACCAGCAAGTATTATAACACTGTATGAAGCACCTTCTGTGAAGGTAACTGGCTTTTCAGGAATATGATATGTGGGAGCATCAAATGGATCATCAACGGTGGATATATCTTTTCTAGTCCCCTGTATAAAAATAGTAAAACGGAAAATTTGTCTCCTTCAAAATGTAAATAGCAGTTAATGTAACATGATGATGATTATGAACAAAAAAGTAATACTTACACAACGTGAAAACTATAATAAAAAAAAGTAAAGTATAGACTCTCAAATCAACATCGTGCGGTGATACAGTAATTTGAAAGATGGATTCTCTATCAAAAGTAATTTCTTCAGACACTTCTTATGTGATAATCCATTGACCTGTAAGTTTCACAATCATGACAATCCATGCTTGCGGATTCTCAAAAACATTATTGAGACCCGCAAAAGCAGTTCAAATTAGTAGGCTTGGTATAAAACAGAGTACATGTGGTAAACAGTGCTCTAACGAAAAGCCGCGCCGTAAAAAACTTCTCAACCGTCTGATCTTTCATCCTTATATCCGGTTTGTAAATCAAGATGAGTGGAGCAAATTGGACATGCATTGAACCACAAAGTTCTCATGACCATTAGATTGAGAACTGACCTCAAAGGACCATGGCATGTCCCTATATATCTATATACGGTGGGGTTTAAGGTAACTGCACACAGCACATGTAAGTTACCCAGGGGTTCGTTGCTGAACCAATTTAAGACTTGAATCACTAATATGGAGGCAGTGCTGGAGGCAATGATCCGATCCTCTGCTCTTGTTTTTTGCAAGGTTTTAAATGTCGGCCGACATGTCGGTTTGAGGACTTGAGCGACACGACATAGGTGTTTTCAACTCGTATGTCGGTTTTCAGGGCCAAATCGAAAATATCGGGGTCATATCGGGCATATAGTCCGATTTTTCAGCCTTGAGGCTGAAAAATCGGCCAATATGGCCCTGTTTTTTAGATTTGTTTTTTGTTATCAGGTTTGGGTTTAGTGATAAAAATCCAAGCTCGTTTGACCCGTTCTCATGTTTAAGAGTTTCTTATGAACCCGATAGAAAGAAAAGAGAAAAATTAGGGTTACAGCAACCGATCAGTCGATCACTCCTTTCGTGAACGACGACATCCTTCCCCCACCTCCATCTCGGACCCAGTCGTCCATCTCCTGTTGCGCCCCGAAATCCGATCCCCAACCGAACCTGAGGGCGGCAGGGTATCCCGTCGTCGGGATAAAGGGAAGAAGGTGGTCGGTGACTCATCCGAAGGACCCCGAGCAGACAAAGAAGAAGAGCCTCGGCACTGCCTCCTTGCGACGTCGGAATCCACCCATCGCCGGCGCCGCCTCTAGAATTTATAAAATATGCTTATATTGAATTTAGGAATGCTTAGATTACATTTAGGACATGATATTATACATATGTCACATGTGCACCACCAGATTTGGCAATCCAATATTTAGTCTATGTCCCACGATATATCCCTGATTTCCGCTATCCGACATGGATTTCAACAGTCCGATATAAACCCGACATCCGACATTTAAAACCTTGGTTTTTTGTGACGCTACTCCTTCCCTCCCTCCCTCCCTCCCTCCCTCCCTCCCTCTCCTCTTCTTCTCTGTAAGACTATAACCTCATTCTCAACAACACACAGATGCTCTTTTGTCAACCAAGTCTAGCAAATCCCAAAATCCAACCTGGAAATGATGATGTGTTTTACCGGTTGTTGGAGTTATTCATTCTGAAGGTGTCCAGAACCAATTGAAACCAAACTGAGCACAACAAAACCAAAGCCCAACACCAACCTAACCCAACCCAACCAAACAGTTTCTTCCTCAGAAAATAAAGGACTGCAGACACGAGGAAATGCAAACATATTTATTCCTCCACCTCTGAACAGCTCATGCGAAGTAAATAAAAATGCCGGTATCAAGGTCACAGGCTCACATAAGTGCAGAGCTAATTGCCTTTAAAATCACAAGAATAAAATAAAAGACTAAAAAAGATTAAACCTCCTGTGATTTTGGCCCTGACGATTGTGAACTATCAGATGCTATTGTTCTGACTGAATGACAAAGCATGCATTGTTTTCCATATTGTTCCCAGAGTGGAAATGAGTCGTCTGTCAAATCAGTCCAAGTCAGCGAAATTCTAGGGCGCATATAACATAGCATATTTATGCAAATAAGAGAATTTTTATAATGAAAAATGATGGACCAGGTCCATCATTTGATTCATTTCAAAAAAAACTTATAATATATAATATTAACTGACATTGGCAATTAACCGCTTATAAAGTTTGAGTGTAGAACTGACCTTTAACGGTCCTCAGATCCTGCAACATGAAAGAAAAAAAAGATCAGACATCCTTCTCTAGAAATTGTATGATATGGTGAACTCATTCAATCTAATGGATGCAAATAAACAATTTATACCATGTAAGGTGTTATAGTGTTCCCACTCGTCGAAATACAATTCATTGACAAATGAGCAGACCGATGTACTTCCTCAATCAACGCCCCAATCAAATTGGTGGCCCAACTCATCAGAGAGTCTGACTTAGCCGACTGGACGAGTCGATATTTCTCATATCAACTCGAAAAGCGGTACTAGTCGGCCCTCTCGTCGAAGACGACTCGCCAGGAGTCCACTCGACCATTCGTTCAATGCTTCACAAGACCGACTCGAAAGATGTTACTTCACGATGAAGCAAAAATATTTCTGCTTCGAGCTTATCCTCGTTGACAACATGTCCATGTTACATTTAATGCTTGGCAGGCATCATCATGTCTCTAGCCCCAATAGTCTTTATGACTCATCGGACCATGTGAGCCACCGACATCCCACCACTCACTTCCCCCTTAATGACGAAGTGATCTTCCCTCTAGTCGCCAGCCGACACCTGTAAAACAAAAGCTGAGTCAGCCGCTTGCGCTTGTTCATTTTGCCGCCCTACTGTGCTCGACCAAAGTGATCAATCTCCCCCTTATGCGCTGAGTATAAATACAAGTACTATTCTAACGCCCAGAGGGTTCAAAAATCGGGTCCCTTAACACATGCATTGCTAAATAACCAGAACAAATAGTTCTTTCTGAACCTCATTCAAGTTCATCAACTAACTTGATCGTTGGAGGTACAACGGGGGAACCAATCCCCACCCTCTCACGAATTTCTATTTGTGCAGATTCTTCAGACACCCAACTCAAGAAACAAATATAAAGTCAAAGAAGAAAGCGGTCCCTCTTTAACACTCATCAAATCGATCATGTCCTGGGTCCAATTGACTGTGTGATCACTAGTACATCAACATAAGGGAACATAAAATTGATGCTTATAAGCTGTCCAACAACATAAGCTCCCGGCCATACGTTTAATTTTTTGAAGATAGAGAGAAACAAAAAATAGATAACGGGTAAACAAGGGAGCGTGTGCAGGTGTTTGTGTGTGCTCTCACGTGTGGGCACCTTTACGGCTGCATTTATTCATGTGTGCATATATGCATGCATTTGTCTATGAAGAAATGTGCATCTGCCATAAAGTCCATACCTTAAACGTAGTCATGCTTGAAGAAAAAAAGTGCGTTCCAATTTTTGGACGTATATCTGAAAACATATGTCACACAAATTAGCAAGGATCTGATTGCCAGATTAAAGGTGATAAGAAAATAATTTGTTGGCTCAAAGAGAACAAACAATTAACAGCCAATTGTTCAGCATGCTCAAAATAAAGGACCATATCTAGCAAAAAGGATTAAGCTCCAAAATTTTTCATTTTCATTTTAGAATTTGTTATGGTTTGTTGGAGAGGTTGAGCATGTCACAAAGGAGAAATTGAAAATATTCCGTTTCGTGACACATGTGCACGAGTTCCCCAACCCGCCTCTTTTTGAAGTAAATTTGTGCGCTTTGGTTCTAAATATTTTGTAAAACCACTAAAAACAGATAAATCATAGTGATAATGAATGCAAATAAGTTTTTACCAGCGCTAATAAAGATTGAAGAAGAAGCAGCAGCACCCTCGGAACAATAATGGGCTACCTCCCGCTGCCGCAGCAGGAGATCCCGAGCAATCTTGAGCTGGAAAAGAAAGATCAACGATACATTCCTTTCCTCAAAACATCAAACAAAATCTAGAAATTTTTTTTTTTTTAAAAAAAACAAAGATTCGGCGCAAGATTTTTATAAGTAGCTGGCGGTGAAGGGAGAAATTAACCTACCTGTTGACATGCGATGCTCGCGCCCCGTCTCATCCCGTCGATTTGCCCGGGATTTTACAGAGGAGGGGACTTGCTAGGGTTTATTAAGGGGTCTGGGTTGAGGACGGAACGATGACCGGCGAGAGCTTATGTAAAAAAAAAATTTCGTGAGAATTTAATTTAATTAATTAAAGAAGAGTAGATGGAAGCCCCGTCGGATCTGATCCGGGTTGGATAGTTGAAGATCCAACACAAAACCAAGCTTTATTATTTATTATTAATAATAAAGAGAGACTGTAGCGGCAGTCGGATCCTTGCGAATGGTTTATTACTTGACCCGACCCGTACGACGCGATGTCGGGGGCTATGCGGCCGACTCCAGCCCCAGACACGCACGCCCCCACTAATGTGCATTAAGACAGGCCTTGCACACCAAAAAGCAGCAGTCGCCAAATGCCCAAAGACTAGCGACCCATACGCCAAGCATCTAATATCGTCTAGCTAGCAGGCCTTCAAATGATGGTTGCATTTAATTAATTAATAATAGATACTATATATTATTATGGAGAAAATATTTTGCTGAATATCTCTCTCTCTCTCTCTCTCTCTCTCTCTCTCTCTCTCTCTCTCTCT
>BQKN01066563.1:480-16470 GCA_022839385.1 Asparagus kiusianus
CTGGATTGAAGACTCAGATCTAAACAAGATTCAAACTTTGAAGGCTTTGGAGACTTGGACTTCCAGATCCGGTGCTCAGCGATCGTCAACGCCAAATAAGGCAGGAGTTCGAGAGGATCGGATCTTCAGATCTACACGATCACACTCCGGATCTAAGCTTGGTTCTTAGATCCCGAGATTTGAGCGAGCGTTTCCTTGGTGAAACGATCCCTCCCGGCTATTATTCCCTTGGTGGAATAATACCCGTTATATCGTGTAGATCTGCCCGGATCGAGATCACGCAGTGGTCCACGGCAAACAATCCCGGCGCAGGCAAAGAACCCACACAAAGCGAGTGACCGCAAAACAGGAGCTCGCGATTCGTTCGACATAAAAGGAAACAAATTGTAATCTTTCTTTTTCGTATTTTGATTTTCATTGTAACCGGCTCTTATAAAAAGACCGGATCTTTGTAACGCATAAAGTTGTTAACTAAGATGGCAATGATATCAATGAAGAAAGGCACAAATTTTCTCGCGAACAGACTTCGGCAACCCTACAATAAAATCCATGGAAATATCCGTCCACTTCCACTCCGGGATAGGCAAGGGCTGAAGTGTCCCTGCCGGTCTCTGATGCTCTGCCTTCACCTGCTGACAGGTGAAACATCTAGCCACATAGTCTGCAATCTCTCTCCGCATACCACTCCACCAGAAACGCCTCTTCAGGTCCTTGTACACCTTTGTGGTCCCTGGATGTACCGTGTACCGAGTACGATGTGCCTCATCAAACAACTCCCTCTTCAGCTCTGCATTGGCTGGCATAACTAGCCTACCCTTCATCCGTAGACCTCCATCTGCTCCAACGGTCCAATCCGTCTTAGGCTCTTTGGAAATCTCCCCCTTACGGGTTTGAATCCAAGAGTCCTCCAACTGTGCCCTGACAACCCTGTCACTCCAAGATGGCTGTACTGACATAGCTCCCAAGAATGCACTGGTTCCTCCAATCTCGGGTCTAAAATCAAACTGGCTAAGAGTGATAAGATCTCGGTGCAATGAACACCTCAAAGCCGCAACCCGATGTCGACGCTTTCTACTCAAAGCATCTGCTACGACATTCCCCTTCCCTGGATGATACTGAATCGCGAATTCGTAGTCCTTGATAAACTCAATCCACCTCCTCTGCCTCTGATTGAGTTCCTTCTGAGAAAAGAGATACTTCAGGCTCTGATGGTCTGTGAATAACTCAAACTGCACTCCATACAAATAGTGCCTCCATGACTTCAGTGCAAACACCACTGCTGCTAACTCCAAGTCATGAGTGGGATAGTTCTGCTCATGCACCCTCAACTGCCGTGAGATATAGGCTACCACCCTTTGAGTCTGCATCAATACGCCTCCTAAGCCTGCCAATGATGCATCCGTATACACCACGAACGTCCTGTCGCTACTTGGAATAGTCAGAACCGGCGCTGTAGTCAACTTGGTCTTTAAAATATCAAAGGCCTTCTGGCACTCCGGGCTCCATATGAACTGTACACCCTTCTTCGTAAGGCATGTAATCGGCGTCACAATCTTCGAGAAGTCCTGAATGAACTTCCTGTAGTATCCAGCCAAACCCAAAAAGCTGCGAATCTCTGTCACCGTCTTCGGTGGCTCCCAATCAAGAACTGTCGTGACCTTAGCCGGGCCTACTGCTATGCCCTCCCTGCTGATGACGTGGCCAAGAAATCTAACTTCTGAAAGCCAAAACTCACACTTGCTGAACTTAGCATATAGCTGATGCTCCTGAAGGGTCCTCAACGCTATCCGTAGATGCTCCTCGTGCTCTGCCTCCGATCTCGAGTAGATAAGAATATCGTCGATGAAGACGATCACAAACTGATCTAAGAAGGGACGAAAAACCCGGTTCATCAAATCCATGAATACCGCGGGTGCATTGGTCAACCCGAATGGCATGACCAAGAACTCGAAGGATCCATATCGAGTAAGAAAAGCGGTCTTGGGAATATCCATCTCCCGAACCCGCAACTGATGATAGCCAGAACGAAGATTAATCTTCGAGAAATACTGCGCTCCCTGCAGCTGGTCAAACAAGTCATCAATCCTAGGTAGTGGGTACCTATTCCGGATTGTGACCTTGTTCAACTCTCTATAATCTATGCATAATCTCATACTACCGTCCTTCTTCTTCACGAAGAGAACCGGTGCGCCCCACGGAGAATGACTCTGGTGAATAAAACCCTGAGCTAACAACTCGTCCAACTGGGTCTGTAGCTCTCTCATCTCAGCTGGTGCCATGCGATAGGGTGCGCGGGATATAGGGGCTGTGCCTGGCTGCAACTCAATACAAAACTCAACCTCTCTCACAGGAGGTAACCCAGGTATGTCCTGAAAGACATCCTGAAAATCTGAGACAACTCTAGTCTCCAATAACTCGGCTCCCTGATCCCGTCGCAGCACCTCCTCGATGTACGCCAGAAACGACTCCGCAAATCGGTTGCCCTGAGAGGTGGCTACAATCATCTCGGACCCATCGGACGCCCGCAACTTGACTGTCTTCGCAAAGCAGTCAATACTAATATGGTAGGATGATAACCAATCCATACCAAGAATAACATCAAACTCGGACATATGCAATACTATCAGATCAACTATGAACTCCGACTCGTCTAAACTGATGGTACACCTCCTACACACGCTCTCCAGAAGCGATACCTCACCTAAAGGGGTGGAAACTGACAAAGGGGTGTCTAGTGGCTGAGCTACAAGCTGGAGTCTAGCCATGAATGCATGCGAGATGAAAGAATGCGAAGCTCCCGAATCAAAAAGAATACGGGCGGGAAAGGAATTCACAAGGAACGTACCCTCCACAACTGCTCCGCTGGCACCGTGATCACGGGGAACCACTGCATAAACTCTGCCTGCAGCTGAAGTCTGCTCTACTGCTAATGCTGGAGAGTATGGAACAATCTGCCCCTGGAGAGCCTCCTGGACTGCTCGAACCTGCCCCTCTTCCCTCTGCGTCGCTGGCGGTGCCTCAAGCCTGTTCGGCTGGCCCTGACCTCTGCCCTACTGTCGCTGCTGCTGCTGGTTCGGGCCCTTGCCCTGCTGAGCTCCTGTTGGTGCACTACGACACTCTGATGCCTTGTGCCCGACCTTGCGACAGTTATAACAAGATCCTTGAAACTTGCGCTGCTGAGGCGCTCTCTGATCTTGCTGGGGTCCCCTCTTATAAGAGCCCTGCTGCTGCTGCTGGTGTCCAGAAAAGCCTCTCTTGTTCTTGCCCTTATCACTACTCTGCCCTGTCTTGGTCTTCCACTCCTTGTCCTTCTAGAACATAGAGGTCTCGATCTCCTGAGAAGTGGCAGCCTCAGCTACCTCCCTAACTGAATAAAATCTCCTCGACACGAGGTATCGTCGGAGATTTGGGCGAAGCCCAGCCAAAAACATCTGAGCCTGACGCTCTCCGGTCTGCCACATGCCCGTGAAATGCAATAGCTCCATGAATCTGCTCTCAAAATCTGCCACGGTCATGTCTCCCTGAGTCAACCGGGATAACTCGAGTTCCTTCCCAGTCCGTGCTGCAGAAGAAACATACTGGCCATCGAAGAAATAGGTAAAATCCTCCCATGTGAGGGTCATCCTCTGCTCTGGAGTAAACTGTAGCCGGTACCACCTCCCAGCATCTCCCTTCAGGCTATACGATGCCAATCTCTGCTTCTGCACCGGGTCCACACTGAGTATATCGAGGATGTTGCTCACATCCTCCTTCCACTTATGGGCTGCAAGAGGGTCTGATGACCCCTGGAACTCCGGTGCCCTCATCTTCTGATATCTCTCTACCATGCGGAGCCAAGCTTCCTGCTCCGTGGCTCTATCCGGGACTGCTAAAGGAATAACTACAGGCGTGACCTCTGGGAGTCTCTCTCTAACGGGAACGGCAGGTATCCCCTGCTGCTGAGCTACTGGTGGTGGTGGTGTCCGTGGTGCAATGTGAGTCGTCACCATCTCCTCGATAGCTGTCATCCGAGCAATAAGGGGGGCCATAAGATCTACCAGATACTGAGGAGCCTGCTGCGGCTCGGGTGGAACCTGCTGGGGCTCGGACTGAGCTGGCTGCTGATCAGGTGGAGTCTGCTGTGAGTCTGCCCGGCTAGCTTCCCTGGTACGGGGTCTACCTCGTCCTGCCATCTCTCTCCTGATGGTAAGAAAAACAAAAGTCCATAAGTCAAACTAGACTTTTATAAATAGTGTATCGTATTAAAATTTTCACAACATATAGTATTCATACAAATACTTTGAGTCTATATAAAATAGTTGTCATAAAAAAAATTCTCAAATTTTTGAGATATGCGCATATATCGTCCTCACTCATACTAGGAAATCCTTAGCGGACTCTACACATGAATCCTAGGAAACTCTAACCTAGCTCCACAACTCGACACAGGATGATCCTAAGGATACTGGAACTAGAGCTCTGATACCAACTGTGACGCCCCTGGGTTCACACAAGGCTGCAGTCCGAGGTGAAACCAAGAATGTTAAACCTGCCATGCACCACACCGTGCAATAACATGTTTCACCATCACAATTACTATCTCTCTAGTGGAATCAACAACAGGTGTAGGTACAAAGCAAGAAAAAGGTGAATCGACAAATACTGAATGAAATGATAGATCATAACATGTCTCATCAACGAAATAAACTGAAGTACATAGTCAAAGCCTGAACTGAATAAACTGGAGTTCCTTAACAAGTCTCAAAATACAATAAGTCTGAATAAAGGAAATAAGGCACACGGCCTTTACAACTTCTAGAATAAACTCTCAAATGTCTAACATCACTACAGTGGAGCCCAAAGAAGATAATACACAGCTAGAATGTAAAGCTGAACACTAGAGTGATCCGCTGTCAACCTGCGACTCTCCGTGCTCCTGGCTCGTGACCTGAAAGGGGGAGGGACAACGAGCGTCAAAGCGCTAGCGAGCAACATCACAACCCCCAAGGGATAGGGCTCGTTGTATATGAAAATACAATAATGTATAATAGTGTTAAATCATCCATACAACAATAATGGGTCTTAGTACTTAGGGAAATACAACACGAGCATAGGTACGTCGAGCGAAATAATCCAAACAAGGAAACCCTCATGTATATACCTTGTATCTCAAATTGTAGATCCTTAAACACCAAGCCCGAGATATAACAGAGAACAATAAAAGAAGACTACTCATCTCAAGATTTAAATATGATGTCGTGTCACAACTCAAATAGATATCATGTCCAGCCAAAACAGGTATAGGTATCAACTCTCAAGGTCTGAACTGAGGTAGTGGTTGTTCAACACATGGACTACATACACAAGCTGTCCAACGCATGGACTAAATATATGAACTGTCCAACACATGGACTATATTCAATAACTGCCCAACACATGGACTACGTTTATGGATATCCAACACATGGATTAAAATTGATGAGTGTCCAACACATGGACTAAGTGCAATAGCTGCCCAACACATGGACTACGTTTATTGGTTGAATTAGGTGCATATACCCAAGCTTCTAACATGTCGCGGTACACGAAACTAAACTCATGTCCGTATATCACCTCACATGGAAACATATAAATTCTGTCTACAGGTATATTTATATACACAGCATGTGATTAAACAGAAATACAAAGAAAAACAGGAACAACTCAGATGAGTCGACTCATGCACACTTATGAGTCGGCTCATGCCTCATGGGTCGACTCGCGACCAATAACGAGTCGACTCAGCAGAAGGAAAAAGGCATCAGGAAACGACTTTGTGAGTCGACTCATGCTTATTTATGAGTCGACTCATGACTTATGGGTCGACTCATATACTAACGAGTTGACTCAACAGAAGCAAAAAGGAAACGCCACAACACTTTGTGAGTCGACTCATGACAGTCATGAGTCGACTCGACCTGATGAGTCGACTCATGATAAGTCGTGAGTCGACTCACGGGCTGAAATCTGTATTAATATGAATTGAACTTATTCTACTCGTTCCACATCTCGCTTTTTACTAGTATACATACATCTAGCCTTCAGTTTTAGGCTATTACACAGTGAGAAAACATATATAGCACATGAAACAAATACTTGCATGATAACCCTAACATTTAAATCCCTAAACATGAAGGACAACATCAAATTAATATAAAAACTCATGTTTTTATTCTTTAAACAAATTCCAGATCTGGGTTTTCATTAAAAACTTGTTGGTGAGGATTTAAAATCTTAAACACATGATTTATAACATTCACCCTAACAAGAACATTGATTTATACTTAAAATAAGTCTTAGGCTCAATAAAACCCATAAAAAAAACATTTACAAATAGATAAAAACGTGGGATAGAGATTGGGTGAGATGTTACTCGCCTCAAATGCGAAGAATAACGATCCTCCTCGATGCAATCCACAAGAAGCTGCTGAAATCCCTCTTGAAACGCCCCAAAATCACTAAGAACACCTAGGGTTTGAAGGAGAGGGAGGGAGGCTAGGGTTTCTTGGGAGATCTGATGACAATGGGTGTTTTCGGGTTCCAAAGATATATATGAGCCAACAAAAACCCGACCCGAAACCCACAAACCCGAACTGAAAGAGGCCAGAAAAACCCGATGAGTCGACTCATGACTTATGATGGGTCGACTCATGGTCATGGGTCGACTCATAATTTTTATGAGTCGACTCAGCAGAAGAAAATTGCAACAGGACTCGATTTCATGAGTCGACTTATGACAGGCATGAGTCGACTCAACCTGATCAGTCGACTCATGGCATATTATGAGTCGACTCATGGACAAAAATCTGCATAATTCGATTTCTCGACACACGATTTGCAAACTTGCAACTCATCCTCATACCTGAGGCATATCCCCAACTTCATAAGCTCAAAATACTAGTTTTATGCATAACCATGCTATGAAGATATTTATTATATAGATAAAAATATTATTATTCACTCATATTCACACTTATGAGTTGTCAAAATCAACGGGGTCTTACACTTGGGATGAGAGTTTACCATATTTGCAGTTTGCTTTTAATCGGGCAATTCATGGATCTTCCGAAAAGTCACCGTTTGAGACTTGTTATGGATTTCTACCGCCGAGCCCGTTCGATCTTGTGTTTTCAAGTGAAGCCATAGTGGACGGCAAGGAGGGGAGCGAAAGACAACATGCTGAGCGATTTCTCGAGAAGATTATAAATATTCATGCCACGGTTGAAGCTCAATTGAAGAAATCACAAGCTAAGTACAAGGCGAAGCATGATCAACATCGGATTCCTTGTAACTTTGGTAAAGGCGATATGGTATGGCTAAAATTGAGTAAGGAGAGGCTCAAAGGAGAAGGAAAGAAGTTGAAGCCTATTCGTTATGGTCCATTTCGGATTATCGATCAGATTGGCGACAACGCTTTTCGTTTAGATTTGCCACCTTACTTAGGCATGTATTCGGTGATCAATGCCAAGTACTTGAAGTTGTTTGAGCCTCCATTATTGGATGATGAGGGTGATGACAAGATGATCTTACCGCATGTTGAAGACTTGTGGTTTGATAAAGAGGAGCCACTGAAAGAGGATTGCATTTTGGAACAGAAAACGACCACGACGAGGCGGGGGACGAAGGAGTCGTTTCTCATTGGGCGTCAAGGTCAGGTCCCTAGCAAGGCCAAGTGGTTCAATAGAGAAGGAGGGGCTCGTGAGTTCCCTCAGCTGAAGTTCTAACTTGAATGGGACTTCAAGTTCCTAAAGGGGGGACCCATGATACGGGTGTATCGTCTCTTCGGGAGCTTAGCGATCCTCGTGGGAGCTTGAGGATAGATGATTCTCATGGTATCTTGAGAATAGAGTAGAGGAGTCGTGGACGAGGCCATTGGAGGCGACGAAGTCGAAGGATTCATCAAAACTGCAGGAATTACAGTTGGACTCTGGTCGGTCGACCGGCGTGGTCACGGCGGTCGACCGCTTCGTGCACAGACCCAGACTATGTCTCGGGACTGTGAGCGGTCGACCGATGATGGCGCTGCGGTCGACCGGAAACCCTGTAATCGATTTTCCAGTTTTCGTCGTTCTGACCGGTCGACCGCCTTGGGCTCTGCGGTCGACCGCGTAGCGGATCCGGGCTTGGGTCTGTTTCCTGCTCCAGTTGGGATTTCTGTTTAGTATAAATAGAAACACGACTTTTCTAGGGTTTGGAACTCAGTTTGTAATCAGAAAAGAGATCAGGGAGGTTGTTCTTTGATCTAGAGAGATTGTGAGAGAGAGATTTGTAAAATCCAATTGATTCTCATAATCTAGAGAAGATATTTTCCTTCGCCTTAATTCATCTCTTGTGATCTTCTGTCGTTTTCTTCTTTACCCACTCTTGATAATTCCGCGATCAAGAGTGCTCGCACGGCAACTCGTATCACAGTGCCACAAGTGACAAGCCTACTAGATTAAAACTAATTTGCACATAATCCCCTTTTTTTCTGTACATCTGGTAGCACCTAGCACCTTTCAACTAGTTTATTAGTACTATACATTTTTATATTGTTATTTTTAGAAAGCTAAATTGTAGATAGTATCCTTCACCCTTACGCGGATTTGAGGAGAACATGTGTTAATAAATTAACTGAGTGGTAGTAAAGCCTACCGAAAATATAGATTAGGGAGTTATGTGCAATATATCCTATGTTAAAATAATTAATGAATAAGTTGGTATACTTCAAACCTATTACAATTTTTTTTGGAAAACCACCTAATAGATTGGGTGATTTAGTGATCATATAGGAACCATCTACAATTTCTAATTTATACGAAAACCACCTAAAATGTATGTTTTCTCTTCAATCAACCACCCACGGCCTTTTTTTATTGACTTTTTGACCAAATTTTGGGTAAAACCATTAATGATTTTTTGGGAAAAACATGCACGACATGTGGCCTCATTCATTAAGGGCATTAATGAAAATTTGGTCAAAAATAACCAATTTTGGGCGTGTAGGTTGATTTAAGGGAAAATATATTTTTTATTTTTTTTAGAAAACATGCATGACATGTGCCATCATGAAGGGGATTAATGGAAATTTGGAAAAAAAGGCAATAGAATTTTGGGCCGAAAACATACTTTTTAGTTAGTTCTAGTATAAATTAAAAGTTGTATGATGGTTCCCATATAGTCATCATATTTATTAGGTGGTTTCCATTAAAAAAAAACCCTCCTTTGTATTTTCAATAATTTGTGACACATTTGCGTACTGAAATCCAGAGTCAAGCTTCCTATATTGATCTTTTACATTTTCTGGACCTAACTTGAATTAAACGAACTTAGATTCAAGGTTTATACTTCGACGTCAGTGATTAGCCTAAAATTAAATCTACCTCATATTTTCTCTGGAAAAAAAAAATATTTAAAGACAAATAAAGACAAATCCTAATTACCCAAGGCATCCTTTCCAAAAAAAAAAAAAAAAAAAAATTACCCAAGGTATCTTAAAATAAATCCGAGATAAACAAACACAAGTTCAAACCTCTTATCTCCCTACGAAAAAAATAAAAACTCCCAAAACTCAGTTCGCCGTCACCCGAAAGGCTGAATCTCTAACACCCTCTCTAAATACGCGCTTTCCAAGTCAACGGTCCAGATCTACCCTCTAAATTCCTCGACCCCCCTCATCCACCGTCCAATCTGGCCTCTTAATCTCCCCAAGCGTCCTTCGAGAACTCTAAAACCCTAACATACTTCTTACTCTCTCTGTAAACCCTAGGCTATTTTACTGTCTCCTCTCGGGTTTCTAGGGTTTCGAATTGATGACAATGGAGACTTCCTCATCGAATTCTGCGCCCAATTTCTCGCCGGAGTCGACGAAATTGTTCGTTGGAGAGATTGACGGGAGCTTTAAGGAGGAGGAGATTAAGGATTACTTCACCAAGTTTGGGGAAGTGAAGGAGGTTGTTGTGGTCAAGGATAGGGTCACTGGTAACGTTAGAGGGTTTGGGTTTGTTGAGTTTTTGGACCCGGATTCGGTTGAAAAGGCTCTCAAGGAGAAGGAGCATGCTATTGGCGAGCGCAGGGTGAGATTTCTTTTTCTAATTAGGATTTTGTGTTTTTGTGCTAAACTTGTTGCCTAATAGGTTTTGTTTTTTAATTTGATAGATTTGAAGAATTGAAGGAAAAGCTAGTTCTTTTTCTGTGGTTTCCTTATGAATTAGCTAGTTTTTTGGACTTTGCCATGGGTTATCTTTTTTTTGTTTTTAAACTATTTTTTATTATTTTGTGAAATTTGTTGTTTTGAGATACTAAAGTTATAAAGGAGTTTAATAGAATGGCTACTGTTCATTCCCTTGGCAAGATTTGTTTTTCATGATAGTTTATAGTAAGCTTTTAATCAGTTGCAAATTTGCTTAAAGGAACACTCACACCAACTAAAAGGATCTATCCTTTGGGTTTTCTTCGTATTAGTCCCCATTAGCCCCCAAATCTTTTAAGTGCTTTGAAGTTAGACCCCAAAGTCTTTCAGCCAGATGCTAACTAGAAGGCCTAATTTCAAAATATTTAAAATATTTTGGGAATTAATTCCAAAATATGAAGATGTGGCCGGGGACTAATTTCAAATCACTTATAGATTTGAAGGTATAATTTCGAAATATCAAGATTTTTGGGACTCATTTCAAAATATTAAAGGTTTGGGGAACTAATACCGAAAGAACCCGTATTTTATGATTAGCAAGATATGTATACTTCCCGTTGTGTCATTTCTTTTATTTAGAATTTATAAAAGTGATTCATGCAAATTGCAAAGTGGTAAAATGCATGAATGGTGTCTTTCACTGACTGTCTTACATCAGGATAAATGAGGGCTGTGTTAATAGTAGAATGTAGATAATAGCCTAGAACTCATACCTTGCATCGATCTCACCCAGATGCAAATTATGACAGTACATCTCTCAAAACAACATTTCACGTCAATTCCACGCAATATAATAACATTAAAAGTGTTGAGAATTTTTTGTGCCACATTGGTGCTCAAATATGGTGTCAAAATATGAACGACCACAATTAGAGAGGGATCCTAGGAAAGAAAGAGGTAGAATTCTTATGAGAGTAAGATTAGGGTACCTACGTCGAATATAGATACGCTTATAGGAAAGATGATGAAGTTGGTATATACATAGAAGAAAGATTAATATAGGTATATACATAGAAGAAAGATTAATATAATTTGTTTATGAAAACTAAATAGGTAGGTGAAAATTTTAGAGATTGAAATACTGGATATAAACTTCGATATATAAGAAAATGAATGCATCAATGTTACACGTGTATGAGTACGGGTGCGGTTACTAGTATTGGTTACGTTGAATTTGTAATAGATTGAATACGAGAATACAACTATATATTCAGATTGAATACGAGAATACAACTATATATTCACTCACATTGAAGTTAATAATTTACATTACATGCTACTAATGCTACTAAGGGACAATAGTTAGGTACATATTTTTTAGAAAACAAGATGAGCAATTAATAACCTTTAAAGGTGAATTAGGCAATAGTTAAATGGACTTTTTCCTTGCTAAAAGGGTAGGCATTTTAACACGCAAAACTTGTAAACTCGTATGTGATGACACAATATAGGTTGATGTAGATATTGCCATTAAGAAAAGGATGACAACAATTAGTATCAACATAGATTTATAGATAATACTAATTACAGGACTTAGAATGAGAGATTCAGTGCATTTTAAGGATAAATAGTGGAAGGTAGATACTTGAAAAAGATGAGGTTATTATTATGTGAAACAATATGCTTGTTGCATGAAGAAGGTGGCTAAAGAAATTCTAGGACAATTTATCTTCTAGTGAAGAGAGTTGGTGAGGGAAGGAAAAAGTTTATTAGGTTGGTTTACCAAACGAAACATCTTATTAAGATTGGCAGAAGTATAAGAATAAGAATTTTTTTCAGAAATATAAATTAGAAAAGAAGAAATAAAAAAAGAAATAAAAATTAGTTACTCAAGATATAAGGCTCATGAACGTTTATATAAGATATTAAAATGTAAAAGTTGCTCAAACCTTTCTCTTTTTGCATCTTTTGATTATTTCTTGAGGTTGTGAATTAAATTTAAAGTTCTCTCTTATGTATTTCTTGTTTTTTGTAATTTGTAATTTGCATCTATTATCTATTGGGTTCTTCTCTTTCTTGGCGATAAAAGTGATTCTTCATATTCTTTATGCTTATATTCATCTGAATGAACACAATACTGCCTTGACATTTGGTGCTACTTGATTGTCAGTAAACATTTTTCGAAAGCTCTTTTTTTCAATCTTAAATTTGATGGTCGTCTAACTCTGTGTTATTGATTCGTGTTTTTGCGGACCTTTATAATGTTTTTTCTATATTTATATCTAAGTTCTAAAGCTGACGTCTGTATGATTGTTGTCTTGCTTGCCAATTAAAAGATGATAAATTTTGAAAACTGTCATTACCTTGTAATAGCCAAAAGGTTACATTATTCTTTTGTTGAAAAACAACCTTACTGATTGTTCAGATAATGTAAAAAGTGAAGCGAATGTTAATTTATCGTGGGATTTCTCAACTTGTTGATCATTTCATCATAAAAAGAGTATTAAAGCTTGTTATCGTCATTTTTCTTAAAATTTTATTTGAAAATCTGAAATTTCCCAATTGTCTTGTATCGTAACAGATTACTGATTCCACCCTTTGTTTCTATTCCTTTGTTTTTGAATGATGTTATAGGTAGACGTGAAAAGAGCCAGACCAAGAGGTGAACAACGCCGGAATTACCAATCCCCCCGGTACCAATACTCACTCCATAGCGAGCATGAAAATAGTGGGCTAAACAACAATGCTGCTAACAGTTACTATAACAACGAAAATCCTGCCAAGTTAAAGAAGATTTTTGTAGGTGGCCTCTCCTCTAACATTACAGATGATGAGTTCAAGACCTACTTCGAGAAGTTTGGCAAGATAGTTGATGCTGTGATTATGTACGATAGTTCTACTCAACGGCCAAGAGGCTTTGGTTTCATTACTTTTGATTCAGTGGAGGCTGTAGATACTGTACTGCAGAAGAAGTTCCACATGTTGAACAATAAGAATGTGGAGGTAAAACTTGCAGTTCCCAAGGGCAGCAATAACCAAACCAACTTTAGTGACTCCGATGGTAATTTGGATGGTGGGAGAGGGTTTGCTGGTAATAGTCACCAAAGAGATTATTATCCATCTTACACCCCTAAATATGGGTTTTATCCGGGATATGCACCACCGCCTGTTCCAGGTTTTTTTTATGGAGCAGCTGGATATGGTGGTGGATATTTACCTTATGGTGGAATAAGTTATGGTGCACCATATGGAAGAATCCCTTGGAATGGGCAAGTAATGATGGGTGCAAGGAGGAGTCCCGTTCCTTATGGCTACGCTAATGTAGGTTTTGGTGGATATAACGGCATGGCTACTGTTGGATATAATGGCTATACATGGTCCAGTAATGATAAGTCGAACTTAACTGACGATGATGTTAGGATAACAGATCATTCTAGTGGAACAGAGGAGGTTGGAAGTGAAAAGTTGGAAAATCAACAAGTCTCCTAATTGGTAAGTCAAAAGAAATTCCTGTCTTGTATTTTCCTTTAATGTTTTATATGTTTTGTTTATGTGTTGTTGGATAGTTAATTTTGTCTGGACAATTTTTATATAAGTTAATGTTCCTTAATTGTTATGATTAACAACCTTCACCACATTGGTCTGTGGTAATAAGTTCCGTTTGCATGGCTTTTCTTTATAATGAACACTTTCTCCCATGATGAAATGGTTAAGTGTAACCTAAGAGTTGAACCATTTAATGACTGTTCACTGTCTTATCATGTAGCTTATTTTTAATTACAGAATATTATGTTTTTTATCTGTTTGCATCATTCTGTTTTCCTGAGGGTTTTGCCTTTAGCCTCTTTATTACTTCATGGAAGAAGTCTCCTAGTGCTGGCTTGTGGGCTCTCCTTGCTCTTTTGTTATCTTTGCTCTATATTTGACTAGTAAAATATTGTTACTTCATATTTTGAGGAGAGAGGATCTCTAGATGGCAGGCTATTTGCCTTTCACCGCTTTTTAGATTTGGCCTTATGATCAGCAAGACAATTATGATAAACAAGGTGTTTGATTTTTATTTATTTATTTATTTTTTGGGGGGTGTCGTAGGAACACTTTTTTTACTTTAAAATACCACAGGTGGAGAGATGCTTGCACTCATGTTAACTTCACACCTTTGATTTTCTTTATCTACCAAAAGAAGATTGCTTCGTCCAAACTATACATAATATTTGCGACGGTGCTTTTTGGTGTATTGATTGGAATTATAGCTAAATTTTCGACATGCATTTTAGGAATGACATAAGTAACTTTTTAAGGTTTCACTTAGTGTTATTGTGTGCCAGTTTACCACAGTTTTTTGTAAGAGCACGTCCGGTGCAATTGACCTTAGGAACCTATATCTCTGTGATCACAGCCCTTAAGTTCCCTCGTGCTCATGTTCTTGTGGACTAGATATGACAAATCCTGCTGAGCCTTGCATGGCAGCAGTCACAACTTTTAAAAGTGCTTTCACGTCTTTATGCAGATTTTACTAATACCTAGTCATAGTTAAACTAGATCTTCGATCATCAAGGTGGAGTTATTTATCTAGATGGATGATTAAATTCAGTGGTTAAACTTAAAGGGCGATTTAAGGCATTTACTTTACGACTTGTCTTTTGCCCTACTTAGCATCTATCTTTTTCGGATAGGGACTGAAATTTCTGAGTAAACAACTTGGATGACAGAATTCTCCCTTTTGCTCGGTTTTATATGTGATTGAAAATTTCAGGAAAAAGTTCTGATATTTAACCCTACCTCTCTCCCAATGTCAGTAGAATAATCAGTCAGTACAGTTTGGGTATTTGACCGAGCCGGATGCAACCCAGCCTGAAAAAAAAAGAGTGTAGGTTCACATTTTTTGAAAACTAAATGGGTTTTGGCTTGGAAAGTTCTAGATTTCTTTAGTCGTATTTTAGTATCGAAACCGATCCAAATCCAACCAGATTTTGAAGTGAATCTGCTATGAGTCGAGCAAATTTCATCTCCACACAAATAAAAGGGTTTCATTATCTGTAAGTTGTAATGAATTATAGTCTTATTGTGTTTGTTAAAGTAGTCTTACTTTTATAATTAGTTTGGTACGTGAGTAGTCTTGCTATATGAGAAACTTTGATCGACCTATGGTGTAGAATGCATCATTAATTCTGACACTTTTTTTTATCATTTTTGGCAGCTAACCGGTAACGGATCAAAGGTTATAATTCAAAACGTGAGGTGAGACTAAATTCTTTCTAATGCAAATTTATATGTTGGAACAGGAATCCATCTGTAACTGCCAACTGGATGCTGAGTCTCTAGCTCTCTCACTGTTTGTAGCTGACAAGCTGGGATGACTGATCCACCAAGCTCATTGATAACAAATCTGTAATTGCCGACTGGAGGCTTGCTTTTTCCCCAAATATGGCTCATTAATAATGAACCTTACATCTATCTACAAGGATTATGAACCGGTTGTTTTTATTTTTTTATTTTTTTATTTATTTTTAAAGATTAATTTGCTTGACTCAAGCAATTCAGCGATTGGGGTGGATATCTTGCACCTTGACCAAGTTGTTAATGTCAGTTATGCTTGTTTGAAAATTGAATATCTATCATGATCTTTGGGAGTGTGAGACTAAATTCTTTCTATAAGCCAAGATAATGCTGGCTTACATTGATTTTGATCAAGTTAATAATGGCTTTGGGAAGAACTGTAGGTGACTGAAATGATGTGTTTTGTGCTATATATATGTGATATGATTCTCCTTAAAGATGGCTATGATCCCCGAGAAGGGATTTCTTTCTTTCTGTTATTTGCCATCCATATTGCTCAACTCAAATCCACCCCCCCCCCC